>CM052716.1:67854979-67893990 GCA_028551405.1 Uromys caudimaculatus | reverse complement strand
CCTCCTCCTCCTCCTCCTCCTCCTCCTCCTCCTCCTCCTCCTCCTCCTCCTCCTCCTCCTCCTCCTCCTCTTCTTCTTCTTCTTCTTCTTCTTCTTCTTCTCCTCTAATACATTACACCCAGTCTACTGTTCCACCCCTAACTCTCCCAAGTCCTCCCCCAGGTCACCTCCCCTTTCTCCTGCCCCTCCTGATCTACTCCTCCTGTTTCCATTCAAAAAGTTCAGGCCTCCCAGGGATATGTACTGAGCGTGGCATACCATATTACAATAAAGCTAGGCACAAACCCTCATATCAAGGAAGGGCAAGCAGCCCAGTAGGTGGCATAGTGTTGAGACTGAGGTGACAAGTGTTGGTCCCACATGAGCTAAGTCCTCAGCATTTACATTATGGCTGTGTAGCTCGGCGTTCTTATGTTTTTATTTCTTTACTGAAGGTTAGACTGTTTTTCATCTTCCTTCAAATTTCATGTCAGCAGATTTACAGATGGTGTACAGAACTTTAGAAGAGGGGTGCCCATTGGAGCTGGATTCTTTCACTCAACAAAATGGTTTTGAGATTCATTCATATTTAATTATCAGTAGTTTCTTTTAAAGCTCTTTGCTGGTAAATAGTACCATGGCTGGTTTATTCCAATTTTGTTGAAGGGTTATTTGTTGTTCCCCACCACCCGTCAAGAATTTGACTGTCTGAATAAAGCAGCTAGTTATTAATCCATTTCTCTTGGGAAATTACCTAAGAGTAGGATTGCTGAGTTGTAGACATGTTTAACTTCACAAAAAACTGTCAAGCTGTTTCCCAAAGGGTGTGACCTTCAACTCTCACCAGCAACTCAAAGGACTTTGAATTTCTCTTCCTTTTCTGCCATCTTGTCTATATGCTCTTTCTAATTTAGCCATTCTAGCAAAAGTTTCTCATTGTGGCTTTAATTTGCATTTGTTTGATGACCAGTGAAGATAAATATATTTTCACATGCTTGTTGTATTTGCATTTATGAAATGTCTGCCCAAATTTTTGTCTATTTTTCATGGAGTTGCTTTGAGTTATTAGAACTACTTGTATGTTTTCATCCCAACACTTTGCAATTTGTGCAGTGCCTTTCCATTTTAGAAATGACATATTTAATTTTTAAAAAGTCTAATTTATTAATTTATTTTTATTTTTTGGTTATTCACTTTTGTGCCCATTGCCTTTTCTAAAACCATGGAAATTCTCCTTCTGTCTTAAATGTTTTGAGTAGGCATGTACTGTGAGCAGGGTCATAAGAACCTGAATGCTAGCTAGTCTATATTGCGGGAAAAAAATAGAAGTAACCAGAGATTGGAGATAGAGTAATTTCAGTGATATAAATAGGAAGGTCGAAAATTATTATACCATTTCTTCAAAACAAAATTTCTAATCTGACATGAAATACCATGGGCAATTACTGGAACAGAATTTTTAGGTTTGCACAGGTATACAGCCAAAATGAGAGATGGGGCTAGAAGGAAACCAACAGAGACTGAGGCAACTGGATAGTGTCCTGAGTAAGAAGTGAAAGGAATAGTTAGCTCACGTCACTGGTACGCTGATATACCTATATACATGTATATCAACATATACAGCATATACAATGTAACAATGTAACAAATAAATATGTATACAGCGTAATAAATATATATATGTACACATACACACATATATACATATATATATATTTTTGTTAACTTAGTAATATGAAGAACTCATCTGTTATCTTCCTAATTAACAGTCTTCGGTGATTTCTTCAAGGTTTGATGTGGAGACACCTGAGTCAGATGGCATCAATAAACAGTCTAGCATGTCAGCTATATTGTGATGTAGTCCTTGGCAGAGGCATGTGGAGGGGTTGTTTTGCTCTGGCTTAGAACCTAGAGCATATAACTTTGAAAACAGAAGACTTCCAACTGCTTCTTTGTCTTTTGGTTGTAAGAAGGGGAACAAAGAGGATACTTGTCCACTAAAGAGCTAAGCTTGAACTGAACATTTCTTTACCTTGTGAAATGTTCAGTTAAAGTGATTTTGCACTTTAATTTTCCAGCCTGGACCAAGACCAGAAATGCCAAAATGATATGAGAAAGGCTGTTCTTACTGTTTTTCTGGCTGAGATTGGAAGAGAAAGTGCCAGCAATCTTGTGAGAAAGCCTGTTCTCTAAAGATCTGCAACCCAGTTTGCAGAATCAATGGCTTTGGATAGTTCAGATGAATTTGGCTGAGTGTCCTGATATGCTCCTCCGAGTAACACTGCAGATAGCATTATATCTTATCAAATCAACCACAGACTACACTGTCTACTTCTTTAGACATCTTAACCGTTACTTGTGCCCATCCAAATAAACTGCTAACATCTAGTAGAACACTGCCAAATTAAATTATGATCCATATAGCTAGGTTTTAGATTTTAACCTGTAATAATAATGATCATAATCAGAGTCATGATTCTATAGAACGTTTGTAGAAACAACTTAAAGTTGCTATAGAGTCTTTAAACAATAGATGGCACTAGGGATGGTTTGCCTTAGCCCCTCATTTTATAATTTCATAATTTCATAGTTTAGACATTTAGAGTTCAGACATGGAGCTTTTCACTCGGGGTGACGTAATTCAGTGGAAGTAGACTCTAGCCCGGAACATACAATGCCTTTTCATAGCAACACACCAAGATACAAGCTGAATGAATTGTTTTGTAACCAAATGATACCGTTACTTGGTCGCATACAGCTAATAAGAGAGATTTCTGATGTAATACTGAAATGGAGGAGCGTCCTTGTCATCCTCACGTCTGCAGAGTCCAAAAGTGCTTTCAGGCCCATTAAAACTCCTAAACAACATACTTTTAATACACACTACAATTTTTGGTAATAGATGTTAAAGGCTTTTCTTTCATGGGCTTTTGCAATATTTGTAATGAAAAAATATTTTTGCATCATATATATACATTGGAAACAAAATCCATCTATTTAATGATCAACAATGGAAGCAACTGTTGTTCAGAACTGTCCTGTCTGGAAGATGGTCAGGCAGGCATTTCTGGATGAAGATGGGAGAGTGGAATACTATCACCTTTGGTAGACTCTTGAGAAGAACCAATGCCAGTATATCCCAGTGGTCTCAGCTGCAGGCTGCTTTGCTACTCCATTGCATACCTTCACCAAACAGTGCAATTATTGTTCTATAGTAGTTTCTAGATGTGAAAACAGTTGAGGCTGCTTACCCAGAAAATACAGACTGCAGGGTATTTTTTGTTCTTAAAGCCCTAATTTTGACTCCCATGAAATACCCATTTCTCCCCCCCATTCCTATAGACACAGGCTTTATTATTTATTTATATAGTTATTTATTTATCTATTTGCTTATTTATTTCTATATTTCTAATATGCCTGTTTAGTGGAGGTAATTTAATTAAAGTTAGTGTTTAAAAATCACATTTGTAAATATAATTATTGGTTTATTTTTCTTACATTTAGTTTGCCCTCTATGTTTTCATGTTCCCTTGTCTCTAGCATGCAAGTCAGGGCTTTCAGCTCCATGCCTCTCCTGCTTCTCCTCCTGGCAGCCAGCCGGCTTCCCTATAGTTGGGACCAGATACATTCGTGTAACAACAATATTATGGGAACCTGGCATGAAAAATGTAAATAGATTTCCAACATGACTGTATCGTATCCTCTTAACAAGTAGAAAAATATTTCTATATGCACAGCACATAAACTGCAGACTTCCTATAATATTAAACACTTTAAAGTTATCATAAAATCTGTGCTAAAACAGACAGAAAAAAAAACTTTGGCGACCACTGCAAGTGGAGTCTTGATTCTGCCAGAGCCACGTATTCTCTCTTACCCAAGCTAAATATCTACCTGATGGAGTACCGGCAATGAACCTGTGTTGTTTCACACAGCTGGAAATTTAAGTGTTTGATTCTTCACACTGGTTGGTTTGGATGATATAGGAACAATGAACATTTCAGAATACTGTGAGTGGTACTTATAACAGTGCTACAGTTGATTTCACTAATTTTATTTACTATCAGGTTTTATTTAGCAGATGTCACAGTGTAGGCAATTGCTATTAATGGGAGTATTGAAGAGTCTGAAAGTGGGCTTTCTAGCGAACCAGCTGGTTCAGAAATAATATTTATATACACATGTATTCTATGTGACAACAAACCTAGTTCAAAATACATGTTCTGCACAATGTAAGATCCCACCTAATTGCCTAATCTTTAAATAGTTATCCATTTTACTGTTGTCAAAACAAACAAAACAAAATAAACCACAAAACAACTCCCAAACACTGGATCTTATTCTGAAATGCAGAGCAGTATGTTCCACCAACCCATTAAGCTACATATGAACTAACTCTGTTGGATCAAGAAAGGAAAGGCAGATCAAAAATCTTTGGTATTTGGAAACTTGACTCAAACTTGAGCAGAGTTCCACTGTAAAACCCTGTAAACTCTACCTGTAAGGTGCCAAATCATACACAAAACAAGCATATGCCTAGCCAGCATCTCAGTCCTTCACTCTTCATCCCTCATCTTTCACCTTCACCTTCAACCCTCACCCTTCACCTTCACACTTCACCCTTTGGGTTATCCCTTCACCCCTCACCCATCACTCCTCACAGTTCACCTTCATCCTTTACCCTTCACCCTTCACCCCTCACTCTTCACCCCTCACCCTTTACCCCTCACCCCTCACCTTCACTCTTTACCCCTCACCCTTCACCGCTCACCTTCACCTTTCACCCCTCACCCTTCACCGCTCACCTTCACCTTTCACCCCTCACCCTTCACCTTCACCTTCACCTTTCACCCCTCACCCTTCACCGCTCACCTTCACTCTTCACCCCTCACCCTTCACCCTTTATTTTCTCCCTTCACCCTTCACCGTCACCCTTCAACTTCACCAGTCACCCTTAACCCTTTGCCCTTCATCCTTTACCCTTTGCCCTTTGTTGGGCCCCATTTGGGGCCTGGTTTGGACAAACCCGAGCCTGGTTCGAGTTTGTGCAGCCTTGTGAGAGCCTATGCCTGGCTTGAGTTCTGAGACCTGTCTCAGTCACTTCCATATCAGGGTGACTCAGCAAGACCTGTTTGTCCCTGCCTCTGCCCTGGCCATTTCTGATGTGAAGCTTTGCCATTGGCCCTGCCAGTTACTCCTTACCCTCAGTCACCCTTCCCTGCCTCCAACTTCATCTCTTCCCATACCTAAGTGCCCACCTGCTTGCCTTCTCTATATAAGCAAATGACTAGTTTAATAAAGTGAGTTCCTGCTTCGACAAGACTCCCGGCCTGGCGTGTTTCTTTTGGGCCGTCAACACTCACCCTCCCACTCAGCTCCAAACAGACCTGGCTGGACCTGGTTCTCTCCTCTCGCCTGGACCTGCCTGCAATGAGCCCACACCCTTCACCTTTAACGCCTTTCCCTCTCCAAGCTCTACCTTAGCCTCCCTTCTCTGGCTACTGGGTTGTCTACCCACCACTACTTTCCTGGTGTCCTTTCTATTGACTGAAATTTTCTTCCCTCTCTTCTCTTTCTGCCAATTGGAAACACATACCCCTCACCCAATACAAATTATTCCACAGAAGCTTGTTCTGGAGAGAGAGAGAGAGAGAGAGAGAGAGAGAGAGAGAGAGAGAGAGAGAGAGAGTTTGTGGGTGTTTGCGTGTATGTGGTTATGCATGCGTGTGTATGTGCATGTGCACATGAAACTAAAGGAACTTCAGGACTCATTGCTCAGGTGCTGCCCAATTTTCATTTAATTTGAGACAGTCTGTCATTGGCTT
Source organism: Uromys caudimaculatus (assembly GCA_028551405.1). Classification (NCBI taxonomy): domain Eukaryota; kingdom Metazoa; phylum Chordata; class Mammalia; order Rodentia; family Muridae; genus Uromys; species Uromys caudimaculatus. The sequence continues at coordinate 67,888,186 of CM052716.1, read as the reverse complement.
GGTTGTTGCTGACTAGTGACCACCAGAAATCTGCTCATCTCTATTCTTGCAGTGATAGAAGCCATACCCCACCCTGCCCATTCCCTCTTTTTACACAGATTCTGAGAATCAAATTCAGGTACTTGTGCTTGCAAGCCAAGCATGTCATCAAATGAGCTTGAGATTATTAAATGAAATTAAATACTAGATGCTGAGTGTGCAGCTACCCTTTGCACAAAAATTCCTCTGATGTTTTTTTCATTTTCTAAATAGAAAAACACGAGTTATACTTCCTTACAGCTCATTATTTCTGTGTTTTTAACAAATTTTAAGAAATGGTGCTCAGAAAGCACTTGCTTTATTTGTAAGTGTTTTAAGACTCTCTGACCAACCAAACACTAGTGAGGGCACATAGCCATGCTTTCAGATGCCAGAAATTGAATAATTTAGATGAATTAGATAAACATCTTTTTTAAAAGGAGTAGCTGTACCTAACATTTGTTTAATTTTTAAGTGAATAATAGATTCACATGGTTCAAACAAAATTAACAAGGGTAAAAATAAGCACAAAGTTCCTCCTTCATCATTCGCCCATCTGCTGGTTTCCATGCCAACACTAAGACAGATAACCTGTGTTATTAGTTTCTTCAGCAGACTTCTAGAGCTCTAAAAAAAATATTTATTTAATCAAATGCTACACATATTTTCCCACTCTTAAGACCAATGCAGCACAAAATAAAGACTTTTGAATCTTCTGAATATTCCATATCTTTATACACTAATGGTACAAAACCTCTTTATTTTTCTTTCTTCTTACTGTTACTTGGATTCCGTTACTTGGATGTACCATAACTCATTTCAACAATTCTCTATCAATGAACTTTTAGACTGTTTAATTCCTTGCTATTATAAAATGTGCTGCAGTAAATAATCATGCACGTTTATGATTTTTTCCATGTGTAAATATATCTGTAAATATACTCCTGGAATTAAAACTGCTGAGTCAAAGAGTATATGTATTTGTAATTTCAGCAGATATTGCCAACTTGCCTTGCATCTTGATTGTACCTATTTACATGCCTACCAGCAATGAGTCACTGTTCTCATTTTTCTGAATCTTGCCAACCTTAAGGGTTGTCAAATTTTTGGATTTTTACCAATCTGATAGTAAAATATGATATCTTGATGTAATCTTGATTTGCATTTTCCATATAGAAGTGATTGGAACATCTTTTCATGTATTTATGAGTCATTTTGCTCCCTTAGCTATAAACTACTGTATTTACTTTTTAATAAGTTTTTTTCTTGGAATTATTTTAAAATATATATTAGAGAGCTCAAGTCTTAGATTGTGTTATAAATTAAAAACTGTTTTCCACAGTTTGCTTTGTCTCTTCATGTATAAAAATTCTTATGATGAACTTTTTGGATAAATGCATTAGCATTTCATGGTGTTTGGCCTAAACCTACATCTATGAATAAATATAAAAACACAGATAGGGTAGATAGATGATAGATAGATAGATAGATAGATAGATAGATAGATAGATAGATAGATAATAGACAGGGAGAGACGACTGATTGTAAATGCATATAGAATATTTTTTATATCTTTTTGGCAGCATATACAATACCATGCAAATAATTCTCACACCTGTTTTGAGGCTATTTCTATGGACAAAGGGAGAATGTAATGTGTTATATGATAGAAATGTTTATTAATTTGCTTAGTATGCACAATGCATGTAAAATTCTCTAATTAAATAAAAAAGCTCCGACTATAAATAACACTAGTCACAAGGAGAATTATTCTTTTTTATAAAGAGAGTTTTGAAGAGTTAATAATGGTTTAAGTTCAGTTAATGTTGGTTAGAAACCACACTACATCTTGTTCTCTCTTCTAGTCGTAGCTCCTCGCTTCCTTTTGCCATTGATCTTTCTTCCTTGTATCTTCCTGGGCAAGCACCATATGCCAGACCCACTCTTGGATGGCTTAGACAGAACCCTTTTTCGGGAGACAACAGCTTTTTAGCTTTTCTGGTGTTTATTCAGTGATTTTTTCATGATGTGACACAAATCTCTCTGAATTACAATATGAGCACTGGACTCTCTGAGGCAGCAAGCTTCTTTTATTTTTATCCATATGAAAAGCCTTGGTGTAGGCCAGTTTTATCTGTGAGGCAGAAGAATCTCAACCACACTCCAAGTGTCTGAGGCAGTAAGGTTGGCTTCCTTGCTGGTGAATAGACCCCACATATTTTGTATAGGATTGTCCACATGTGCTCAAGCTGTAGGGTTTCACCTCTGAGAAAACAAAACAAAACAAAACAAAGCAAAGCAAAGCAAAACAAAACCAAACCCAAAAATCAACCAACCAACCAACCAGAAAAACAAACTGCAAGACCGACACTGACTTCGAATTGCCCTGGGACGTTCAAGTGAAGCTAAGCACACTAAGGACATGTGACATTTGCCTGAGCGAAGACTGAGTGCCTGGTTCTTATGCACGATTGTGCCTGCCAGTGATTTTTGTGGACCTGCTCCAAGTTTTCAGGACACTATCATGTTTTAAAGTTTTTCTAATGAATTATAATAAATTTTCTGTAGTTTACATCAATTTATGTTGAATGGCATTTTTAGCAAATTGTGTCACATTGTGATTTTTTTCCCCAAAATTTACAAAATTTCTTGTGCCAAAAAATAATCAGTGAAAATGATTTTGTGTGAAACTTTTTGAAAGCCAAGTTTAGCTGATTTTGCTAAACAGCACTAGCAAACAATTTATTCAATCTTTCTCCAAGCCCCCTTTCTGCGCCTTGTTCTGTTTCCAGCCCCCTCTGCTCCCTACCAACTCAGCCCCCTTTCACTCTGTTTACTAGCTTTTGTTTCTGCTCTGAGTTCATCTTTCTCTAACATTATCAGCCCTGCTTACATCCCCAAGCCCCTAACTATACCAAGCCTTGGGCTATAGTTTTGGGTTGAGGGTCACAGAGGTCATGGATTTTCCACTGAAAGAAAAAAAGAAACAAAGGGGGAGGAGGAACGATTACTTCTGCTGTCTCTTTTGCTCTTGGTGCTGAGGAATTTGTTCTCCAGGACCATGGCGGTGGGATTGGGAGGACCAAATTCACCATAAGAACCACAACAGCATTGCTTTAGACAAAGGAAGGGCTCATTTACATATGCCTGACACCAGTGTGGAGCTTTCTGCATGTGGGTGGGTAGATTTTTGAGACTGCATTTTGTTTGAACTGACTTGTTTCTCGAAAAGGAAAGACAGAAAGCAGTAGCAGAGACTATCTATGGTTTTGAGACAGGATTCTTGGGTTTAAAACCTACCTTTCCAGACATTTAGTCTTCTTGAGTGTGTAATGAAATGAAGAAAGCAGTATTTAATATAGCAGTGATTAGAATAATAGTTATCATTAGCAGCTACTATATGCTACTATGAATTTCTATACCCCACCTTTGACCCTTTACAACTCTGGCCTTTATATTATGGGGAAGGACATTGTTTTAGGGGACTTGGCTAAGCAGCAGAATGGAGGTGTTTTATTTTTATTCTGTGATTTTTATTGCTGATTTCAAAGCTCACTCTTTGAATCACTCTTAGACGTCAGTAGTCCATGATATAACAACACACAGTACCATATATAAGGCGTTATTCTCTTGTTCCTTTTTGAAACGTTTTAAGGAGAGAAATTCTAGGTGGCAGAAAAACAGTCCTACATCCATCCTTGACTTCTTCAGAAGTTCTCCCACATTATATGAATACATATTACACCAAACACGCCGACTGAACTTTGTGACTTTAACCCTGAAGTCACTGAGTCATCACCTGCCTGTTTCTTTTACAGTGTAGAGGACTCACTGAACTGGCAGCAACATGTCATACCAGACTGTAACTGAGGAACTGTCTGGCCTCTGACTGTAGGAGAATAGTGTACCCAGATAGAATGGACTGAGAAATGAGAAAGAGTCCAGAAAATCCCTATCCCTAATTACTCTAGTTGTCTTCTCACTGCAAGCCACTAAAACTTATGCTGATCATCCAGGAAAACCACACAATTATAGGACAGAATTCCATGGCTTCCATTGGTTTATTTTGTGAGCCTACCTTGCATCTAGACCATGTCCTACTATCTACCTGCTGAACACAATGTGATTTGCAGTAAGTGATGTTTTCAAGAACTTTCTTGACTACTCATTTGTGGGCAGAGTTTTAAGGTAAACCCTGAAAAGCTAGGAAATGCTGAAGAACATCTGACTGGTAATTTCTGCTTAACAAGTATTGGGTCTTTTGCCAGAAAGATCAGAAAGGCCTGAATCTGTGACAAACGCTTTAGGTATGTCTTTAAATCTGTGCCTCTGTGAATTTAGCTATCTCTGTTAGATCACAGTTTGTGAAATATGTTATTTTTGAGGTTTCAAATGTTTTTTCATTATTTTGTGACCTACCCCTAAATAGCACCTACTACTTTGATACATGAATTTTTGAAGTACTTAGAAATCTCTTGCTATTCCCCGGGGACTAGGTCAACATTCCTATCATCTCTATTTTAAGATGAAACACAGAGACTTTGAGTGATTTGTCTATGGGGTCCCAGCAAGCCAGCATTTGTGCTGGACAGAGGCTTCTTAAGCTTTGGGCTTTAGATTAGTTCACTGAGCCAAGTATTTCCCCCAGCAATTATTTATACACATTATGCATCTGACCTGGATATTCTACTGCCTATTTCCCATTTGCATAATAAGCAGTACATCAGGCATACAGGAAGAAAGATGTCCTTACCACAATGAACTGAGTCTTAGTGTGACTCTGGCCTTACAGATCTAGGAAGAAACAGAGAACAGACTGACTCTCTCCTTGGCACAGGCACAGAAATGAAGCTTCTTAAATGGGGAGGTGAGCCAGGGAGCTGATAGTGCCTCATGGAAGAAAGACATATGCAGATATTACTTTGTTTGGGCCTTTTCAATCTAGCCATGAAATGCTGGCTTACTTTTAGGTAACTTAGGGATTATCAAGAGATACTCTGGATGTGCGCATGTGTTTGTAACTAAATGTTTTTGAGCTATTTCTTTAGAAGTAATTTTTATTAAAAATTAAAACAACATAGTCTTATTATGTGTATTCAGTAAATTTTAGAGAATACAGAAAAGCAAAGGAAATAAAATACTCTGGAAACACCACTTAGGGACAAGCGTCTTTAAATCAAGGTGTATTTTTCTTATCAAAACATGGGTTCTATCTCTTAAAAAGGTAATTGTTATACATTTAAATATATTCTGCAATTTTTTAGTATGTATTTTATAAACACAGGCATTATTTTATATCTATTAGGCACACTACCTTGTAATCTTTCTAACTTAATCTCTTTTGACCTTCTTCTCCTCTGGTCATTATTTTCCTCCGTATCATCCTTGATGGTTGCACAGCATTTCACTGTAAGACTGTATCATCGTTTATTTAACTCATCTCCCATTGCTAATCACTGATGTTGTTTCCAATTTTCTCTGTTAGAAAAAGGCTATGATGATGTAAATCTTATATATAACAGCATTACATCATATGTATTTTATTTGAATCATCTAGAAGACCTAAAACAAAGAACACAAGCAATGTCACTGATTTTTAAAATCTTTTAATGGGAAGATTTGATAAGAGAGCACTATGGGGAGTCTAGCCAAGGCCAAGGTGGTAATTCATCAAGTTGTAAAGTGTTAGTTCACTAGAAATAAAAGGAAGACCAGTACTCAGAGACCAGTATTGCTGTATGTGACTAAAGACACATATACCTCATACAGCCTCTACAGTGGTAGAATAGCATTTAATGAAGACCGAAGACTACAGCATCCAAAAGTGTGAAAAGGGGAGAAAGGCATCTGTAGGCTGAAGCAGTTGTCCAGGGACATGAGTGTGTTTGTCCGTAGTCTTTGAAATAGCCTTTCCAAGGCAGACGCTTGAATGAAAACAAAGTGCAGCCCAGCAGTCAGCCTGTTCCCACGGCCCAGCTCATGTTTCCTTCCATCTTTTACATTAGCCAGATCTGCCTCCATGTTCCAAAGTCCGTGGATGTCACCGCATGTTTGTAGGAAGGCCGCACCATCTCACGAGCTTTTGCCTGTGTGGGTCTGTAATGTTAAGGACACAAACCTAATCTTTTTGTCTTTTTGTTTTACAGTTATAAGATGAAGTAGTTAACATACAAAATGCACAGCTTCTGAAGACATCAGAAAGCACACCTACTTCTTATTAGCTTTTTGTTGTTTAAACTACGTTTTTCTGTGATGGGTTAAAGCGGCAGTGACAGGGATTTGACCGGCCGACAAGGATGTCTGGGCTAAAGGAGCACGTGGATCTTAGCAAACGGCCGCAGTTCTATAAAGTAACCAAAACCATGCCTTTTTCTTTTTCTTCCTTTCCTTCCTTCATTCCTTCCTTCATTCCTTCCTTCGTTCCTTCCTTCTTTCCTTTCTTTCTTCTTATTTTTTGACAACTTACAGATTTACAGTTTATATACAGGATCGGGTGTGTAATGATGTTAGCTTCAGATGGCTCTGTGAACATGGCTAGAGAATAACTTGTTTTGTTTTCCTTCTCCTTGGGGTGACCATTGTCTCCAGTTAGTCCCGTGCTCAGTGAGTCATTAATTAAACCCAGAATCTTTATAAGTGACCTGTTGCGGCATTGAGGTTTATTTCCAACTTATTCTACTTCACTGCATAATGTTCGCCTAATGGGCCTTGTTTTTATTTTTCTCATCCTTCTGCACACCATGAGGATTCATTTCTGAGATGAAGAGCAAAGACTAGGTTAAGAAAAACACAGGCACCTCCAGAGTGTAAAAACTGCAATAAACCCATCACCTCTAACAACAGCAGAGTATGAAAAGATAAAAACCAGCCTGCCAAGAATGGAGTAGCCACCCATTCACTTTTAAATGCTCGCCACACTTCAATGCACAGACCTAATTACTTTTCTGCATTCCCAAATCCACTTTGCCCAAACTGCAATCAGAAACCTGGCGTTAAAATATTTTAGACTTGGAGGATCAAGACTAATTATGGGCCTTCGCTGCACCTTTGGTTGCTCCCCACCCCCTCCTTCTCTGGGTTACTTTAAAGCACGCTCCACTGGAAGAAAGGCTGCCCAGTCCCAGTTGGGGGCGAAACTGTGAGAGAATAAAACAAAGAACAACTCAACTCAATTCAGTAAGCTTCAATGAGGCTGGGATATTTAATGTGAGCCCAGGGTTAGCCCACAGAATTGTGGCAGAATGCAATATTCTCAACAAAAAAAAGATGTGTTGAAGGTCGGTAAGGCCCCATAAGGCTGTTGTTGGTGTTTAAGCCGTCCACTGAGGTATTTAGCACTGAGGGTTTCTAAACATTCCAGCTGAGAATTAAACCATAGCTTTACAGTAGCTGCTTAAAGGTTTGGGGGGCAGGGAGCGTCCCCTCCCCTCGGACTGAAAGGTCAACAAACAGTAGGGAAGATCACGTGGTAACAAAGATGAAGCCACCTATTATGGAGTATAGTGACAGCTAATAGCATTATCAGAGAAGCTAATCCGAGGTGTTAAATAGTGTGATTGTTCAAATGATATCATGGTTATTAGAACACCCAAGCATGGGAGATTCCTCATTTCAGGCGACATAGCGGAACTGCAGGTGAGTTTCATGCCATGACAGGCTCTTGTTATAAATATGTAAATATTAGAAAACTGGCTCAGTACTGCAATTTTCCTGCTTCATAAAGAATGCATTTTTGATACACAGATGTTAAGTTTCATGCATTTACTGAGCTAATTTTAGATAATTTTTCTGAGAGTTAGACTCTTAGAAAGCTTTCATTCATGTGAAATATCTTACTGTGGAAGTTGATGCTAATGTTTGACTTAGTTAGGCAATTTTCAGTCTCATGGACTTAATAAAGACAAATCTGAACACTCACAAAAAGCATCAGTTCTCAAAGGTACATTCCTGGAACAGACAGATGAGGCTGAGTTGGAGATGGTTAATGTCGGGTCCAAGTTTGAATTGTAGTGTTATGAGAGCATATCTGAGCATGTGGATCTTAGGCTCACAGAGATCTTATTTATTATATCAGATTGTCTTAGAAATAGTTTCTTCTATAGGGAGTAAAAATATCTCCAAAATGGAACCTCACCAGACTGCAAAATTATTCCTTGTTTTAAAAAATTTTTAATGGTCAATAATCCAAACCACACACTATGCTATAGGGGTTCAAACTCGAAGATGTTTCAGATGGTCGGACAATAATACAGGAGCATGTTCGTCAGCTCGCAGCTACCAATTAGCTGGGCTTCTTAGGTAATTCATTCCACTCAGAGGCATCAAATATCAGAGAAATGATGGGCAAAACAGTAATTATCTGTAGGGAATTCAAAGGCTTGAAAGCCAATGATTCCAAAGAAATGCAAACAGAGTTCTTTTCATTGTATAGACTCATCTTAAAACCTGTAATAGGAGGCAGGCCCTGGCTGTGAACCTTTACACTTCAAGGTGAGAAGTGGAGGCTGCCCAGAGCAAAGACAATGCTCAGTGGCTTGTCTGCATTAAACCCTATTGAAGGGGAAATCCAGAGACCAAAGACTTCAGGCACTCAGTATACAGGAGAAATGAAGGACAGGGACAATATCAAATCATAGTGCTAAGTAGAAGGACAATAAAGGGCCTGGCAGTTTAATTTGAAGTTTAAAGCCCGAGTGAAATAAAATAATCTTTCCAAGGATAAAAAAGTAATCCCAAAATTTCTTAAATTCCATGGCAAATTCTTCTTAAGAAAAGCATTTATACTTGAAATCTCATTCCCATCATGCTACGTTCATGTTTTATAAGGCTGGCTTTGGAACTGCGGAGTTGCTGGTCTTTGAACACAGAGTCTGATAATTAAGCTCTTCCTTTATATTTTCTGCTATGTTAAAAAGAGAGAAACAAACAGATGAACAACAAAAACAAACAAATACCAACTTAAAGCAATGCTAAATTGTCTAAGGTGTATGGCTTCTGTGGCTTACATACTGGCATCTGGTACTGGGATTCCTATCCTTTCAAACACTCAACTTCCCAGTCATGGAGTAACACTGACTTTTCCACATGTCCAGTTTAAATGATCCCCACCCCTGCATCATAATCCAGTCACAGGTGTTAGAGGGAGGAGCATAATTCTCTTAAGTTTTTCTTGCTCTGACTTCTGACGATTCTGCTGTGGACTGAGTAGATGTGATGTAGCTGATTTTCCAATAGTGAACAGCTTACCAAGAGTTTTGTTCTAAGTTAGGCTAATTCTACAGCTACACATAGCGGGATTATCTAGGACAAATCTGAGCACTTTGCACATTGATGAGGTAATTGGTGACATGTGGTGACTATTGATAAGATTTGTGCATAGATAATTACACATAGCCCTGCAGACATCCAACAGTGGACTTGCCAGCACCTCTAGGGATATCTAAGGAATTCCAACTCCCAAGAAGCTGGATCAGATATTTTAATGTTTCCCTTCAATTTCTAATATATTTTGTCCAGTTCAAAGCATGACATATTATTCTACTTAAGCGAGCATTTTGTTTTCTAAATTTACGTGTGCAAGTTCTTAAAAATTATATTTATTTTAGAAAGCACATATAAAAGTGCCTGTATTTGAGCTGGCAGGAATATTGAATCCTTATAAAGCCAATGCTAGCATGCCATTTTTAGCATTTCAAATTACTTAGCACATTTTAATTCTCTCATGTTCCTTTTTCAGGGGTTTCAATAAGGAAGTAGTGGTGACTCCTTTCCAAAAGTGGAAAGCGAGGGCACAGACGATGAGAGTGCCCCCCACTTTTGCTTAAAACTCAGAAGTCAGATGCCAAGATGCCTTTTGATGTATTAACTGTCTTCGCCATATTAATTGAGAAACAGAGAGGAAAGGTGGGTAGGGGCTGAGAGTAAAGTAAATGCTATACATTTGTGAAATTGTCAAAGAATCAATTTAATCAACATCCAAAACAGAGGAAAAGATGGGCAAAATGAAATCTGCCTCTCAGCGACAGACAGGGCGGGACATTGTGGTGGCCAGTTTAAGGCCTCGCTCTCTGCAGTTTTCTTTGATTACTGTCTCCTACATTGGTATTTTCATGACTGATCATTTGGAAACTATGCTTTTTGGGTTTTTTTTTTTTTTGGTTTTTCGAGACAGGGTTTCTCTGTGTAGCCCTGGCTGTCCTGGAACTCACTATTAATTGGTCAAATAGTTATTTATTTTATCAGTTGGTTAACTAATTAAATGTTCATTAATAATTAATTCTCTTTTGTAGTTCAAAGCATGACATATTATTTTACTCAAGAGAGAGAAGAGTTCTATAACTCATTGGTGTTTTTGTTTCTATCAAAGGAGCTCAAAGTTAGCAGTAAACTCAGGCGGTCCCCCTCCCTATCTATGCTTCTTATTTTCTGCATTCCAAAGGCATTGGCCGGTCTTTCTAGGGCCTGTGTGTGTCTGTGTCTCCCTGCCTCAGCGTTCCCATTACCGACATTATTCCCATTGTCCAGATTCTCTAGACTCAAAGCCCAGAAGGCATTTCTAATACAGTGCTCTCTTCATGGTTCTTAATTATGTCCTTTACATTTTCACTGGGGACTGGTGGTGTTAATTTCTTTGTATCCCACAGCATACTGTACCCTAGTGAACTCAGGAACCCTCCCGCCGTTCCACCTACCTCCACTTTCTCTGATTCTGCTGCTAAGCAAACATTTGTAAGATTCCTTGTCAAGCCTGCAGGGTCCCTGAGTTCCCAGTAAGCACACATAGACTTGTGGTTTGTGCCTACATTGGAACAACAGAACTATCTCTCTGTCCCTCCTATGTCTAGGCCTGTCTGGCTTTGCAATCTCGCTCACTGTCCTCCTCCTAAGCTTCGGCCTGGGGCCTTTCTTTTACTTTTCACCTTAGATCTTAACCATTTCATTCTTCTCTCCATGAGAGCTCCCTGATTTTTTCAACATAGATCCCCCATAGATTCCCCTCTCTTGTGACCAGACAATGCCCTAAGTCTTAGTTTCTCTTGGTATTGTATGATTACCTTGGCATTTTGGTAGAATGGAAATATCCTTGTACTGCATAAGATAAACTTGGTTCCAAAGTAGATTCTAACAACAAATCTGACTTCTGGAAAGTGTATGGTGGTCTTATGTCCCTTCCCCCAAAGCCTACCTCCAGGAACTCATGTGATACTTTGTTCACAGGAAACACATATGGAATAAAATTTCCATTGTGAAAACTTGGCCTCGAATGTTCTAAGAATTTTCTAATGTTAAAGTTAACTTAATCTCGGGCTGTTTGTACACACCAAAGTGAAACTAGTGAGCAAACTCCTACCACCTGAGCTGCTGTATATACAGAAATTTTAACCATGCAGAATTATTTAAGCAGAATTTTTTTTTTGCCTAAGATATTAGACCCTGTCATAAATATAACTGGATAGTCTACTTCTGTTTCTTATAAACTATATCTATGAGTTTTAATGGAATAAAGATTTGAAGATTCTCTAACCCACCTCTCTGAAAGATAGTTTCTCATGAATAATACCCATTTCTTCTTTTGATTATTTTTTTTGTTATTCAGTTACCAGTTACTTTTGCATGTTATTTTAGAAAGATACACATTGTTACAATGCTTTACTAATATTAATTCCTTTCATTGTTTCTTTCCCCTATAAAGTTGGCATTGTACTATTCTTATTCTACTTCTACTTCTACTTCTACTTCTACTTCTACTTCTACTTCTACTTCTACTTCTACTTCTACTTCTACTTCTACTTCTACTTCTACTTCTACTTCTACTTCTACTTCTACTTCTACTACTACTACTTCTTCTTCTTCTTCTTCTTCTTCTTCTTCTTCTTCTTCTTCTTCTTCTTCTTCTTCTTCTTCTTCTTCTTCTTCTTCTTCATTATCATCATTATTTTTCTAAGGAAACTAGTATGTTAAAACCACACAGCTAGGGCATTTGGAGAAGAATGTGAAACCAGGTAAGTAGTTGGCTCCCTTAGTCTTGTTCTCTTTGGCAGCATGTGAGGCTTCCTCTGAACTCATTTTGTGCACACTGGCATGGCTTCTGTGAATGTCTATGTTCAGCTTCCCTGTTATGAGCAGAGGACTCTGCTTCTTTAGGTTCTTGCACACACTTAACGTCTTCTTCCTCAGTGATCCCTGAGATTTGGGAGGACGGCATGTGATACAGGTGTCCCACTCAGGGCTGAGAATTCTTCAGGATCTTCTCTGCACTTTACCTAGCCCGAGGTCTCTTTGTCAGTCACTGTATGATACAAACAGAAGTGCAAAAGAGCTGGCACTTCTTGAGCTGTATCACTCTTGGAAGGTCTTTTGCTACAGACCATCAATATAGATTGTATTCCTTTTTTATGTTAGGCTGTTTCTGTGTGTTCAGTTTCTTAGTGGGATCGTCATTATAGTTTATCAATTCTGACCTCAGAGAAGTTGTGAGCATTTCTGATCTTTGTACAGCTTAGCATGTTTGCTCCCTTAGCTATGTGGTATGGATGAAGGGTCTGCTAGATTATTGTTGTTCTATGTCACATTCATACTTTCACGGCAGAACCTGTCTCAATGAACAGTTTTTGTATATAAGGAATTTTATAAGTAGAAATAACAATTATAAGGATGATTTCAAGACAAGATTCTCACTTTGTTAATGTTTGCAAATGTGGAATAAAAGATTACTAGCTGATATTTGCAAAACTCCACTTAGACAAGCTCTTGGAAGCTTTTCAGCAAGGTCCCCATGTTATCCCCTTTGCTGAAGGAATAAGCTCCTCTTCTGCACATGGACAGGCCTTTCTGTTAACTAATTACATAGGATATAGCTGCTTTAATTCAGAAAGCACAATGGGTGTTATGACAAACATAGAAGGTGAGATTATGATTGCACGCACTCAGCTATGTAAGACATGCCACGTTTCTTATTTTGAATTGACTAAGATCCATCACAAAGCCATCTTGATGGTCTGGTGATAAATTCAGTTCCAAATAGAAGGCATCTCATAAGCCCCTGAAGTAATTACCTTTTGGTTCTTGTTCTGTCCATCTGAATGCTTCTTTCTGGTCAGGAAGTTAGGTTGTTTTACTTTTGGGCCAGGGATCTGTGCCTGGCTCTGAGTTCTGTACTTGTAACAACAGCGTTCTGAGCCTTCTCATGCCTGAATTCCTGCTGCTGGCTGAAGTCTAGACTGGTAACTTCAAACAAGCTTCCTACTGCAGAGCTCAGCTGTGTTCTGTCAGAATTTATACATTGAACTTCTAATCCCCAATAATTCAGAAAGTGGTTTTATTTGGAGATAGAATCTTTGAACAGGTTATCAAGGTTTAAGGGGGTCATATGGATGGTCTTAGCCCAGTCCAACATGTGCCCTAAAGTGATTAGGACACATACACACACAAACACACACACACACGTACGCACGCACGCACACATGCACGCACACATGCATGCATACACATGTACACACACAAATAAAAACCTAATAAAGACACAAGAAGATGATGGGCATCCCAAGTAGACAGGATTAAGAATAAAGCCAACTCTGAGGACACCTTCATCTGAGACTTCACCTTTCAAGAGTTTGAGAAAAGCATTTTCTGTTAGTTAAGCTTTCTAGCCGGAGGTACTTTGCTATAATATCTCTAGCACACTGAATCCAGAATCTGAGTGAATACAGGAGGAAGTTTCTGGAAATTTCTGCCTGTCTTGTTTTTCTTCTATTTTTCTGTTGTTGGGACATAATTGATCTTTTCTATTTGGTATATTTCACTTCTAGCCCATCTTTTTATTTAAATTTGAATTAAGTCTAGGCATGAGAAGTTCTTCAACATAAAACTTTCCCCCTAACATTTTATGGTGAAACTAAAAATCATCAAAGATTAGCATTAGTAGGAATTGCATAATGGAACTGGGATGCAAGTGGTGGTAGCTCATCACAAATAGCAGATCAGTAATTAGCATAAGCTACCATCAAATAATATTGAACATTTTCATAATAATGAAAATACTCAGGCAGTAGTGTCCATCCCCCTGCATGCTGTGTATTCTTCTACTACAGTTATTTAAAAACCCACAATAAAATTATTTTAATCTTATCTTTAGAAATTTTAAAATAATATATATATAAAACTTTAAATGATATATATCATGCTATCACACACATACACACACACACACACATATATATGATGTGCAAATATGTTTGCATATCCGTATGTTTATAGGCATAGGCATGCGGTAGTTATTCAAAGTTATTTCTGGTGTTCCTTGGTGACTCTGAACTCTAAGCTATGTCCCTCTCTGAACTTGGAGCTCACTGATTCAGCTACTCCAGCTAGCTATCTTGCACAAATCGTCTCCTGTCTCCACCTCCCACATGCTGAGATTTCAGCTGGGCCATGACTCAGCTGATACCTAGTTATTTACATGGGTTCTGGGGGTCTGAATTCTGGTCCTCATGCCTGAACTGCAAGCGTTTTGTCCTCTGCATCATTTTTGCAGTCTTATAGCTGTTTTTAAGCACTCTTTATTTCTTTTAGGTGCAAATTTAAATAATATCTCCCACCATATTACTTAACTCTGCAGAACTTCCTTTAATATTTATTAGAATGTAGGTTATCTGTGTGTCTGTCTGTCTCTGTCTGTCTCTGTCTCTGTCTGTCTCTCTGTTTTTCTCTCTGTCTCTGTGTCTCTCGCTCTCTTTCTCCTTCTTTGTGTGTGCATGTGTGTGTATTTAGAATTAAAAGGCTTTATTTCTCTTCTACTTTTGAAAAACATTTTTCCTGGAGCTATGAAAGTGCTGGTTGATTTAAAACTCTTTGCTGATGCCTCACTTATTTCCTAGATTTGCTAATTTCTGAAGGGAAGAGTATATTATTCCTAACTATGTAATGGACTTTTTCTCTCTGGATGCTTTCAAGATTTTATCTTTGATTTTGATGGTTTGGTCTGTTGTTTTCTTCTTCTTCTTCTTCTTCTTCTTCTTCTTCTTCTTCTTCTTCTTCTTCTTCTTCTTCTTCTTCTTCTTCTTCTTCTCCTCCTCCTCCACCTCCTCCTCCTTCTCCTCCTCCTCCTCCTTCTGTTCCTCCTCCTCCTCCATTGCTGCTGCTGCTTCTTCTTCTCCTTCTTCTACTTCTTCTTCTTCTTCTTCTTCTTCTTCTTCTTCTTCTTCTTCTTCTTCTTCTTCTTCTTCTTCTTCTTCTTCTTCTTCTTCTTCTTCTTCTCCTTCTTCTCCTCCTCCTCCTCCTCCTCCTCCATTGCTGCTGTTGCTTGTTCTTCTTTGTTGTCTTCTTTGTCTTCTTTGTCTTCGTCTTCTTAGACTTTCTTCATCTTCTTCACCTTTACCCTTTGTCTTAGTTGTTGTCTTCTTCACTATTGATTTTCGAGTATCTCCTTTGCATCATGCATGAGCGTGTGTATTACATTTAAATCTGTGATTTATTATTATTTATTCATGGGGAGATTCTGATCTGCACAGATACTTCTCTGTTTTAGCCTCTTCTTTTACTTAGGACTTCCTGTTACACATGTGTTAGACTCTGATCCTGCACCACAGCTATTGAATCTTCACTGTTAGGTATTCCCTCCTTTCATTTATATTTTTCCATCTGTTTACTTTTGTTTTCTCTGATGGAAACATTTTCCTGGTACAAACACTGAAAGTATTTATCTGTATTTCCAGGTATTTTAATTGAATCTTCAAAAATTATTATTTCACCTAAAATTTCCATGAACCCGTAAAAGTTGTTTAGCTTTTCAAGTAGATCTTCCAAAATGATAGACACCTTTAAAGTTCTTATCTAGTGGTTCCCATGTTTCTGTTAACTCTAGATCTGCTTCTGATTCTTTACTTCTTGACAGTGGATTTTTAAACTTCAAATGTTTTTAATCCAGAATGTTAACTGGATTATTGTAATATACAATAATGAGATCATGATGGCGTTTCCACACATCTACTACATAATGTATTTAGTCATATGCATCCTGTTACTCTCTTATCCTGGAGGCATGACTTCTCTTAGACACTTTCCTACAGTAGCCTGTGCTTTTGCCTCGAGCCAGGATAGGAAGGCTGCTGTCCACTAGTCGTCCCTGACAATTTGTGATGATGGCATTTTATGGGACGAGTTTCCTGCTTCTTCCTTTGAGCAGACTGGTTTTGGTTCTATCTCTCCATTAGTGAGAAAAGAAACAACCAAATTAACAAAACAAACTAGGACTCAGAAATGAGTATTTTGGGCACCTGTCCTGGAAGCAGATCCGGAGAGATTTGCCTGGCACCTGAGGGAAGAGAGAGGATTTTTTGTCTCTTTATCTAGATACTTGATACTTTTGCTTCTCAAAGGAAAGAGGGGTCTGGGGAAGGGAATGAGCTCACAACTCTACATCAGGATGGTCTTACTCTACTTTGTCCTCAATCTCTCTGTGAGCACTTGGCATGGAAATAATCTCCAAATGAGTGCTAAACATCCAGAAGTACTCCTTTAGACTTGAAATTCTGCTTTCTCTTTACTCGGCTTTATAGTTGCTATGGCTTTCTCCCTTTTCTGCTGAGGTGTCCTAGTTACAGCCTGTCACTGTTTGTAAGCCCATTATGACTTTCGTTTTCACCCCACCCAGCTGGGTCTCATTAGACAGAAGTACTAGTTATCTTTTCTTCATGGTTTTATGTCTCAACCTAGACTGTGGATTGAGATTTTGAAGACTGAGATTACCAAGTAGGGAGGGGGGAGAAATTGGAAAGGCATCCCAAATAGCAGAGTAACATATGAAACTGGAGGGCAGCATGAACATGCCTGTATATGCTTATATGAGTCTCCTTTTCTAATCTATTTTGAGACTCTATAGCAAAGTACAACTTAATTTATAAATTTCTTCCCAATGGTTAACTTGACAAGTGCATACTATTCTGTCATGAGAAAGAAGGCTACATAATTTTTACTCAAGAGTCTTTTAATTTAAACATACCTGATTTTGATTAATTTAGGGAACTAAGTGATTATGGAGTAATTAACTTGAGAGCTGGGTATGACTTATAGAATCAGTCTTGCAGTTCTGAGCATATAAATTTACTCTTCCAAGTTTAAACTGAAGTTTTGGCAATGCAAATTTGCTTCCTGAAGTAAAGTACAGTGTTTAGCTATAGTCTTTGGTTTAATGGACTGGTATAACCTTATATGGATCGAACTCACCAATTTCTAATGCTCCTTCAACAAACAAAATAAAACCAGTACCTGAATTCTGCCAACAGAATTCTGAATTCTATTGTTTTGTTCAATTTGCTTTTAGATTAGCAGCAGGGTATATGTTCCATGTAATGTACAGTTTCCTCCTGTATTTAGCTTTTCCTATGTTTTCTATTGCTCTTCTCTATTTTATTGGGAGAATAGAAATTGATCCAAAAAATGAATAGTTTTTTTTTTTTTTTTAAGGCTGTGGAAGAAATGCTTTTCATATAAAAACTTACTTTCAACTTCTTCCTACTAAGTGGTTGGTCTGTTTCTACCAGCTATTCATGGGGCTGAATACTTTGACTGCTTTGGCTACCAGAGCATGCTGGAAGTGACGAAGCATGAGTCATGAGGATCATCGATGCGGAAAAGCCTGCCTCTGGGGATACTCAGCTCCGGAGGTCTCACCTCATCACTAAAAAATCAGGGTACTTGGAGGGTGCTCTGCTACCAGCAAGTCTAGGTTAGCCAAGTGGGGACAGAGCAAAGAGAGAGACCAGCGCTGGCCACTATTCATTATCCCTTTTCAGACTCCATGTCTGTGTGGGAAGAATCCAAACAGTTCAGCTTCTAGCTGTAGACTACTATATGACTCCAGATAACTCCAGATAGCTCCAGGAACAGAATTGCCTAGTGGGAATCCTGCTTAAATTCCCAATTCACAAAACATGAAAAAAAAATAGGAAAATGGTAAGTTCTAGTGATATGGTTCAGTGTGCTTGGACACGGCAGGACAGACATGGGAATCTTAAAGGCTTACTAAAGGGTGGGTAAATATCCAGCTTCAAGACTGTATAATATAACATAGCATTAATTTCTCATAAAATCTGCAATCTTCTAAACAGTGACTTATAAATTTAGCATTCAGCTTGAATATTTTAAGCTATCTAAGAAAATGAATTTCTTTGCTTGTTTCAAGTGTAAATACTGACTTTTTCAATGAGAGGATATTCTTTGATGTCATTTTGAAAATAAACTAAAAGTATTATATATATATATATATATATATATATATATAAAACATTCTTAATACAATTAAATGTGATTATACCACAAACACAAATCCTTAAATTCTGTAACTAGTTTGAATAAAAAATTGTGTAATATGTAACATGGGATTCATGTGGATAATACGAAAATGTTGCATCTCACTGGTAATGCTTTGGACTCAAAGGAGATAATTTTTCCATTTTGTATGATAATTTTATAAAGTAAAATATCCAAGCATGTGGAGAATGTAATTCTCCCTAGATCTTTGTCTTGAAATAGCAACATGATGTATTATAGATCAATTAATATCATAAGCCTCTATCAGTTGTTATAAATTAAAATTTTGTTCATTATAGAATTGTACTTTTACAAAATACAGTATAATTTTGTCATGTGAATTGGGAAATTTCTACATTCTTTATTTGAAAAATTATTAAGCATATGAGAGCTAATGAAACCAAACTGTTCAGTTAAATACATTTTTCTTCTCTTTTTTTTGAGGCCTTGTATCAATGGGAAAATGCGTCCCCCCCCTAAAAAAGAGTGGCCCTCTTTATCCTGCAAATGTGATTGCAGGCACACTTCTTGGTCTTTATCACCGAAATGACTTGGTTGTTAAAGCTGTATACAGTTCATGATTTGATTTTCATCCTTTTTAGACTTAGCCATGATATTTCTCTGGCCTTGGAAATATTAAAATGGTCTTTGTTTGATATTCAACATGCAATTTCAGAAAGCCATCTTCATTTTAAAAATTGAAACCATGTGTTAGAGAGAAAGGAGTTTCTTAACAAGGCTTAGGAAATAGGACCATATTTTCTAAGGGAGAGGATAAAATGGAAAGATCATTAAAATAGCTCAAGCCCCTCTCTCTCTCCATGTGTGTGCACATTTGTATGTGTACACGTTTGTGTGTATGTATGATTGTAGAGAGTTTTTGTGTATGCACACCTGAACATCCAAATCTCCATTATGGAGTAGTTATAAAATATTACTTAAAAGCCAAGACTATTGTTAAAAGAAATCTTTAGCCTCTTATCCCCCTTTATAACAGCAATCTTTTAAATTTGCTATATTGGAAGACAATTTCTTCCAATAGGCTGTTTCTAATAAAGAGATATCAGCCCATATGTTCTGTGACAAATCAGACTTGTTTTGGCAATGTAAATTATGTGACCTGTTTGGAAAGTGTCTGAACACCAGGAGATTAGATGACACCTGCCCTCAGTTAACCTACCCTTTCTGTGGGGGAGAAAAATTTCAGTGCTAAATCCATATAAGAATAACACAACTATATGTTTTCAAAATAGGATTAAGTTACCTTGTAATAAGTGTGCCTGGATATCATGCTGCCTTCTGACATAGCCAGTGAGTTCTGTTCAATGTCTATAGATATCATCTGCTGCAGAGAGAGCTGTGGTCTTCATCTGATTTCTTGCTGCGGGTGTCATGAAGCATGCTTACGTGTCTGATGACAAGGGCTGGGGACCACCTGGATGAGTCACTGGAAAATCTTGATGGTCATGAGTGTTTTAGTGACCCATGTCTTAGGGAAGGTTGTTTGTTTGTTTTAACAGGAAGACAATCCAGATTCACTTTATAGGACAGACACCCCAGCTACAGTTTGCCATGCCAATTGTATAGAACTTAATCCATATGAGAGGCACCAAGGCTTTTTTTAGAGGGGGATCAGTAAATGATCAATTTAATGTCATTTCAAAATACAAAATCGATGTTTCCTATGGAAAGTCCCCACATACAAAAGTGAACTACTTTATCATCAAGAAAGATTCAATATATGATCACCTTGAACTTTCTTAGAATTATTTAGAATGATACTGGGCATTTACTAAAAGCCCCAGTTCCTGAGAGTGAATGTCTTTGTTATCAGAAATCTTTACTAAGTCAGTGATCATTTTTAATAATTCTGCCCTGGGCTAAGGAGTTCTTAGAAATATTTTGATGACATAACTTTGAGAAGGCCACAGTGAAACTCCTTGGTTTTTAATCATATTACCCCAGTTCCCTCCTGTTCCACTTTGTGTCTCATCTGAGTGTACCCCATAACTTTGTGCTGGCAGAAGCAAGTTTAGCAGCTGTGCTCACACAGTCAGATACCGCCGCTGCCTTACCTTCGTTGTCAGGACTTTGCTTCAGGGGCCAGTGGCGATGAAGAATTCCGAAGGTCATCACCATTGACCTAGAAAACCAAGAGGTTCTAGTTTTTGCCCATGGCTTCAGGCAGTGACACACTCTGTTTAGCTAAGCTATGTGTTCTCAGCCCAGGATTCAGTACATCAAGGCTGGTATTAGGGTGCATAGTCTATTTTTCTTCAATTTTATATAAATGACCCAAATAACACAGAGCTGTTATTTTACCCTTTTGCTTTTTTTTTTTTTTTTTTTTTTTTTCCTTCAGTAACACAGCTGAAACACAGGGATTACATTGTGGAAATATAATAGTCAATTTCAAAAATTATTTTCCTGAAGGTAGAGTTGAGCAAACGTCACACATTGCTTAAAGGAACACAACCACTGAATGTGGCTTCTTGTTTTCAGATTCCCACTTTGATAGGAAAATCAACTGAAGAAACACAGAAGAACTGGTTCTCTTGCGCCCCTGAGCCACAATTCTAGCTATGGTTCTGTATTGAGTTTGCGCTCACTGCTGACGTTTTAACGTCTTAATGAAGGGACGGGGGAAATTGTCACTCACTGATTTGTGTTTTTAAATTTGGAGTTTCTAAATTAAGACTACTTAATGATACAGACATGCCCATTTCCAGGACTGGCCTGCAGCTTCTGTACTCCACGTGTAACCTTAAGAGCTTCCTGTGAGGTAATTATCGTGCTGGGATGAGCTAATCTCCCCTCGAAGAGTACACCTGCCTTATTCCGCTAACAAATAGGCCCCTGCCTTCTCAACACTGTCTGAGTTGACTTATTATATCTCCCCATCAGCAGAAAGACTCATATCATCACCGGGCCAAAGGTGAATTGCCTAGAGACAAAGTTGGAATGAATTTTTTGCAGTCCCATTTCACCAGACATTCAAGCCACTTCATTCTGAAGAGTGGAGACCTTTTACTCTGACACATATTTATATATGCTTATAATGCCAGAGAAGGATCTTACTGCGGATCTGCTCTCTATGAATGTTTCAAAATAGTGTTCGGTAATAAATCGGCTGCCTCTCAAGCCTTTGTTTCCCATTATTACTCAGTGTCAGGGGTACTGCATTGCTTTTTAAGTTTACTTGGAAGTTGAGGGAGCATGCATCTGTCATGCAGTTTTCAATGGGCATGGGATTCTAAGTCCAAACATGTATAATATAGAACCAGAGTAGGGATCAGGGCTATGATACGTGTCCATTTAATCCCAGGGGCAGGGGATATTTTTAGCTAATGTCTGTTTTCTGCATAAAATTTGGCTTTAAAAAATAGTTTTTCTTATTCCCTACAGCAAAAGAGGCTAATATTCATTTAAAACCCAATAACAATTAAAACCCCCAATAGCAATTAAAACTTACAATGAACAACTGCTCTAGCTTTGTTTATTACATGCATAAATAATCATACTTCAATGAACATGTTAGTATCTATGATCTCTTCCCACATTAAGGTTGCCTCGAGACTGCTTGCTTTGGCTACTGTAAATGTGACATGAATTACTCTCAGGAAAATGTGTCTAACATGCTGGATTTGAAGTACATTATTTTCTTCTAATATACCTACACAACTGTCACAAGGAATTACACTGCAGATTTACTGATGTTAAGTGTCAATTGTAATTTGGTGACAGCCATTTTATTGGCTATACACACTGCTCTGCTAGAACTGTTTCTCAGTGTGGAGGCCACCGTATCATTAAAAACCAGTGATCCTTCACTGATGACATAATTTGACTGGCAGAGAGAGGAGCAGAGAGGGGCTTGCTTCCACCTGCACAGAATCTGCTCTGTGTCAGAGATGAATTTGCCTTCAAATTAGAAACAGCACTGCAGATGAGGGCTGTGATTTTGCTTGAGTTCTTTTGAGGCGTGTTTCTGGAATGGTTACCAAGCAGCTGATAGAAGTCTCCTTTAATATGTCAAACATACATATTATGCAGCCTGTAAACATTTCAAATATTTTTAGTTGTAGCTTATGGCGAGGAATCTATGAGTTACTATCAACTGAGTGGGGCTGCATGCCTTTCTGCACAGTAATCCACCTGTTCTTTTGTCTGTAACTCTGTCTTCCGTATGGTCCAGGAAGACAATCAGTGTAATAAAACATCAACACCACCATTCCCAAGAACAAAAAATCTAGCCATACAAATGCACACACCCCCCCCCCCACACACACACACTCCCTGCCCCAAGACACCAACCAAGGCCTGATATGAGCCAGTATTTCCCCAGGTAGAATAAATCATCAGAGTTATGTAAAAATTTACAGTAGAAACAGAAGTATAGTCATACATTCTGAAAATTTTATAAACTGACAATTCAAGTTATGTGTTTTATGCTAATATCCATTGTGGTAGGTTCTAATAAACTACGACTCACTCATAAATAGTAGAAAGCTGACGGCACGCACACGCCAGCACATACACAGACTCACACACATTCTGCACTTACGAAGGAAACAGGAAATGGGTTCCAAGACTTGCTTAGTGAATTTAAATCAATATAGCTGCATTCCATTTTCAGTATTTAAATTAACTTTTTTGCTGCAAGGCACCACAAGGAACAAAGCACACTACCTTAAAAGAAAGTGTATCACTCATAATGTTAGCTCATTTCACACCTATTTGACACCTTCTCTTAGCCACTTGGTTTCACTGAAATGCTGACAGTGTTCGCCTATTAGAGGCCTGCCTCTCTATGTGAATACCATTCCTCTCAGATATCCTTCATTAGCTTCCAACATGCTCTTACTACTGGCCCTGCCACGGCTTCCTCTTCTCTTGCACAGGCATAGTTACTTAGCATAACCTTCCAGAACAACAAATTGGATAATTTATTCATCCATATACATCACGGTCAAGCAGTCAAGTTATTTATGCCATTTTTCCCCTCGTGAAAATAGTATGACCATTTTTGTCCACAGTAGAGAGAAGAGCATCCATTAAAGCACACCTTTCTGAATTAAAATTTAAGAGGTTGACAGACATACTCCTGAAAATATATCTAACTGTTGATCTGTTAATAAACATTCACACAATGAACCATAGACTCTTATTTTGTTAGTCTGGTCAGAGTGTCTCCACATTGATCAAAGAGAAACTAAACAATTTGGCAGCAGGATGAGTCCAGTCGAAGTATCAGAGGAGAAGCTACTTCTTGTCCTATCATTTATTCTTCCCGTTTCTGCAACTTGGATTTTTTTTATTATTTTTAAATTTCAGGTTTCCTCTTTTACTTCTTTATTGATATAAACGGGACTCAAAAAAATGCTTTATTACAGCCCAGTAGGCTAAGATATGCCCGTAAAAGACTTTTTTTCTTCCTGTTCCATTTTTCCTTTTCTTTTCTTTTTTGCTTTTGGTAAGCTTTAGATAAATACGACTTTTGTTCCCAGTAAGGAGACTATAGTCTTAATTCCCCTAATATTTTAACTGCCGACATTTTAATTTTATTTTTTTATGGTATGTTGTTTGCTTTTGGATAATGGAAGGCTTGCCACATAGGGAAGATATTTGTAATGTCTTGAGTAAAAATGGCCATGACTGAGCAAAGAATAACTAGTCTCCCCCCCCGCCCCCCCGGGTTTAGTGGGTATGGGTGTGGGTGTGTGTTTTCTAGTTAAAACTACTGGTGAAATTCAAGAAGGTAAATCAACTAAGAATGATCAAGAACTCAGGCATTGTAGTCTGGGATCTCAAAGCAAGGTTAAATGTCACAAACTTGTCTGTCCTTTCAGGCTTCATTTCGGACGTGGAGAGTCTCAGCACCCTGTTCACCCCAGGGTGCTAGTGAAGCCAGATGGAGGGGAAGCTCCATTCTCTCAGGGTGTGTTTGCTGAAATAGCTTCTGGTCTCAGCCTTGCCTACCTTACAAGCTCTGAGTGAATTGTGGTGCAAACAGCTGTGGTTGTGGCCACGTGGCAACATATTCCTTCTGATGTACATGTGGTGTTTTGCCATAAAAAGGTACAGCACATGGACCTCCTGAGGAACATTCATCAAGTTTATTTTCTGACTAGTAAATGAATAAATTTTTCTGACTCAGTTGGGAATGAAAGAAAATAACCTGCCTTTGGAGCTATCCCAGGATATGATTCCTTTGGAGTGGTTCATGTAATTTAACAACAACAACCCAGTCCTCAGTGAACTCTGGTGTAAGTCTATAGTGAACCATAAGCCTCAAAGATGAGGGAACTGTGAGCCTCTTGGGGTTCAGGCAGAGGGAAAACTGAATAGTTCTGAGGGAGAGAGTTTAATTCAGACAACTCCAGTCCAGTTCTTAGTCTCTGTTCTAGCAGATTCATTCATTCAACTTTCTAAGGTTTGGGCTGTGAAGTTACAGTACACTCAGAGACAGTTTCATTATGATTATGTTGTTGGTCACTGCTTGGTTCTGTCAACCACGTATCAAGTGCTATAGGAAGTGGTTAACCACTTGATGACATTTTCCAGAAGCCTTGAGAAGAAGCTAAGGTCTTGATGTACAAAGACCAAGGCCTCACACCAACAGGATGGCAGAATTTCTAGATAAAGGGAAGATGAAAATCAGTATAGATTTTTTATGATGTTCCTAGAGAATAAATGTCAATCTGAACCTAAATTTTCTTCGACTAGTTGTAATTTCCTAGATGTAGTGCTGATCATGGTCCCAGTGCATTAGTTAGGATAGATGGAACAGACATAATGATTAAGAATACTCTATTTTTTCCTCAGAAGTATTTTGATTTGGGAGGCAAATTGTCGCTTTAAACATAAGTGAATCTCCTTTGTAAAATGCAAAAATTAAAAGAGGAAGGCAGACATATTTTACATGGACTGCATGTCTAGTTTCTTAGAGCTGTGAGGTAGGTGGACAGGGCCATGGAAGCAAGACTTGTTTAAATGAGGGAGTAGAGAGAGCCTTCTGATTTTACTTTACTTTGTGATAAGAATTTCATGATACAAATTACATTTTGCATCTTCTGAGGGCAATTTTGCGATGAATTAAAAGTGGATTTGACCAATACAGCATGCATTCAGAGCATTCCTCGTTCTGTCCAAGTCAAAAGAGGCATGTAGCACTGACATGCCCCATAAACACGGACAATTCTCATCTTAAAAAATTCTAAGCGAGATTTTTCCTAGCATTGTAGATTTTACCTAATCATATTACTTATGTTAATTTAGAAGTTAAAAATTACACTTCATTGCTTGACAGATTTTTATGATTAAACACATTCTGGCTAAAGTGAGGTGAATGTGAAGAATGATTTTTTTTTTTTTTTTTGGTATTTTTCTTTGCACAGCATGCATTAAATTAATTACTTTAAAATGTGTACATGAAATGGTACACTCAAGGTTTTTGGGAAAATAGGAAATATAGAGAATTGCTGTGTTTTGTTAGGAACATTATCTTCTATTTTGACTTACTTATTTTCATGTAACAGAAGTCCAAATTGTTAATTGAGGAAACACCTGTTTTACCTGACTTTCTTAAGTGAACTGAGTGGATGTTAGATGCCTGAAGGAAAACTCTCATTAAACCAAGGAGTCCATGATGGGGCTACAATGGTTGCATTCTTGCATCTAAGAGAATATTATCCTGAAACTTCACTGCACCAAGGTCCTCAGGGCTTTGCTATAGAATTACTTCTAAATGGAACCATTTTATAAAAACATCTTTCTGATGCTTCAGAATTTCACAGAAGTAAATGAGAAGAGATACTTTGGTATAGACAAGCAATTTGGATAAGAAATATATTAGAAACAAATGGCTTTCTTGGATTGAAAAAAAAGTAAATATACGTGATATAGAGTTGATTTTATTTAATCCCTATAAGCTACCTAGAGAATTTAAGTAGTAGAAATGTTAAAACTGTGCTGCTGCTTTCTTGGGTTGTTCAGTCTGCTGTTCTCCTCTTACTCCATCACTGGGGTCCAGCCCAGCCAGCATACCTTTGAGCAGCAGGCTACAAACACTTTCTCTTACAAGTTTGTGCCTCATTTACAGAGAAGGCCTTCCTATGCGTCAAGGGAAGCCAATTTAGTCTTAGGCACTGTTAGAATAATAATACTGACGGGGCTGCAGTGCTGATTAAATAAGGGATGGTACAATGGGAAAATTTCAAGCTTTGTGATGACTTAAACATATGGGCTTCTGGCCAGTGGAAAGATAAGCTGGAGAGGCTTAAGAAAGATTGTTATAGCCTATGCAAATAACCTACTGCAACAAGGGCTTGATAAATATTTGCTTTGTTTCTCCATTGCTGTTCACTATGAAGTATCTGATTGTGTCTCCATCCTTTCACAGTTTTCAGATGAAGGATAATTTCTTTCTAATTCCATGGCCCTAGAATTTCTTACCTATCAAGAGTCATGGGAAAGCCCCATTATTAATCTTTGCACATTATTGTGTTGGTGGGTGAACAGAACCGGTTTATCCCATGCCATTTACATAGGTGTTTTGTTTTTGTTTTTCCCTATCAGAGAGAAGCTATACACACATTGTAGCTGTGTACACATTGTAGCCCATCTAAAATGACACAGTAATAACCAGATTCAGAGTATACACTGTAGACCATCAAAAACAACACAGTAATATTTTCATTTTGGTATGTTTTGTACACAATTTTATCACTCTTTCAACAAGTGGTAGAGTCTGTTTCTTCTCCACAAAGCTCTCTGCCTCCATTGTTTGTGACTGTCTTAACTAATAGAGTCTAACAAAGTGATCTTCTGAGGCAGTGGTTCTCAACTTTTTCAGTGCTGTGACCCTTTAGTACAGCTCCTCATGTCATGGTGAATCTCCAACCACAAAATTATTTTCATTACTACTGCTAAGAATTGTAATGTAAATATGCAGGATATCTGATATGTGATCTCTGTGAAAGAGTCATTCTACTCCTTCCCCCTGACGGGATGTGACACACTGTTCTAAGGTTTGTAGAGCTGAGACAAAAGGAGTGAGATAGTTTCTGTATAGCTTCCTCTTTGAGGATGATTTCTTTTAGAACTCTGCTGGAGTGCTGAGAGGAAGCCCAGACAACTGGCATAGAACCAAGTGCCTTCCCAGCAAACAAACTGTATTGTATGAATGTGCTACCCCTTCCAGTGAATTATGGAACAAAAATTGTAGAGGAATTTTGATCTTGCATATGGCTGCTCTGACAGGGTATGGTACCCAAATACCTTCTAGGTCTATATGACCTGGTCAGAATGCAGGCATACCCTGGATTACAGTATGAGTTGTTTGGAATAAGATATGCTCTTAGTACACATCTTTAATCTCTAATGATGAAGGAAAGGTTAGTTTGTAGAAAGAAGCAGACTTTTTAGAAAACGATGTCTAATTGAGGGGTAGACAAAGTGATGAATCAGAAAAAGATTTGACAGAATGAATCAGAAATATGATATGCCCAACTCACATGAGAACAGCACAGGAAAGAGAGGCTTCTTATGAGCAGTTAGAGAGACAGGAAAGTGGTATGTGTGGTGTATAGTGTGTGGGTGATATGTGGTATGTTATATGTGGCGTGTGGTGTATGGTTTGTGGTGTGTGGTATGTAATATGTACGTGACAGTTTTACCAGGATGGTTTTACAGAGACAGGTGGTAGAGAGAACAAGTTAGACATAGGTAAAGACAGAATAAGTCAGAGAATGAATAGGAGCCAGAAGATTAAAAAATATTGTCAAAGTTAGTTCGAGGCCAGGCAGAACAATTCAGTCAGAATCAGGGAGAAGCATGATCGAATCAGTCAGCTTTGAAGATTAAATTGTATGGAGCCTAGAAGTTTCTAGACTTAGGTTTAGGGATAATTAGAGAAGATAATGCTCTAGGTTTAGCCCAAGCCATGTATTTGCACATCTTAGGTATATCTCATCACTTCATTTGAGGAAATAAAAGTGATATTTCTAAGAAATGAGCTTTTTCTTGCTAAGCTTTGTTCAAACTGCAGACTTGTAAGCAAAAAGCAAACATTTGTTATCTAAATAATTCTTTTTGGTGGTTCTTAATAGTCTTTTTCTCTCCCTTGGTGACACAGATACAGGACAGATCAGACCAGATTAAAAGTAGATAAAGGAAGTTTATTAGAAGGCAGTCCTTAGGTGGATTCACTGATCTCACAAGAGGATTCCAGTGGAGTTGCACATCTGGGATAAATCATGGGGTTGGCTTCATTAGCCAAGGAGCAGTTTGACATTCTGTGGCCCACTTGCATCTTGCCATGGGATGCAAGATTTTTCCAGATGCCAGTCTTTTGATAGGCCTTCTAGCTGTCTAGAACTATGAGAAATACTTTTTTCGTCCTTTATGAGTTACTGAATCTCAGATATTCTAACAGCATAAAATAGAAAACCCAAGTGATTGGTCTGTTGAGAATATTTAAAGCTGGAAGGGACATTTGTGCTTCCACTAGTGCTGGAGCCTTACTGCAGGGTACCTCACTTGGAAGTATGGTTTAGGGTTGCTAAGGTCTCAACAACACAGGGCTAGTGAAAGCAGAGCTGAAAAAGGTCCCAGAACAGCTTGTGTTCTATACTTTGCTTATGGCTGTTGCTGACTTCTTCCTTTTCTCTTCCTATTCCCACCTGCTAATCATCTGTAGCTATTTATATGTAGCCAAATGAGGTAGAAAGTAAGATTTTCTTCCAGCATTGTGGTCAGTGAAGAAAGGACCGGGAAGGTACTTGGTTTTCCTTCAGCCAGACTTTTGTATTGCAACTTCTCTGTGACTAACCCAGTCTGGTGCATCTTTGAGCTTGGCTTGTTCTAATCTACCCCCTCTCTTTTTCCATAGAAGGAATGGAAAGACATTGCCGTGGAAAGACTGGGATGTTGGAAACTTCCCCAGCCACCTGGCTGAGCTATTTAAGTGGCACTTTCCTCAATTTACCTGGCCTTATGGACCCATATACTTACTTCTACTCTGAGTTGTAAGAGCCTTCAACATACTGTAACATCCTCTAGTGCAATAACCTCTGTATCATTTGATAGGTATTTGTTCTCAGTTCAGTTAAAATGTATCCTTTTGGAGTGTTGGAGTGTTAGATATAGTCGCCTGGGTGTCAATAATTTCCATTTAATACATTACAAATTGTGTGACCACATTTTCAAAGTGTTAGTGGCAAATGTAATGAGATAATGGGATAAAATGCTTTTTTATTAAAAGTAAAATGTGTTGGCATTAAAAGATAGAAACACATT
Organism: Uromys caudimaculatus; assembly: GCA_028551405.1. NCBI lineage: Eukaryota > Metazoa > Chordata > Mammalia > Rodentia > Muridae > Uromys > Uromys caudimaculatus. Next base: position 67,858,561 of record CM052716.1, on the reverse strand, counting down.
CAGTTTTATGTTAAGTGAAAAGGTGAATAAAGATACATCATATTTTCTTCTTATACTGGATGATAAGTCTTATTTTCTGTAGTGCTTTTTCTATCCCTTCCCACATGGAGATGGAAATAAGAATAAGGTTAAAGAAGTTTTTTGCTGATTTATTTCTCTTTATAGCTATTCTTTGGAAATAAATACAGAAAAGTGTGCTTGTAAAAAAATGCATCAAGGGCTAAGAATTAAGTCCTTTCTACTGTTTGCTAGACTTTCTCTTGTTTTTACTGAATTAAATCAATGAATAATTTTGACACTTTGGGCATTAGAACCTTGATTTCAATAGTCATTTATTTTTCTAACAGATGACAGTCTGTATCAATGTCAAAAGGGCTACGGAAAAGAGCTCCAAGATAATAATTCATGTGTATATGTGCACATACATATACACTGAATATTGAAATTAACCCAGAATTTCAAATTCTCTCTACTAGTAAACACTAATGAGATGCATTTTGGAGATTTTTCTTATATTAATTTTTGTTCTAGTTTTACTACTTAAATTTATTCAAATAGAAAAATGTGCAACCAATTAGGTTGTGGTAACATCTATAAATGTAGAATACTGAGAAGTCACAGCAAAGGGACCACTGGCTTGACCTTGGGGAAATCAGAGAAATTTCTTTCTGTAGATAAACTTTTAGTTGAGTTCTAAGAATGTGAAAATGGCACTGATTTGGTGCCTCATCTACAGAGAAAATATTGATTGACAGTATTCCTTGCTAAACACTGTGGCTAATTCTCCTGAAACCAAAAACCAAAGATATGGTAGCACAGATCAGTAAGGAGAGAAACAGGAATGGATAAACAATAAAATAAGATTGTGAATGGAGTGGGGGAGTTTTGCTTACCGCCTCATTGTAGTACACATAGGATGTTGGAAGAAGGTAATTCAGATGACATCAGTATGGTTTATTATTAGGCAAGCTATGAGGACCTGGAGTATACTTAAGGGGAAGGAGCTCCTAGCTTGTCTTTCATAGGAAAGTACTGAGTAAGGTGCTAGAGCTAAATAGGCTCTCCCTGGCATTATATCCTACCCATCAGTGGGAAATAGATGCAACGTAGAAGACTGTTGTAGGAACCCAGGAAAGAGGTCACACATGCAAGGACTGGCACAGCAGAGGAATGACAAACACAATTTTATGTATTTATTTATTTACTGATTTGATGATGAGGGATGTGGTGGTTTGAATAGGTATGACCTCTATAGACTCATGTGTTTGAATGCTTGACTCATAGGGAGTGGCACTATTAGGAGGTGTGGCCTTGTTGGAGAAAGTATGTCACTGTAGGGGTGGGCTTTAAGGTCAAGCTATGCACAATCTCATTTTGCTTCCTGTGGATCAAGATGTAGAGCTTTCAATTCCCTTCTTCCACTCTGCCTGCCTGCATGCCATCATGTCTCCTGCCCATGATGATAATGGACTAAACTTTGGAAACTGTAAGCTAGCCCCCATTAAATATTTTGCTTTATAAGAGTTGTTGTGGTCATGGTATCTTTTCACAGCAATAGACAACATCTGTTAGCATTTTAAGATAAATGTTATCAACTTAGAAGTTAGATCGAAGAGTCTGATGATCATAATTAATACAATGGAAAAATGTAGGCAAAGAAGACAAAAGAGAGATGATAGTACATGGTAAGGCTATTAAGGAGGGTAAATAGGATGAGAAGAAAGAAGAGACAAGGATAGACTTTTTCAAAAATTTCAGGGCTTCAAAAGAGATACAGGGAAGATGACCTGAAGAAGATTCTGGGAATAAATAACCGAGGAAGGGTAAGCTAGCCGGGGGAAGCTAGGGAAATAAACCATTTCATGGAATGGCACTTATGAAATGCAAAGTGTTTTAAGGAGAATAAAGTAAGAATATTATAGTCCAGAGAAATGAAATAACGAAGACACGGAAACTACAAGTGACTGGACTTTCTAGGTTAGTCTTTGTTGAATATAGCGAAAGAATTCTCTTCGGTAGAGGCAAAGAGATATTTCACTTTGGATCAACGAGTATGCAAGTGCAAAGCTGAGGGTCTGAAAATGAATTTCCTTTGAGGGAAAGCTGTTAGCATATTTAGAGTGTGGTGTTTATGAAATGTTTGTATAATTTAAGGAGACCCTTAAAATTTAGTGATGCTGGTCCTAGGTAACTCACCAACTAGAAGAAGCCAAGACAGACAGGAAGCTAACGATGAAGGAAAGAATGTGGATTCATGAGTAAATAATTCAGAAAAGGCCTACGATTAGAGAGAGAAATAGGTCACTGATTCTTTTCTGTCCTCCCTACCCCTCTGTTGTCTTTGGCACACTGCATCAAGAAGTATATGTGCTATCTGAATATATGGTCCTTATATATTCTAATCTCTGTATTAATATTGAGTTCAAAGAAACAGTGTAGTTGACATGGAAACTTAAGGGTTCTTTGGAAAGTCAGTTGTGCTGGATGGTGCTTTGCTTGGGCAAACATGAAGGAACATATTGCTGAAGTAGACACAGGTGAAAGGCTAAGGCAGACTTGTGAAGGAATGTTTCACTGAAGCAGACACAGATGAAAGGATGTTCTGCTAAAGCAAGCATGTGAAAGGACATGTGATGAAGGATTCTTTGCTAATGATGTGCATGTATTGGTCTGCCTTACACTGTGTAGTTGAGCTCCTTTTGTCAGGACTCCATAGGAGGAAATGCACCAAAAACGTCTTGTGGTATCCTGCAGTTTCTTGCCATTACTGCAGACTCAGGAGATTGGCAGAGTGATGTCAGCTGAGACAAACTAACATACTGAGGCAAGACATATGGTAAGGTAAAACCTGTGGACGTGTGATGTTTGGAGGGAGTATCAATGGAACTCCACGGACTGTGAGAGGGGTTTTCTTGTAGAGCTAGCTGTACAATGTTTGTTGGTCCCAAGTCTTCCTTGATCTTTGCTTCGCTGAGAGATGCACAGCTGAGAACTTTTCCTGGCATCCCTGCTGGTCCAAATGCCTCTGGGTGACTCCTACAGATTCTGGTGAGGCCTGGCTGTCTCTGCTAGGTTGTGCCACTGCTGCTGATTTGTGTTGGCTATCCCAACTCTACTGAACTGCACTGCTGGTGTATCCTTGAAGTGTTTGCAAGTGGATCGAGCTGCACTGCTGACCTGTGAACTGAACTGCTGATTTCCTGACAGTGCAGATGGGATTTGCTCCAAAGAACCCTTCTAAACAGGATTGTATCCCCATATCCTTTCTTTCCTACTACCTCTGGTGGGTGGTGGACTAATAAGGAGGCTAAAGAATTTAAGAACCATCATTAAAAGTAGGCTTTGAAAAAAGTAAAATTACAGTAGTTGGAAAAGAAAAAGTTTAAAATATACGATTTAACATATATGTCCCTCTAATAAGTATGGGAAGCAAGGCAAGACCAGTCAGAATTTTAAGCAAACTTTCTTTTTTTTTTTTTTCCTCCTTTTTTATTTTTGATACTTTATATACATTTCCAATGTTTCCCCTTTTCTGAGTCTCCTCTTTGTATACCCCCCATCCCCTCCCCAACCCGCCTCTAG
>CM052716.1:67766885-67854479 GCA_028551405.1 Uromys caudimaculatus | reverse complement strand
TGAGAATTCTCTGCTTAACTCTGTTCCCCATTTTTTGATGGGGTTATTTGGTTTTTTGGAGTCTAACTTCTTGAGTTCTTTGTATATATTGGATATTAGCCCTCTATCGGACATAGGATTGGTTAAGATCTTTTCCCAATCTGTTGGTAAGCAAACTTTCTTAAATCTCTCTTTTGATATCTCTCATGCTTATTTAAAAAATGTATGCCCATAATTTCTATACATTTTCCATAGTGTACTACTGCAGAGTAGAAACACTAATATTCCTTAGTCAATCTTTTCTGCCCCCTAAAGTCGAACATTTCTGAATGGGGCAAAATGGAGATCAGGGAGTAAAGTTGCCTTGTATTGGGGGATTTTTTGTTAAATACATTTTATCTACTCTTGTCACACACAAGTGAGATTATAACTATATTGATCTCATTCAGGATAACAATCACTTCCCTTTCTTTATGTGTTCCATAACATGGTGCTGTAAAACTTAAATTGCACAATAAAAATTATTTAAAATAGAGAGGAGAGCAAAGTAGACAGAAAGGACTGGCTACCAGGCAGAGGAAAACAAGGGCCCTGTGGAGGTGAGAGGAGGTAAAGCTGAGGAAAGCAAGGACCCTGTGGAGGTGGGAGAGGGTAAAGTTGAGGAAAGCAAGGGCCCTGTGGAGGTGGGAGAAGGTAAAGCTGAGGAAAGCAAGGGCCCTGTGGAGGTGGGAGAGGGTAAAGCTGAGGAAAGCAAGGACCCTGTGGAGGTGGGAGGAGTAAAGCTGAGGAAAGCAAGGGCCCTGTGGAGGTGGGAGAAGGTAAAGCTAAAGGATGAGCCTTAGCTCTCAAACCTCACTACTCCTCAAAAGCATTTGGGCAGCATATTGAAACACCAACTGAAACCCAGGGTTTTGCAAGGCAGTAGCCTTAGGGTGGGGTATGAAAATTTGCATAGCTAAGTTCCTAGAACAAATTGGCTTAAGGACATCACTTGGAAAATCACTTCAACTCCCTAGCATAATGTGTAGCAAATCAGACTTGGGATCCATGGATAAATATTACTAAGACCTTGTATGAAGCATGGATTTTATTAAAGATTTTAAAAATGTCTGAATTCTTAGAGATATAAAGCAGGACTTTCTTGATGCTTGGTTACTGACCTATGGTATTCTACTCCTCCTGGGAACTTGACTGGAACTGCGATTTGATGAAGAGATACATATAGAATAATGGGGGGGGGGATAAATGATGGGATTTTAGGCATCCAAAGACAGCTGGGAAGAAAGTGCTTACAAACAAGAACAAATGGGTCAATGCAGTAAAAAGTTAATATAAGAACTTTTTTTCCTACAGGATCTCAGAACTTTTATAATTTTATTAGGTTCAGTCTTATAGCCTTACTTTTCCCTCCCAAAGCCCTTTATGTGAGTGCTTATCTTGGTCTACAATTCATTGATTCATGTGTACTTGTAAATACTCATTTAGAATAGTGGATGTATCTAATGAATATGGTAGTTTAATCCAATACTGAAACTCCCCAATGAACTTAATCTTTGTAATTATGTATAATATCAGTGTGTGAAATCTGAGCTGTGTATTCCTAAGTCAGATTTCGAACACTAAATTTTTGTATTGTTAAGTGACTAAAAATATTTATGCTTAAGATATCTTTTAAGAATGTCTTACAGTAAAATTTTACAGTATTATATTCTACATAAAACATTGATTCATATCCAGGTAAAAGGATGCCAAAGTGTGGAAGAAATAAGTATTTTCATAAATTCTAATATAATTTTAGCATAGACAGAAAATTAAGTCCCGTTTTCCTTAAGCTTATCTCTTGTAAGTAGATAAAATTTACAATTACACATCATGTTTATATTGTTTATTGCTATGCAGTTGAGCAAGTAGAATATGAGGAAATAGCATTTGTGAGAAGGCAAAAACAACTGACACATAATCATGTACACTTTGGACAAACCTCCGAAATGGAAGTCAATATAGCAATGAAATCACAATGAAATTATAAATTTATGGAGGAAAAGCTGGGAGGTTAATTTTTCCCTTTAAAACCTCAATGAAGCACAAAATTCAGGGGAAAAACTAATAATTATGACTAAGAATTGTAAGATTTGGAACATCAACTCAGCAAATGAAGACATTACCACATGGCAGACATTGGCCAATAAAAAGCATCCAATCACTCCAAAATGAGCCCATCAGGTAAAATGTGAGCACTGCGGATTTCCAGAGACATGGTGCATTTATTAAAAGAATCCATTTATTGCTTCCTGCCACTGATCTCACCCAGTCCACACACATTCAATGAGCTTAGACAATGCCTTGCAGTTTGAGGGAGGTGCTGAAGAAGATTAAAAGCAAGTTAGGTATACATCCTGATGCGAAAGAGCTTACAGTTTAGTCGGAATGTGTAATGAGAGGGCAAAACAGATGAGCAGAAGAGAGACAGCAAAGATAGAAACTGCTGAGAAGCCCAGGAGTGAGAGAGATGAAGAGGAGGTGGCAGGGAGGATCATCTAGGAGGAGTGGAAACGAAACAAAGGCTTACATTTGTGCAATTTCCTTTGTTTTTCTCTTTAAACTGTTCAAGTATATAATATGTCAGGAATATGAAAATGCCACCCCAACCTTTCCTGATTTGATATCCTGATTTCACATATATATTGATATAACATATTATGTGAGTCAAAGCAAAGCTTAACAATGTAGATCTCAATGGATTGATCACACAGTACTCAGTGCAGATCTCAATGGGTAGGGATCGTACACCACTTAGTGTAGACTGCCTTATACGCTAGTGACTTAAAATAAGGACAGTTATTTCCCACTCATATGAAGTTGGCTGCAAGTGGCTCTCTCTTTCACCTACCCTCCATGCATCACTCAGGGATGTCTCCCACAGTACCAACATCGAATTGTTGTGCCAAGGCTAGAACATTAGAGAGCTCATTTCGATAACTCAGTGCTCTGATGTGGAAGTGATCTACGCAACAAGACATAGTTGATTGGCCCAGATTAACTGCTTGGTCCTGATTATTTTGATGTGTTCATCAGAGGCCAGGTAGGGTGGTCCCAGGTTTGATATGTTACCAGATGAGGAAAGAAGCTTAGGGCTTCATCAGAATTGTAAAGATTTTGCAAAATCTTTACAATTCAACAAAAAGTTTTACCTTTGTCACACATGCAGTAGAAAAATAAAGATTTTTAAAATGGAAAAGATATGTTAGACCATATACAGAAAATTATCTGGCTAAAACAACACACAGATGACAGGGTGTGTGGGTAGCAGAGCCTTCAGAAGATTCTGGGGAAGTGGAGCAAGTGTGAGCCAACATTGAGTGTATGGCTACAACCTCTGAGACAGACTCCAGATTTGTCACATGTTCACGGAGATGGGACTACTTTGTCAGAGCTGAAAGACAAGGAATAAATAACTATGACTCCTCTTTATAGCTTGGTTAATTGGGCAGATGGTGATGCTTGTAACTTGTAAGATATTATTTTGCTTAGAAGAAGCAGCAACACTGAGATGCACCTGATTGTCCTACTTGAAGATAAACTTAGGCAACATTGACTGATCAGTTAGAAATACACACTTGAGTCCAAGAAGACAGCCTCAGTGTGGAGCTTTGAACTGTGAGACAACTGAGGCATCCTATGAAGGAGAGTTTGTCAAGAGGCTTCAGAGGCCAAGCTTGTCCTCCTCTCTTGCAGAATTTCTATGACTTTCCTAGGGGCAATGTAACAGAACACCACGTGGCTTCAACGGTCCATTGTTCTGTTACAAGAACAATATTGTTCCACAGATATTGAGGCTAGAGTCTGTAAGCAAAATGTTGTTGGCTTCATTCTATTTGAGAACTGTGATGGAGTCTTTCATGATTCTTCTGGGGAATTCATGAGAATCTTTGATATTTAGTAGCATTACTTGGTTGTGTGTTCCTTACTGTCTTTCTACCCAAGGTCTTTTTATTTAGAGATAGTTGTTATATGGAACTGAGCCCACTACAACAATCTCATTCTGTTTTGACTATTTGCAAAGACTGTATTTCCAAATAGCCCAATAGGTCACAAGAATGGAAACTCCAGCATATGCATATTGTATGAAAAATTCAACCCATAAAAAGCCTATTTGACCCACTTCTCTTAGCATGATTTGGAACAAGAATCAAGAATCAGACTGCAATAAGCTTAGAATGAACAGGAAATAAGAAAGACAAAGCTGTGACTGTAGGCTATTCGTTTGAAAATACATCCACTGGGGTGGGAATGGATAGAGCTAGGAGTTCATGGACAATGCACTTCCAAGAACAAACTACTTTACAGTTTGTCAAAGAATCATTCAAAAACTCATGATATCCTAATGGCATGTGCCTTCTGCAAGACTATTTCTTCAACCTAAACCATGTAGGCTGCTTGCCTGGGTGAAGAATGGCAGCTATCCCCAGAACGTGAGTCATCCACTTTGCATCTAGTGTAATGTTCTCTTCTCTGATGAAACTTGGAAGTTTGAGTTTGAAAAATGATGTGTCTAAAGAGTATGGACTAAGCAATTTTAGATATGGCAAAGCAATAAAAAACATTCTTGCCATGGATTCATCAGAGATGCAAGGACACAGATTAACCTTGTGGGTGTATTATGCCATTTATTTTTTTCAAAAGAAAGGAACGACTTGATATTTAAATTCTCACTTTCACTTGGAAAGGGAAAAATATAAATCTTGGGATGTCTAAAAAATATTAAAATGTTCACAGTATTAACCGTCAGTGATAATATTAAATGTCATATTTCTACTTCATCACATGTTGGGAGAAACTGAAATATGTAACCAAATGGTGACATCTCAAGCTTTCCCTCTTCTGGGGATGTGTTAATTTTCTACCAATCTTTATGAATATAAATATGTGTATACAATTTTTGTTTGGGACTTAAATGAGTGATTTGTGATTTGCAGTAGAACTTAAAGCCTAAGGAACTGTTTTTGAATCAGAATATCAATAATGTTTATCTTTTAATTATGGTTATATTCATGAATTCACTATTAATTTTTAATTAAAACAAATACTATGAGTTGAGAGAGTAGTTAGATATATTTCCTAAATCTTATAATCAAAATCAGTGATGTTTCCATAACATTCTGATCCAAGAGAGTAGTTACATACTTCATGATCCTTCATTCTTTCTCTGGCAGCGACAGATCAGATGTACTGTTTCTGGGAAAGTAATGAAAATGTGAACAGACATTGAACTTCTCTTTACCCTGGTAAAAATTATAGCCTTTGATTATTTATTAAGGGCACATTTTTTCCCATAATTGGGCTCAAGGTGGAAACAGCTTAAGATGTATCGGTGCTCAGCACCACTTCCCTACTGTGCATATTCTTTCTCTTGTCAGATTGGTTTGGGGACATTACTATTGCTTTGAATCTGCTACCTGGTACTAGGTATTGAACCCTTTTTTATTATTTCTCTAACAAGTAGAATGCCTTTTATCATCCCCACATCACCATTGTTCTGAGGATGAAAAAATAAACCTTGTTTTATGTGAAAACTCTAAAGATATGACCTCAAATAGAGTTGATGAAATGAAAACTGAACTCAAAATCAGAAGATAGGAGAGTAGATGCTTTCTTTACCTTGCTTAGCTAATTAATAGCTGAGCATATTTAAACATGATATTTAATTTCCTTTTTCAAAAGTACATATGTTTTTGTGCATGCACATGCATGCACATGTTCATGTGTGTTTTGTGTATGTGTGCTGGGTATGTATGTGATATGTGTATGGGTACATGAGTCTATGGCTCACTGCATTCCTCTTTTCCTGCTAGTGATTAATGACATCCCAGGTTTTAGACTGTACACTCTTCAAACCCAGAGGAATTTGGAAATGAATTTAAGCACATGTGGTAGTAAGTGGAATAAGGAAAGAAAGACAAAAGTTAAAATCTTTATTTCCATGTGTGTTTCAGAATGGCAAGAGCACTTCAGAAATGTGAGAAGGTAAGATTCTAGCTTCAGGAGGGGAGAGAGTCATGCTTAGCTGAAATATATGGCAAATATTGAATCATAATAAATAATGTTTCTGAATTTTGGCTCTAGGATAAATCCTAGATATATCCTAACTCATGGAAGATAATTTTCTTAGACAGTTATGATTGTTAATAAATAGTACTCTATAAGCCTAGTTTAAATGCTTTTTAAGTATAGTTAAAAAGGATAGTTGTACTTTGTTTAAATATATTAGAGATTGTATAATTGACATATTTTCCTGTATCAGTCAGTGTTTAATCAGACAACAGAATCCACTTGAGCAATTTCAAACTGAGTTAATTTAGTTCAGTGAATCTGTTTCAAAGTACTGGAGGGACTGGAGGCACTAACTGGTTAAAGACATCTGGAGAGTGTTGTCTCTTCTAAGACACCTCTACCTCCAGGCCCAAAGGCCCAAAGGGCCTGTGCCCTTTGCTCTGATGTAGTTAAACCCAAGTACTTCAGTAGACCTCATAACCAAACTTACTTGAACCACTGCCACTGCTGAAACTACTAGAATATAGAAAGATTGGGTATTTATTTCCTCAGTCTCCTCTTAGTGTCACCAACTGGAAACATCTAAGAGAAAGTTACAGGAGACTGGGCAACATGCTTACAGGTCATTGTGTTGGCAGTGCAAACAACCAGAAATCCCCAATAAACAGTGCAAGGGAGAAGCTGAGAGACAACGGCACTGTGTTGTCTTTTTTCACCTTGATATTTTGATTAGTCTTTGAAATTCTTTCAATTCTATTGATTCAGTGAAGGCACAGTGCACTGAAATCTGGAAAGGGGAGGTATGAAATGGCTAGCTCATATCAGAGAGAAAGGAAATTAGCCGAGTTTAAGATTAGGGGTGATATAAACGATGCAAACAGCAAGAGGTCAGATGTGGGTATGAATTCTTATTCCACTAGATTCAGACTCTTTTGGCAGGATTAAAATGAACACAGAAAATCTGATTGAAACTGTGCCATTTATGGTTGGAGGATCAGGACTAGCCTGAGGCTGTGGAAATTTCAAATTCCTTAAAGAATTGTCCTGTTTATCATGGTGCAGCAGCAACATGGCCCCACACAACTAAACATGAGCAATGATAGGAGGGAACCCCACCTTCTGAGGTAGGGTCAACAATGCCCCTGGCTTTCCATGGCTATGGATGCATCTATGCATTCTGAAAATTCTTGACTTTCCCACTCTAAACAAATTAGTGCAACGTACACAAACTAGAATAACAGGAGACTGGAGTAGGGTCTAGGTGCTATGAGCAGAGTGGCCGGTGTGGCCTTTCTGTGCTTCTTCCTCAAAGCTCCAGGTGATATATTAGGTAGTGTCACAGAATATGCAGTAAACCTGTCATTGGGGAACAGAATAGCAGAGGTCTGGAAAGCCAGGCCAAAGGCCTTTCATTCACCCCATAGAACATGCAGTCATTTTATACTCAGATAACATCTAGGGAGAAAAGAGGAAAAAAAAATAAAACCAAAACAAAACCTTGATAAGTTAAATAAAACAATTTCAACAATTTAAAGTTCTCAGAGGAATGTAACAAGATGGGAGGGAACCCATAACAAGGGGCCGTTTTTCCACACAGCCCATGCTTATTCTCTGGAGTACAATGTTCAAATGATTATAATGAATGATAACCAAGTATCTCTATCTGAAGCCTTTTCAGAAAAATGTTTAAAATTTTCAAATTACACAAGATAAAGTAGGGTAGAGTAGGAAATTAGTTACTTCAAATCAACACTTCCTATTTAATGGATATAAAATAGTTAAAGCTATTCAAGGAGAGTTTTAGATTTTTTGATCATGACTTTCCATCATTTATGCTGCAATAGAGAGACACTACGATCTTCCCACGAATCTTCAGAAAGCATCATCTTCTGTCTGTGGGTAGGAGGCTCATACTCAAAAGTGAACCATGCATTTGTAGAGATTGGGTTATTGTGGTAACAAAAGAATACTTTATAGAGTTTATAAGCCAAAGATGAGATTGTTTCAATTCATCCCTATCTTTCCATAATGCTTTTGTAATGGGTAAAAATATTAAAATGATCCATTTTTGTCAAAAAGAGTCATAACAGAACCCTTAGGTTACCCACCCACTGCAGGACCATGAATCCCAGAGGTGCTCCACCACCTTGAAGCAACTCCAATGCTCATAAGTTTGTGAAATATTTTAGTCATATTTACATGAACTATGATATCAAATTACATTAAATACTCACGTAAGTAAAATTATAATTCAGAAGTAAAATTGTTGTATGTGTCTGCTTAAATTCCTCCATGCAGCCTATCTACATGGTTCTCTGTGTTCATGGGTATACAACAGCGCTGTAATGAGTTACTTTTGTTGTAAGCTGCAGCTGCTCAGAATGCACGAGCATCACTTCTGCTCGGTGTTCCATTATCAGATCACCGTCATGCTAAACTGTGGGCCATTTTAGCCGATAATTTCTGAAAAGTGCTTACTTTTGAAATGAAAAGCAAAGGCAAAAATAAATAATAAATAAAATAAAGCCATAATGCTGACTGAAAAAAATATTTATATTTATATTAAACCCCTCAGCTAGAATCTCAGACACATCACTGCTTAAAATGCAGTCACCTGACAAAAACCGTTCTAATTATTACCCCCTTGGGCGAACATTTTTCAGAGTGACTGGCTAAAATGCACTCCAGCTCATAATTTCTGCCTGTGACAGTGGAAGACATAACCTAGTTTCCTCTAATGCAAAAGTCTCTAATCTAGAGGGCAAGACCCTGCCGGTATAACACTGAAGGGAGAAAATGCAATTTGAGCGCAAGGAAATTGCACACATACTTTGATAGTTCTACCACGCTCAGGTTTTTTTCTCTCCTCGGGTTTAAATGTCTTGTTTTATTTTATACTAAATTATGACCTGGCTGAAATTGCTATGTTTTCCTTGTCATATTCTAGAAACCTCTTACTATAAAAGTGAAGGTTATACTACAGTTCCATACTTCCATTTTTTTCAAGGGGTAGGAATGTTCACATTTTGACAGTTCAGCAGTGGAAACATTAAAACTTACTGTGCTTGCTACAGCAATATTTTTCCCCATTGAATAATAGCACTTTTGTCTTGGCAAATGGGGCATATATACTGCATTAGAACAAGGTAATTAAATTGGTTCGGAATGACAGAAGTGCAGATTTTCAATGTGGACTAATCAGTAACAATTTCATTGTTGAATCTGTGAGTGAACAAACTTTATGATTGCTGGGAGAGATGAATTAACCTCACATGGTTCTGGTTCACTTCACAGATTGTGGCCGAGTAACGCACTGCCCTGCAACGGATAAGCCAGAAGGCAAAAGAAGTTTCAAGGAAGATAAGTCAGACGTGTTTGGAAAGGACACAGCTACCGGTGTCCATTACTGGGGATTTTCATTAATAGTTTTTCTGTCTGTGAGCTGGAGAGGCATCACCCCTTTCCTACTGCTTTCTGCTGACAGCTTCTGCTTGACACCTTCCTTCCAGGTGGAAGGGCAGCAGCATGGATGCATAGGATCCATGCAGTGGGAGGGCAGCAGCATGGCTCCTTAGCGAGCATCCAGGGCAGCAGTCTCCTTCCGGAAACTTCACAGATCGCCTTCAGATCTCATGCATGCTCCATTTATGTGAATACATTGGGAGCTCAGGTACAAAGCAGTAGGCTATGAAAGTGTAGCTAACCATTGACTGAAAACAAAAGCCGCCTTTAGCTTCACTTCTGTGGTAATGGTTCCTTTTCTGTGCAAAATGAGCTTGAATCTGAAAAGACTACTACTTTTCCATATTTGGAAAATGAAAGTGAAAAAAGCATAAAGACAGAATTATTTTGGTAATTGATTTACATAGTCATCTGTAAATAATGTTATATAATGGCTCAACAATGTTACCGGTAAAGCTGTAATATCAGAAGTGTATGTCTGCACTGATTTGGAATCATGACACCATAACTTGTTACCAAATCAACAACTCAGAAGACACCATGATTTTTCCAATATGATCACTGAATGTGGGTACAAGATTGGACAAAAGTAGGGTGAATTACTTGAAAGTTGGTATGGCTATAATTTAGCAGATACCTAGAAATACCTTTCGTGGCTTAATTAATTGGTTTAATCTAGTTAATAAAGAAATTCAATAGTTAACTTCAAGAAAACTGAAACATCTTTCTTATCTTTAAATCATTAAATGTCATTAGAATATAGATGTCAACACACTTTTGAGAAGAACCTGATTTTCATAATACCGGATAGCATCTGTCTCTGGGAGAAGCAAATCAGAATACCAAACGGGACTGGGAGATAATTTGTCCTTAACTCAGCCATGTCTCTATCCCAGGCCCATTGAGGGGTCTGCTCTCCTCTCACCACGTAGCACTGAAAATGCAAACCAAGAGCCCAGCTTCCTACGATATTTATCCTCGGTACAAGTGCCATAAGCTCCAATGGACTTTGAATTCAAGAAAACACAGAGAAGAATCACCATATACTGAACATAATATTCTAAAAACATTATGGTATTAGATGCATCTTATTAATAACATTTATAGGTCCACATGACCTTATCACACCATAAACTATTCCTTTTTCCTTTCAACTTCACAATATTTTCCATTAGATAATTCTTAAAGTGGTATATAAAAAGGTACTCTTGATGTTTTAGTCAGGCTTGGCATATATTAATTGAAGAGTTTTTAAGTATTTCTGAGTTAGGCTGCTGAATATTATCACGACTATTATGGAATATTTTCAGCAGCACCATGTTAACAAGCCTTCTGACATTTTTAAAATATGGTTTTACTAGCTTCTTTTAAGCACATAAGCTACTAGATATGGATAAAACGGTTAACAAAAATGAGTATCCACTCAAATCCATCCTTCTCTATGCCGATTATTTAAGGTTTATTATGTGCAGAATACTTATGTTTAGCACTGTGCATTCATTATTTCAGTTAACCTTTAAAACTCTCCAGTGGAAAATTTACTATTATTGGTTCCATTTTTACAGATAAAGAAGCTTAGGCAGAGGCAGGATCTAGAACTCACTCAAAAGCGTTGTAAGTAACAGAGTTAGTGTAAAAAAAGGAAGGGCGTGTTCTTTACCCTTGTATTTTGTTATGTTGCCTTCCATTATTTAACACTGATTCAAAGCTATCGTAAGATGTGAGAGTATAAAACTCAGTTCTAGATCAGAAGGAAGCTGCATCTGTGAAGAAACAATGGTGTTGTCACCCCAGGCTTATTAACAATGTGAATACTGCCCCATGCTTTTGTGGACAGAACCACAAATATGTCAGCTTCATGAGATCCTAAGGCAGAGACATAAAAATAAAGTGCCTCAATGGTTCCATATAAAATGGACAATTTTATATTTTTGTATTGATGAGAACAGGAGTATATAATGCAGCTAATTAAAATACTGTCTCACGATATTAAATATAAGATTTTCTACAATTACAAACTTAAATTTTTTTCTGTAGAAATAAAATGTGTAGCTCCTTTCCACCTCACAGAAATTTTACATTTTGTTTGTTTATTTGTTGGGGCCAGGTCTCATGTAGCCCAGACTAGCCTTGAACTCCTGGTCTCTTTGCTTCTTCCTCTGAGTGCTGGGATTATAGGTATGAGCCCATGAGACGAGCTGGAGTTTCACATTTTGATTAGACTAAAAATAAACTCTGATGAAAATTACTTTCACAAAATTGGATTAGCACATAATTTGAAGAGATATGATTTGTGAGTTTTCCAAGAACACTTTTATTTTTACTCAGATGATACCCAATAGATCAACTTAAACTTTGATGCATTTTTAGCATAGCAGAAGCATGTTGGTCTCTCAGTTGGCATCAGAAAGAAAACATTCTGTTGGGAATTTTATTTAACCCAGTTAGGCTCCATGCACAGCCTTTGCCTGGGGTCTACTTGCTCTACTCTGATGTTCTGTTACCAGAAAAGATTATACGCAGAAAGAGCATGCATTTCTTTGGAGTAGACTTTCACTTACAGGCCTTAGAGGTGTCAGAAGGTTAGTGTAGAGACATTCATATCCTTTGTACTTTTTTTTTGGATAGTAGCATACAGAACTAAATCATTGCAAAAATGCTTAGCAAACATAAAAACTAATTTCATAATTTCTCATGTTTTTGTTTTGAATTTGTTTTCTTGTTAGAACTCATAAAGTAAAATCTCACCAAGATCCTTGCACATAAATATGTACAAAGTAATGAAAAGGAAATTATTTGCATGAATGTCCTGTTAATGCAAACCAATTTCTCACAATTCTAAATTTGTATTCTGCAGTGTGTTTTGTATTTCTTATCAGATTTACATGTTCCCATGTGGGGATGTATATCTTGTACATATTTAGTGCATATCCATAACAGTAAATGGTTTGGAATTTTAATTAACAAATACTTTTTTATCCTCAGACTTTGACTCCAGTATTTCTGTTTTTTCCTCACTTCTGTGTAGACCACAGTAAACATTTGGAAGGCATTTTGTGTGGCAAGTTTGTGCCTTACAGTTTTTGAGCAACACAAACATCCCGTTAAATAAATGAAAACAGACCTTAGAAGGGGTGCGCTTCCAGCACATTCCCCTAAGATCTGAGCACCGCTGTGCATTCTTGCTCAATTTAAACAAACCAAACTTCAGTTAGTCTCCCTCCCCTAATGGGCACCCCCACTGGGAACATTGTTAGGTTACCACCATGGACAAGGCCTCAGTACAGCTGGATATGTAAACATGACCATAATCCCCATGAAAAGACTCTCAGAGTCTTGGCAGCATGCTCGGTGTTGTTAACATATTGTGCCAAAGCAATAACAAAGCCATCATTTTTAAGGTTGTTCACGGATTTGTATTAATCAAGAAATTTTCCAGAAATTACTTCTAAATGAGGAAACTTCCAGAAAGTTACCATTTGGCAAGAAGGCTTCCAGATGCTTCATTCCTCCACCCCTGCCCACCCCCAACTCTCTCTCTCTC
Source organism: Uromys caudimaculatus (assembly GCA_028551405.1). NCBI lineage: Eukaryota > Metazoa > Chordata > Mammalia > Rodentia > Muridae > Uromys > Uromys caudimaculatus. Next base: position 67,841,443 of record CM052716.1, on the reverse strand, counting down.
TCTCTCTCTCTCTCTCTCTCTCTCTGCTATCTTCCTTTCAAATAAATCACAAGTTTGTGGAAGTTCTGTTGAAACAGAAAGCACATTGCTGCTGTGTTGGCAGAAGGAGGTTCACTTCACGCCCTATTTCATCAAAGCCTGCCCAGGATTCAATCATTTCTTCCTGTTAGCAAAGAGGTGGCCAGGCCCACTTTCTTGGCATTCTAGAGATAGATATTAAGTATTGATAGAAGTATTAAGCATTGATCAGAAAAACATTTATTAGATTATTGTTAGAACTGCAAACTAAGCATGCAGGAACAGATAAAAAGAGTGTAAATTTAGTTGTCAGTTTTTATTAGCACAGTAAGTGATTAATTCAAATTCATTTATTTTCAATATAAATTCCATTTTCATAGGTTTTCCAGAATTGAATCCCCTGAGAACTCCTGTGACTAATTTCTAAGGAAAGCAAAAAGGATACACCAAGCAGTTAGAGACCCATGATGGTGCAAACCTAAAATTACTTTTTACATTACTTCATTGCTTAACTATTCACAAAAGCAGTTTTTCATGCAAATTCTACATCATTCAAAATAGCCTGGTGAAAATATTCTTTTAAAATGTATTAATATTCACAATCCAGGCAGGTGGCAAGCTCAGCCACATGAAAACCATGTGTGACTTCTGCAGTGGGCTCAGAGACTGAGACACTGGGAGCTGAGGGATCACAGGATGGTTTTCTACGAACGGCCATGGCAGTTATGGGCTACTCAAGATGTCCTTGTCAACCTGCTCAAAGGCAATTCAAGCCCTACTAGCCATAATAACCCCGACACCCTGAGGGCTGGTCTGGACAAGCTTCAGGTCGGCCAAGGTGGTCTTCAGGCTCTCAGCCCCAAAAAGGAGTTAGCCTTACACCTTTCTTGCATCTCATCAATAACTCGCCTTTGCTAGCTGATGGATGGTATTTATTTTCATTATAAGAAAGGACATCTGTTTGAGTACCACTGACATTAACTAAGCAGAGGACCACTCCTAACTCTTAAATAAATTTGGAACTCTGGACACTGTCTCTTGTTGACTCCTTCGATGCACTATATGAAGTCCCACCATCATATTCTGCCTTGTTCTAACGCAGCTCCAGTTCATTCACCCTCTCTCTGGCTGTCTTCTACAGTGTCCACGAGGATGTATGTGGCGTCACAGACTTCTCTCTGGCGGTCTCCCGTAGTATCGAGGAGGACTTGCAGCGCATCTCAGAGATGTTCTGTGAACTGATCTTGGATGTTGATTATCTTTCCCCAGACTACACAGAGCATGTTGGAAAGTACTTTAATTCACCGAAATTGCCAGCATCCTCGTGTGGTAACTATGGTTACAGTTGTGTGCAGAAGCTCACTAGGCTATTACTTCATTAATTTATGGCAAGAGCTATGCTTATGGTGAGTAATAAACACTTCAAAGACAAGAAACTGCAGAAGAACCAGCTTTAGAAAAAAAACCCCAATGAACTTTTGGTACTTTGGAACCAGCATCCTTTTGTTCAGAGAACATGGACTTGATATTTCTCAAGGTCTTTGACTATACATTCTGGTTGTTTAGATTGAGCCTTTGGTGTTGAGCATTTTGATACATAAATAGTTGATTATTTAAGGAGTATGTGTTTATCATCTATTTTAAATTAACTCACCATTTACTGGTCTATTACCATAGAAAACTAGGTTAATTTACTTAACACCATAAGAGCATTCTCACCAGAAAACACCTTTGTTTCCAAAGTTGTGAACCTGAGCTATGGTGGCTTATTAATGAATTAAAGAATGAATGAATGAATGAATTTTTTATATTGGTCAATGGCTCAATTTACTTTCTTGTTAGGCTATATGTGCTTACATTATCCAGACTTTTAAAAAATGTGTATAATGTTATATTTCAAACTTAAAAGTAGATAAAGTCAGAGAGATGGTTTGGTGTAAAATGCTTACAGTATGAGTCTGATAGCATCGGTTGGTTCCCAGAAGCTCTGGTGGAAGGATTGAACCAACTCTCAAAAGTTGTCGTCTTATCTCCACATTCATATCTCAGAATATACACATCTATACACACATACAGACATACACACACAGGCACACACAAACACACAGACACATACGCGCATATAGTCACACACAGACACACACAACAACACATACCCAGACACACAGACACACACATACAGGAACACACACACACATAGACACACACACAGACACATACACAGATACACACACACACACAGACACACACAGTTACAGATACACACACAAAGATACACACAGACACACACACAGACACACACATAGACACAGACACACACACATAGACACATACACAGATACACATACAAACACACACAGACACACATACAGACACATACACATAAACACACACAGAGACACAAACAGACACACACAGACACACAGACACAAATACAGACACAGACACACACACATGGACACACACAGACACACATAGACACACACACACACACACACACACACACACACACACACACACACACAAGCTGTCATTCTCTTATCTAAAAAGTGAAAGTTGAAATTTCTTCAGGACCAACAGAGAAAAAACACTGAACAGATGGAAAGCTAGCCATGCTAAGAAGGCAGAAGTTAATCTTGTGCTGGGGGAATGAGAGGCGTCTAACTTCACAAATTCAGGTCTATTTTTATGTTGTCCATTTTTTAAACTAATGTGAAGAATTGCAGAGTAATCTAGAGACATAAAGTTAAATTTCAAATGAAGTATTTTTATGGTCACTAGTCTAGCTCAAAATCACGGCTATTTAGTAAATGGATTAATATATGCTTACTATGTGCTAGGTACTTTGGGGGTCAATGATTAGTCACAATGAAGAAAGCTTCTGTCTCTTTGGAATACTCAGATGATGTGTAGGTAATTGTAAACTATGATAGGTGCCAGGTCCAGAGCCTTGCTCTACTTCTCATGTCCTGTAATACCTGTTGTACTTATTTTTATGGAATCATTTGATATTAATCAGTACTTTGGAACACCATGGGAAGGTGCTTTTTGAACTGTGTTTCAATTTAAGGGTTAATGTTATCACATACATATAATATATTATAGAGTTATATAAAGTTCCCAGTGATATTGCTAATTGGAGTAAGGACTGGGTTAAAACCTATGACTGTGAGTCTATAGATGTTTTGGTCTTACCATGTCTACTATCCCACATCTCTGTTCAGAGGATGAAACCTAGGGTCCAATATGCTAATATTTCTTATTGACTGCCACTTTGTCATATGCATTAAATCTAACCAGCATGCATAAAATCATCCAACTGAGCCAGATTTCCCCACCCAAGGTCATCCTTTTAGTGCGCTCTCTCTCATCACACATCTGGGCTGTTGAATGTTGCTATTGAAAATCACAAAACTATTCTGACTTGATCTGTACAGAGTCATACTTTCTAATTTTACTGCTGCTCACAATTCTTTTGCTGACTCTCTATCATATCTCCTGCTGCAGCTTTGCCTCTCCATCTCAGCAAAGCCTTTACTTCATATTTGACTGAAAAATGAACGTTTTTACGTGAGTACTGTTGAAGGTCCTGTTTCTGGACGTCTTGTTCCTGTATTGTCCAGGAATGAAGAGCATTAGAGCATCCCTCTGCCCCGCCTCATTCCTTGCTCTTACATTTGAGGATGAGTGATCCTGCCCATTTGGTACTAGTGGAACCTGATCTACATATTTCCATCCTCTCTTGGGTGTGTTAGATATGCCAACTCACTGTCTCTATGCATCAGCTTCTTTTACAGGCTTAAGACTTGCCTGCTCTCATGATAATTGCATTTCGTCTTCCATGGAACCATTTCTGAAGTCAGGTATATAATATGCTATATGTAATATGTTAGGTTATCACTTATTATGGGCAGTGTAAGCTCTGCAGCACCTACTGGTCTAGACCCTGAAAAGAGTGTAAGGTTGTCTAGCACCACTATGACTTTCAAAGCCACTGTATGTTGGTTGACAAATTAAGACTGGTTAAAAGCAATACATGCCAATGCATGTTTGAAAATGATATAGTTTAAGAGAAATGTAAACAGCATGCTCATATATTTCAGGAGAAGTTGGAATATCAAAGGCAAGGGTCACTTTTGATTGAATAATCAAGAAAACAGTACAAATTCTCTACAATCCAAACATTACAAACTTCTTAATCTTACACACTAGCCCCTTTCCATGAGTCCAGGAGATAATGCATTCACATTTCAATTCACCTTTAAAATATGCTACCATGTGGTGTGTTTGCATCCTGTTTATAGACACAGGTTATCAGGAAAGTTGACATTCTTAGTAGTTTGTTTAAAGTCACATGGTCAAAAGTTACAGTTATAGGAAAGGAAGGATTGTTTGTCTATTTTCTTATGTCCATATTCTTTTCTTTACACATTTTTTCCATTAAAATTAGATTTTGAACTAGTTTGTGCAAGATGAAAATTCTGGGTGCAATTGACATTAGGATTTGGATACTCGATCTAGTATTTCCCAGAAATGTGACTTTGGACAATTACCTCTCTACCTTGGATTTTTCATTTGTAAGAGAAGGATATAAAATTCCCACTGATTTGGGGAACTTTGGAGAAGTTAAAATGGGGTAGTGCATCTGACTGCTAATGTTTTGAACCAAAACTTTATTTAAGCGAAAATCCATTGCATTTGTAGCTCTCAGCTGAACTTCTCCACATAGCTCTTCCAACAGCACAGCCATAGTTGTGCTGCTCTGAATTAGACTTGGAGATGAGGAGTGAACACACCCACATTTACAGAGCAATGGTTTGGGAGCAGCTCTTCAGAAGACAGTTGGGCAGCACTGGGTAGGGGAAGACATGAAGAGCCAGATAACTGCAAGGGAAGTCAGGCTGATCTCAGTCACAGCTCTGATACAGGCTTGCCCTTCTAAGTTTGTTTAAACTGAAACAAAGAAGCTTTTGTGTCGTGTGAATGAACTACCCCGGAGCTAGAGGTGGCTCCCTGGGAAAGACTGTTTGCTTGCACAGGGCAATTTACTGTGGCTGGAGGCAATCCTCACTAAAGGTTGTGGCAGTTGATAGTGACCTGAAATCCTCCTTTCTGATGACTAGTTTGCATGGTACTAGAAAGCACCATAGAGGGAAGCCACCAACAGTCTTTCCCAGTTATGATGCCTACAAACCACAACAGTGACTAGGATGACCTTAGAGATGCTGTACTGGTGTACATATCTTAGTGGTAGCCAGCAGCTCTCTCATTGGATTTATGACAGGTTCAACAAGAGGGAAGTCATACCCAGTACTGGAGACCTAGCCAAATAATTGCTGCTGGTCAAGTAATGAGAACTTAAAATCACCACTTTACCAACCAGCACAATTCCTCACTACATTTTAAATATTCCTCCTTATACCCACAGGGTCATGTAGTTCTCACCCCTCCTCAAGGAAACTTCTCTTTGCAACAGAAGGAGACCATTATAGAAAACTACAACTAATCAAAAGGCAGAGGTGTGGAACCTAGTCCCAACTGACACATCTACAACACAACCACTGCTCTTATGTCTCAGAGATTAGAAGGGAGCAGAAAGATTGTAAAAGTCAGAGGAACAGAAAGTTTGCTGGGAAATTTTTTTTTCTCTCCTAGAAGTGTCAGAGAAGCTGTACCCGTAAAGGCTCACTAATATGGCTGCCAATACATGACGTAAACAAAGATGTCACCAAAAACCAAACCAAAACAAACCAAAACAAAAAGTTTTATTTTCCCCTGAATATTTCAGACTTGAAATATTTAAGAATTTGAACCTAAGAATGCAAAACCCAACCCAAAGATAAAGAGAATCAACTACACATATTTATGATGGTAACATGCATACATACATACATACATACATACATACACATACACAATTTTTTATTTTATTTTACAATGTTTTAAAAGTGATACACATATTTTGAATGTTGCCGTCCCCCCGGGCTATTACTGCATGGCTGATATTTGAGAATTTGAGTAGCAACAGTGAACCGTAGCTCAGAATCAGCTGAATAATCATAAAAGTAATCAGTTAATACTCTATAGTCTACTATGCTGTTAAGTAATGATATTGTCTAGATTAGACATGTTAAAGCATATCTAGGTTATGGAATGCGTAATTTACAATGAGTTTATTGGGATGCAACCCATCATAAGTCAAAGAATTTCAAAATTCCATTAGCACTTGAAAAAAAGTACCTGACATTGAACGGAGTGTTCAATGGTCACTTAGACTCTGTCCATTGATGGTGTTGACTATTTCTTTAATTGGAGATGTTGAATATTTCTTTATTTTTATTGATCACGTCTCGAGCTTTTGGCTAAGATCAGGTGTGGTACATGATTTCTAACTTTCTGCTCTGCTCTCTCAGCTGTCTGAGGGATGCTAATGAGTCTGTCACACTGGATTTCTACATTTGCCTACCTCCCCTTTTAGTTTCTTCAGTTTTTGTTTCATGTTTTGCAACTCTATTGATTGTGCATATACAATTAAGATTGCCATGTCTTCTGATTGCCTGCTCATCTTTTTACCCTGAAGTCTATGTTATCTGCTATTATGTAGCTGCTCCTTTTCTCCTTTTCTTGTCAGTTCATTTCCCTTTTCACTCTTTATAGTCAACTCATGTAAACACAGCATTCTATTTCAGAGAGCTTCTTTTAGACAACAAGTTGCTTGATCATGTTTAACAATCTATTCTGCTAATATCTGCCTTTAATCTAGCCCATGCAGGTTATTTACAGGTTAGGGTGTGCTTTATGGCCTAAGGTCTGTGGAGTTCTATTGTTAGCACTGCAAGGCTACTTGTATTTGATATAATTATTGACACATTAGAATTTAAATCTATTTTGTGTTTTGCTTTGTTTTGTCTTCATGTTTGTAATTTTTATTTCTACTGTTGACCATAATTTTGAAAATTCAGGAAGAGAAGAAATATATGTTCTCTCCTGGGCCACTATTTACTGAAGTTTCTTTTCCTGAAATATGAGTCTAGATATTTTCCTTTGATATTAACCACTCCTTGTGAGATGAACTTATTACAAAGCATGTTATATCAGAGCCCTGATCCACTTGTTTCTGAAAGAAAATGAATTCTAATTATCATATTTAATACAAACAACGAGGTAATAAATGTAAAAGGGGGATGTAGGAAGAGGCATTCACAATGCATTCGAAGAGTTTCAAGACACACATTCGATGTACATTGATTTACACTGAAAGCTTGACACTGTCATGTTACATTAAGACTGTAAAATCAGTCAAGACAGCATTTCCATCTCACACTAAGTTTTCCCACAAGATGGGACTGAATAAAGCCTGGCTGATTCTATGCCAGTCCCCGGCATATGCCCAAAAGAATTGCACAGCCATGAACAAAAACTATCGTAAATAACATGAAAGTAGATGTTTCAGGTGAGTATGGCTTTCATTTTAAATAAATAGCTAACTCTACTTTTGTTGAAATTCACATGCTCCAGATGAAATACTCATTCTTTTTTCTTATTTCTACTATGTTCAGTGAGCACTAGTATATAGTATAAATCTTATTTTAGAAACACTCTGCTGTTATATAGTAAGGGAAAATGAAAAGTGGGTTCTAAATTTGAACAGTCATGGATTGTGGATTGATTAGATTACTTCTTGGTGTTATTCTTCCCCCTGGGCCATGGGTGTAGTGGACTTTCTCTCTTTTGATGGCATATTAATTGACACATTTTCCCTCATGAAGATATAAGCATCATTAGCATAAGTAGAGATAAGCGCCATTAATACTTGTTTTCTAAACTATCCTCAGAAGGAACAACTTTGCTAAATATCTTTATCTATAAATATTATAAAACCTTTTTAATTATAGGTGAATGTTTTTATAAATTCAAATAATAATTAAAAATGAATTTTCTCTAATTGGTATATATAATGCTTTATTGTCAATTGTAAAGTAGGAATGAGCTATAATATTTATCCACTTCTTGGCTGGTATGTGTTTTGACACATAGGTCTGATTCTGTACACACCTGGCCACTGGGAACAGGAAAATAATCTAAAGCATAGAAATTTCTTCTTAGAAATCTTTGCTGTACTTAGAAAGAAAGAGTAATAAATAACACAATTTAAATACAAGTAGTGATACGTAGCATGGCTCATAGCATGCACTTCAGGGCTTCAAGGTCAGAGCAGGACACAGAGGGCTTTCGGAGCCTGTTGTTTCTGCAGTAAGGGAGACCTGAGTAAGTCTGTCACCTCAGGGCTACAAGAGGGTGAAGAGAAGATATCAGTGACTTGGGAGACAAAGGGGATTTTCCAAAGAACATTTTTACCTAGAAAATACAACTAAAGTTACAGAAAGTAAAGATGAGTTCTAAAGACCACTGGATCTTTGAGATATCAACTTCCTTCCATTATGCAATAAAGACAAACGACATCTCAGAGAGGTGATTATAATATAAATAATGAAGAGGATATAGAGTAGTTTGTGATATAGTTAATAGCTGTCCAAGTTGGAAGTTTGTCTTCTATCTCATTAATCAGTAGAACTGCAACGATTAGAGACTAACATTTGTAGTAGAGGGATGAATAATGAGAGAGAGAGAGAGAGAGAGAGAGAGAGAGAGAGAGAGAGAGATTGATAGGGTGACATATAAGTTGGGTCTATGGATTAGCAAGATGATCAACATGACTAAAGCAGAGGCCCAGACTCTTAACCAGTTATCTCAGGAGTAATAAGACTTGTGATTAACACTTATCTGTTTCTCTAATCACCATTGAATTTATAGGTTATAGCATGAATACATATCTGGAAAGATTTTCCCATATGTAAATTTAATACATAAGAATTTAACTATGTAAGACATGTATTTTTGGTATTTGTTTTGAATATATCATTTATGAAATGCTGGCTTGCATAAAATTGGCATGTGTATAAATATATTGAAGAAAGTTTAGAATTTTTATCAATGTAAATTGTATATAAAAATATACATTTTATACAGTAAGGAACATGAATGTACATTTTATATACCTTAGTAGTGTTATCACTCTAGCATATTTGAAGAGGGAAATCCATTTTTACGACATGGGTCTTAAGAATAAGTAGAGAAAAGACATCCATAAAACATAATTCTCTAGGTTTCCCTAGAAAAATTCCTCTCAGCTCCATATGTGCCTTGGGTTTTATAATTAAACTCACGCCTGGACCCATGTCATCTGAATTTTAAAGGTTATGTACATAGACTGTCAAAACACCATTTAAAACACAGTAGTGGAGTGAAGGTTTGGCCGAGATGATTTCCAACGTTCCTACCACACTCAACATTATCAAATGCTGTGAATGACAAGTATTGGAGCTCCTGGGAGTGGTTCAGTTGGGTTTACACTCAGCCGAACGACTGGGTTGACTGGCTCTTTTACTGGGTCTCTGGGTTTCTTTGGGGATGCAGACATAAACTTGGATGTGGAGCAGAACTTTCTGCAATCACAAGTTCTGGAACTCGTGGTAGCAGACCAACAAGGGAGCCAGCTGTCCCACGCACTGCGTTTTATCTGTGCAACACATGTTTGCATAAAAAGTTTCAAAAACTTTAAAGTTGGAACTAGCTTTGTCTGTGACGTTTTGGGAACAAGAGCACTTGTATCGCCAAGTTTTGTATGGTCTTGAATTTTATTGCTTCTTCAATTTGTACCCAAATTTGAGTCAGCTGGATTAGAGTTTCGTGGTGTTGGCAACACATGAATTTCTGGGTCGGAGGAAGACAGACTAATTAGAAGGTACAGAGTCATCAAATTGCTAACTGCACATGTTAGGGAGTTACATGTAAATAAATCAAAATCACATGAGCTGAAGTTACTGAAAAATAAAGTTGAATTTAAAATCTAATGGAAAAGAATTATTGCCGCAGTGACCTGTTTCTTTTCTTAAAACCTTAAGCACTTATAACATTATTTTCTGGACCGAGAAACCATGGTGGGGCTGGTCATTTCCGATTTGAAGGAAAAGAAATCCAAAGTGGCCAAGTGCTGGACAACAAAAAAAATCCAACCAAAACACAAAATTGTAGTTTAGGAGTCTATGCTTCTCTTTGGTTATGAAAGCCATCATAGGTCCCTAATACTCTAAATGCTCTCCCCCATAACTGGGGGATAGAATGTTTGAACTGACAGGGTATTGACATCGAGCTGATGTTTGGAGGTCCATATCTCCCATTCCCTGTCCCTCCCACTCTACCCCTGGCTCTCTTTTCATTCCTTTCTCTTGTTTTCTTAAGTTTACTGTTTTCTTTTTTCTGTTGCTCTGCAGACCAACAAGTTGGCCACCCAGTGTTTTGGTTTATACACGGTCTCCATTTGAGATGTTTCTTTTTTACCTTTGCTTTTATTGCTAACTTGGCTTAGTGGTTATTTTTTTCCTAACCAAAAACGTTCTGGCATCAATGGAAGGGGAGGCCCTTGGTCCTGTGGAGGCTCGATGCCCCAGTGTAGGGGAATGCTAAGGCGGTGAGACGGAGTGGGTGGGTGGGTGTGGGTGGGTGGGGGAGCACCCTCATAGAAGCGGGGGAGGGAAGGGGATGGGATAGGAGTTTGGGGGGAGGCAATCGAGAAGGGGATACCATTTGAAATGGTAAATAAAATATTCAATTAAAAAAAGTTCATCTAGGTGGAGCACAGAGTCGAGTCTAGCAGCCCTTTCTATCAGGTACTGGCATTAGGGGAAAGGTTAGTACTTGGATCCTGACACACATTCATTGTATTGTGGAGAATGAAGCATGGCTACTCTATGGATTCTTGAGACACAGGACTGAGGAAGCAGCATATAGGCGAGTAATACCTTACACTACTTATATGATACTCAAATTGTTTGAGTAGTATACTTCCATACCTTCCTGGACTTTTATTCTTTAGGTGAATTTCAGGGTTTTTGACTGCTGCTCATAGGACATGGTTTTTAGAATCTTTGCAGTTTCATCATTTTCTATAATATTGCGTTGGTTTATATTTATAAGAAGAATAAAAATTTAAAAAGTATAATTGTTATGTCCATGGAATTTTAGTATATCAAATCTGTCATTTTTTTTTTTTTTTAGTTAAAATTAAAAAAAAAAAAGTATATGCATGTTTGTGTCTGTGCATGTGAGTGCAGTTGCCTTCGAGGCCAGAAGGGGTCAATGGACTGTATGGAGCTGGAGCTAGAGGCAGTTGTGAGCTGCAGGACATGGGTGTTCCTCTGTAAAAGCGGTTTGTGCTCTTAACTGCTGAGTCCACCCCCACCTAATTTCAATACTTTGCTCCAGTAAGATCCTCAAAGGTTAAATAAGGTTTTCTTTCTGAGAGTCTTTGCAGAATTTGCTTCTGACTTAAATTTCTAAATCCATTTTCTGTCCACACTAAGGAAGTCATCTTCCCATTAATTGCATGCTTAGCTCTCTGTGCTTTGGCTCAATATATTTTACTTGCACTACTTAGATTTGGGTTTTGTTACAAAAGCCATGGTCGTCTTGCAAACAGTCTCTCTTCTAGGGAGTTGGATACTTTACTGATTATACATAGCACGAAGGAAGAGGTAATTGTTTACTAACTAAACAGGGAACCCCACTTTGTTAGGGTTTGTCTTACTGTTATCTATCAAATCATTTCACTATGATTCTTAATCTGTTTTCCAATATATATATTTTCAACCTTAGCTGATTTTCATTTGTTAATCTGACCATCAGAGCCAGTATTTTTCTGTCTTCTCTGCTCTGTGGCAGAGAAACAGAAGCTGTCTTTGGGAGGCCTCATTGGTTATTGGTCTCTAGTCACTAGGCTTGTCAAATGCAGGCACTAAAGCTAAGTTGGAGAAACTGAGAAAGGAAGAATTTAGGTTCTCTTCCTTTTTTTTTCACTTATCTTTCCTAGAACACTGATCTACAGGCCAGGAGTCTGTTTTTGTAGGACAGTTCTCCAGTCTGCAGGGTCAACAACTTTCTTCTCAGCCTTTGGGAAGAAAATTGTCTCTCTTTTCCTTTCCAGGCCTGGAGGTGCTGGTCACTTTCTGACTCACTGATTTCTGAATTCCCTTTATTAACCTCCTTGGTCCCCATTGGGCATTCTGATTCTTGTTATACTTAGCAACAAGTTGTTCATATTAGATATTAATTTGTTAGAGTAAATTACTTGGAGTAAATGTTATTTTCCTAAAAGTGTGTGTGTGTGTGTGTGTGTGTGTGTGTGTGTGTGTGTGTGTGTGTGTGTGAGAAAGAGAGAGAGAATGTTTTTTCTGTCTCTCTCTTCCTCATTTTTATATAATAAAGAGAAGATTTATTTGATTCTGTACCTCAATTTCTTGTTCTAAAAGAAATATTGAACACATTTATTTTATTTTTGTGAGATTTATAGAAGACAATTCCTTTACTTGAAATATTTTGAGCCAGATATATTTTGAAACTTAGAAATTTTGATTTTATAAAGGTCATGGGACCAGGAATGTGGCTCAGTAGTGGAGTGCTTGTCTCATATGTACAGAGCCCTCATATGGGACAGACAACCTTTATTTATTATATAAATTACCATATGTCATACCATATGCAGCAATTTGTATTTATGCAATGTATCATATATTACACAGTACCCAGTGGGATCTAGGGAATTAATCAAGCGGCACTTTTTTGTTTTCAACTAGAAATTATTTCAGATTTTGTTGTCAAGTGAATTTGTTTAATTTTGTTGCCTATTAAGTTACAAACCCGTTGATTTTCAATAGATTTTTTGATCTTAAAATTATCAGTAATGGACTCTGAACCTAGAATGCAGAACATTTAGAACAATGGATGGCACATAGTTAGCACTAGATTTGTATCACTGAAAATATCTCCTAGCTTGGCACCCATCCATCATTTTCCATCCAACTTGATAAAATGTCTATTCAGGAGGAAGCGCCCCAGGCTTTTCAAGATTAAATAGCTCTAAACAATAGTACAAACCAATTTGTAAAGTTCAGAAATGCTGCCTGTCTTTTTCTACTAATTATTTCGACTCAAGAGAAATAGCAATAGCTATGGGGATCTGGAACAATTGCTTGCTAAGTAGGTGAAATCTAGTCCTGTTTATCAGGCAGAGAAGCATTAATGCAAGGGCTGTCATTAAATACACCAGTCCATAATTGGGTAACACGAGTCAGAGTTACCATCCTGTACTGTGTTTTTGCCCCTAGACAGCAATGTCTGATTCTGCGGGAAATCTGGACTTTTCTCAGGCAGACCAATCAGTCTTCCGCAGCCATGTTAACGATCAGCAATTCTATAGTGTACTCAGCTTTGATGGATTCAATAAGCTACATTTGTCTTGGAAATCTGAGTCAAGGTAGAAACAGAATTGATATTTTTGTTATTAATATTTATGATAAAATGTAGAAAGATACCTCTCAACGATAAGGAAAGGAAATCTTTCATAAATTTAGAAGTTGAAACTGCCTCTGTTAACGCTGGATAAGTTAGTACATCATGGATTTCCTTTCTAACTTTTTTGGCTTGAGCCATCACTTTTCTTGCTGAGTAATTTTATGAAAGGCTTTGGAAGAGCTAAGAGCATTTATCTGAACTCACTGCCTCCTCATGAGAATGCCAAAATTAAAATTCTATGAATGGAATCCATGTTTTGTTCTTCGCAAATTTTCTTTTCATTATTTTCTAAGGCTTTGTAGAAATATTTTTCCTGGTGCTACTCATGGAGGCTTGTTCCCCATCTTTCCTGACACTAATTGTCCCAGAAGGCACTGATGCCTCTCATCTGAGTCATTTATCTCACCAGGGGGCTTAATTGATTGAGACAAAGCTCACTAAATCTGAAGCAGTTGGGTTTTGCTCTCCCAAACCAGCTATGCACTCCACTGTCAGAGCTACCATGATCAGGGGCACAAAAGGCAGTGTTGTCAAAAGAGAGCTTGGATCTCATTTCTATTTTACAAGCACACAGAGGCCGTCCTCCCCTCCCCCACCCCTAACACTCTGCCTCCTGACTTCTGTTGCTTACATGCTACCTCACACAGTTTCACACAGAAGTTTTGGGCAAAAATTATTTGCTCCTTTTTAAGCTATTTCATAGTTTTGTAAGACATTATTAATGACTTCTTGGGCAATTTCTTTCTCTTCTGCGTCTGTCTAGCTCGTATCTGAGGTTTCTACAGAATCTAACATTTTATACCTAAAATGTTCTTTTGTTTATACAGTGCTTTCAGGTATTAGATCTTCGTTGTTTTGAGCCTCTTAACTATTTTATTATTTATGCAACATCACGTTTTCTTTTCATTTTATACATATATTTATACCTACATATAACTATATAAATATCAATATGTCTATTTTTTTAAAAGCTCGGTTTTTATTCTTGTGTGTTTGTGTTTGTGTGTGTGTGTGTGTGTGTGTCTGTCTGTCTGTCTCTCTGTGTGTACCACCTGTGTGCAGGTACCTGCTAAGAAGAGAGAAGGACATCAGCCCCTCTTGGATCCATTACAGGTCGTATGAGTTGGCAAGCAAACTCAGGTCCTCTGCAAGAGCAGCAAGAACTCTTGACCAATGAGGCATCTCTTCAGCATCAATACAAATGATTCTGTATGCTATTGTATTATATATATTGTACTGTGTGTCTACATGCATTAGTCTAATTTAATCAGCTTGAGCTGCCATAATAAAATACCACACAGTGTGTGGCTTCAAAATTTTCTCTTAGTTTGAGAGCCTGGAAGCCCAGTATGTCAGTATGGTTTGGGTACGAACATTTTTCCCAGCTTGACGATGGCTGCCACCTCATTGTGCACAGACTTATTTTTGTACATTTTGTCTCAACTTAAGGCAATGTGTGATGACCATTCTGTCTTTTAAAAGCCCAGAAGAATTAAATGTTTGGATAGATAAAGTATCCATTTCTTGTGAAGTAAACCGAAAAAAAATTCAAATATCAATTTAAGGTCACCAGAGGAAAGGCAGTGCATAAGAATGAGGCAAACTGAAGGTAAACAGAAAAACTCAAAAGTTCCAAACATTACTTTGAACCAGTTTCAGTTTCTAAAATTCCCCATGGGGAGTCTCCAAATGAGACAATGCACATGTAAAAGAGTTTTGCAAAGGCACAAATCTTTGCACTGTTTTTACTGTTTGTATTGCTGACTTCTGTTATTTTGTTGTTCAGTGTGTTGGCCCAGATTCTCATCCCTCAGGGCTAGGAGACCAGATTAACAACAAGCTCCAGAGAAAAGACCTCCAGGGACCCAGAGGATGGGGCAGAGAGGGCTGGCTGCTGTGGGGAGCCGGGAGGTTGTGCCTGTGAGTTCTTGTTGCTTCTGATTCCCACAGCCCACAGTTAGGAAAACTGAACACACCCCACTGGATTAATCCCAACGCTTTTTTCTTAAGTCCCCCAGAGAGAAGCAGCTTGAAGATGGTATGCTTGGGAAAACACAGGAGCGGAGAGGGGAGCCTGCAGCCAGGGTGCAAGCCAGAGAGAGAGAGAGCTGAACATCACCAGTGTTTTCGGTGATCTCTTAGAGAAAGTGGAAGGAGATTTACCCAGAGAGAGGAAGTTTATTCTCTTGTTGAAAACTCCACACTATTTATCTCCTATCTGGATGTTTTTCAGTGTTATATATTTCTAAACATTATTTAATGATCTAGGAATATAGGTACCGGAACCAGCAAATACAGGTGGAATCTTGATTTTATAACTTACTGACTATGTGGTTTTGAGCAAGTTAACTTACATCTCTTTTCATGTTTGTTCATTTGTAAAGTGGCTACAGTTAGTTCATACTACTGATACGGCCAACATTACAAAAAATAATAAAGGAGGGGAAATCACTTAGTACAACACATTGTTCACAGCTCTCAATAGATGTTACCTGCTTCTAACTTCATGTGGCCACTCTCTTATTCTTGTCTGAGTTTTGGACCCTAAAAGTGTGACTATGTAAACTCTGTGCCTTAGCTCTCATCTTTAAAAGGGATATAATAACATATATCTCATAAGATTACTATAAAGATTAAACAAACTAATATCTGCAAAGTCCTTGAAAGTATGCCTAGCCTACAAATAGTATTATTATAAGTATCCTAGTAAAGTCAAAAAGAAATTTTCCTCTTTACCAGTGATATGTCTTAGTTAAGGTTTCTATTGCTATGATAAAGACCATGACCAAAAGTTACTTTGGGAGGAGAGGGTTTTCCTCATCATTTTGTTAGGCAATATTGCACCAATGAATGAAGTCAGGGCAGGAATTCAAGGCAAGAACCTGAGGGCAGCAACTGAAGTACAGGCCAAGGTGGAATGCTGTTTACTGGTGTCTCCTTCTACCTTGCTTTCTGCACTTTCTCATACCGTCCAAGTCCACCTGTCTGTGGGTGGCACTGACCCTACTGAGCTGGGCTCACACACATCAGTAATTAATTAGGAAAATTAGGCAAATCTTATGATGCTGTTTTCTCCAGAAAGAGTCTCTTTTCGAAAATGACTTTAGCTTATGTCATAAGGACAGAAAACTGGCCAATACAATTTGTCCTTTGTCAATTTAACACACATACAGACCAGTATTAAGCCATACATTTCTCATTATCATTTGTTCCTAATCTTATATATTATATATAATTATATAATATATAAAATTATGTAATATATAAAATTATATAAGAATAATATATAAAATTATGTAATATGTAATATATAGTTGTATATTTAAATAACTTATATAATTATAATTTATATAATTAAAAATTATAATATGTAATATAAAATGTCAATACAAAAATATAAAATACATTCTAACTTCAAAAAGTACCATTCAAATGCTTTAAAAGTTTAAGTTGTTTAAAAGTCCAATGTCTCTTTGAAGTTCAATGTCTTTCTAACATATTGAAAGTCCAATATTCCATAGTCGTTTAACTGAGGGCTTTTGTAAAAACAAAGAAGCAAAAACCAAATTAAATACTCGTTTCCTTCAACAGGGAAGAACCACAGCCATAGTGCCTCAACCTTGCACCATGATCCCTGGAGTTCTGGGATTTCTACTGCACTTGAGGGTGCACCTTCACCAACAGTCTTTCCTGGATTCTCCCAGTGCCAAGCCTCAGCTGTTCTCTATGACCCCTTCATACCTTCAAAACCAGTACCAACTTGCAAACGCTTACCAGATTCAGTTACCATTACAACGTACAGCTTTGGCCCTCTCTGTCCTATGGCTTATGTATGCTGAACCTGAGGAAACACCTCCCAGAAGATTTTCCCATGATGTTGATCTTTTCTTCATCACAGCTGATTCTGTAGGCCCAGCTGACCAGTCTCAGTTGTTCCTGTAAAGCAAAGGTTTCACCCCAGCATTTTTGGTCCATTGTTTATTACAGTCAATTGTTCTATCATAGCTGACCAGATTCACATATTCTTAAATCAAAATATCACACAAAAGACCTGGGTAGAATCTTTGCTTTCCTCTGTATTTCACAAGCTAGTCCTTCATTATGTGCAATGTTCTCAGAATTGGTTTTTACAATATTCCAAGGAGTCAATTGAGCTCTCTCTGAGAACTCAATAACTTTTCTAGTTTAAAGTTCCAAACTCCTTTCAGAATCCTCCCAAAAGCAAGATGGCCAGATATGTCACAGCAATAGCCTACTCTCTGGTACCAATTTCTGCCTGATGGTTTCTAATGGATATGATAAAGACCAGGACAGAAAGGTACTTGGGAGGGAAAGAGTTTATTTTATCTTATAATTCTCAGGTCATTCTTAGTGAGGGAAGTTAGCATAGGAACTAAAGACAGGAATTTGGGGGCAGTAACAGAAGCAGAAGCCACTGGGGGAGCACTGCTCCCTATACTTTGCTCAACTCACAGTTCATACCATCTAGGACTGCTTGCCCTGGACATGCCCAGTGATCTGGGTCCTTGCAAATCAATCATTAAACAAGAAAATGTTCTACAGACTTACCTACAGGCAAATCTCATGTGGCATTTTCTCAATTGGGAGTTCCTCTTTCAAAATGACTTTAGTTTAGTCAGGTTGAGATAAAATTAATCACACACACACACACACACACACACACACACACACACAATTTAAGTTCTAATTTGAAATGCTTTCAAAATCACAAAAACATTTAGCTCATTTTAATTTAGTTAACTACCTAGTCTTAAAAATCAGATGGGTACATATAAAAATAACTTTGAAAATGAAAAATCTTCATTTTTATTTAAATAGGTTTTTAAAAACGTATTTAAGTGGTTTTTGTTTTGCCGTACATATACATACCATGTGCGTGCGCATTGCTTGTGGCATTCAGGAGAGGACATCAGATCACCTAGATTCCCCGGAACTTCAGTTACATAAATTGTTAGCCACCATGAAGGTGCTAAAACCAAACCCTGGTCCTCTGAGGGAGAAACAAGTGCTCTTAGTCATTAAAACATCTCTCTAGACCTACAGCTTCAGTTTTCAAAGCTTAAAATATTACATTTGAATAAAAGAATTGTGGTTTTTCATAAATATTAATCTCTGTGTTAACATTTCTACTGCTTATAAAGCTTCCTGGTAAACCTTGAGGCAATCAAAAGATTTGCCTCAGCAAGATCTAAAATAATAACAAGAAAACAACTTGGGAGAATTGACTATGTATGCTGAAAACTGAATTATGTAAATTGATATAAAAACTTCAGGAAGAAAAGTGACTCTATTATAGATTAAAAACTCTGCCTTACCAATATGAAGCAAGTATAGAACATTGATTATCCAGAGTCTTCAGCTCCCTTCATGACCAGGTAGGTAGTGGCTGGCAGCGGGGCATTTTGTAGAGGTTGGCTAGGAAGACTCCTAAGGCAGGATGCGTTTTAGTTACATCATTTGCTTTGAGGATCATTTGAATCTGTGGCTCATCTCTTCCAGACAAGAGAACTTGCGCTCATGACTTTTTGTTCAGGAAGGTGTAATGAATTCAAAGATTTCCAGGTTCAATACTATTAGATAGCTTTTGAGGAAGCCTGGGTTACCCAGCTTGGAGGGCTTGAGAATTTAGAATCAGAAAGTTAGAGTTAGAATTTTCTTGGATGTATAGAGCAGTGTGTGTGTGTGTGTGTGTGTGTGTGTGTGTGTGTGTGTGTGTGTGTGTGTGTACCTGAGTGTATATGTGTGTTTGCGAGTGTGTGGACACGGGTATAGGATGCACATTTGCGTGCATGTGTTCTGATGTTTGTATAATATGACTTCCAATTGCTCTCCACTTTATTTGTTGAGAATGAGTCTCTTATTAACTCCAGAGCTTATCAATTCTGCCGCTCTATCTATCTAGCTGGCCCTGGGGAATGTCCTGCCTGGCTTTTATATGGGTTCTGAGGATCTGAACTTCAGTTCTCATGATTGTGTGGCAATCCCCCTATCACTGAGCCACTTCCCTAGCCTCTCTATGGATGGTTTTATTGTTCCCATTGAAGTGTGGCAAGCTGCTTTTCAATGGTAACATCCTAACTTCTTTGATAATGGGAAGACACTTTTATGGCAGGCAGGAAATTATATGTGTACATATAGGGATATGTATAACAAGATAGGATAAATAGGCATAGTATTAAATTGCCCTCTAAATTCCTATCTCTATAGCCATAGATTAGTGTAGCTCTCTGGGCTCATTAGAGAAATTTCTTCATGCAGTGGATGGTGGTTAATGCAGAAACTCATAATGGTCCGAAGTACCGAGAATAAGCATCAGTGCAGCTCACAGCTGCAAATGAAACATCTGTCACACTTGTGACGCCGAGCCTTAGGGACCGGAGAAGAAAAGAGGGCAAAAACATTATAAGAGCCAGGGATCAGGGATGGTTTGAAAAACAATCAGTGTCTATGGATTTGAGAGAATAACTTCACTCATGAACTCATAACAGCTATGCTTGCCTGACCCAGACCAGCACAAGTCAGTCAATATTTTAGCATGAGGTGGGAGGAACAACTGACAGTGAAGGACTTGTAGCTGAATGAGTGTCAGTTTTCTTTAAAGCTCCGGTTCCTGGGAGGAGTACCCTATTCCAGTAGACAGCCCACAAACATAACTGCACGGGTATCACAGATTGTACTTGGTGGATCATTTAAAGCAAGTTGTGGGTGAGAAAGGACATAGGAGTAAAAGATAGGACTGAGGGGTTAATGTTATAAAAAAATATGAAATGAAATTCTCAAAGGATGAATGAAACTGTTACATTAAGAAAAGTAAAGGCCAAATCAAAGGTTGAATTTTCATGCAGCAAGGCTTGAAACAGGTGTGCTAGGAATGATAGAAATTGGGATTACTGGGTAATCATTAAATTTTGAGGACCTCCATGCTTATTATTATCAGGTAGCCATCAAGATTTCATCTCGGCCCATCTTTTCCCTGTTCCCCCTCTCTCCCTCCCTCCCTCCCCCCCTCCCCCCTCCCTCCCTCCCCCCCTCCCCCCCCCGTGTGTATGTGTATGCACACAAGAGTGGAAATACTGGTCGATATATTGATTTTACAGCATCTCTCATGTGTCTTTGGGTTGTAGTCTCTGAAAATTCTAGGGCAGGGGAGGAACGAGACCATTGTGTTTAGAGTTCTCTCCTTTCCTTCCAGGCTCTGGCAAGCTGGGCTTCTCGCACTGATCAAGGCTCAGCTCCAGCTCTTTTAACGCTGTAAAGCTCTCTTGACTGTTTGCTTTGACAGACCTGGAACTGAGCCCGATTCACCTGCTGCTGGTCTCTGGATGGCTCACCCTTTCTTATTGGTTGCTTTAGCTTTGCACATGCCTTTTGTAAGCATGCCTCCAGTTGCAATGTGCCAACTTGTTCCTCTAGCATTTGGGATGATTATGCCAAACAGTCTGTGTTAAGTACTCTTTTACAGCTTCAAATATAGTTTAATATAATATATATCTAGTTATATTGTATTTGGATATTGTTTTTAAATATTGATCAAAATGAGATTTGCAGGAGCAACTTTCCCAAGGGAACACAGTGTAAACAGCAGAGCCATGGTTTACATGCAGGTAGTCTGGCGCTGCTGGTAGACTCTTCAGCATCACATCGTTTACATCTCTGATCAGAGGCACACGCAGATAAAGGTTTGCTACTTTGGGGAAAAAAACTTTCAAGATCAACATTTGTGGTGGAACACAGACAGAGGACTAGGGAGAAGTCAAGGCGCCATTGGTAGCGTTACCTGAATCCCAAAGAGCTCTGCAGCAGAGATAGGGCTCCAAACTGTGCCTGCTGAGCTAGCATAGCGCCTCGGTATCTGAGCAGTGGAATGCAGCCCTTGTGTAAGGGGGCATCTGAGCAGCACACCGTGGCATCAGAGCACTCCTAGCAATGTCTATGAGTTCATGAGGGCATAGCCTATTCAGACCACATGCAATTTCTGGAAGATTTTGTTACTTCCGCTTTCAGTCTCTCTTTCTTTTTCCTCTATCTTTCTTTTATCATGTTACATCACATCACATCCTTGTGAATAACAGTAAATGGAACAGAAGCAGAAGTTAAAGGACCAGGCTCTAATTCTTGCTCTCTTGTGCGCTAGATGCCTTTGTTCAATTTACATAATGGCTTTAGTCTCCACTTTCCTTTTTCATGATTTGAGGAGCTCTAATTAGATGGTCTGTATGGCTACTTTCAGCTCTAAAGTTCTATCTCTACTTAGTTTATTAGCTTTCCAGAAGCTAGCAATAACAGAAGCAAACACATGGAATGCTTTTTAAGTAATACTGAAGATAACTTTTTGCAAGCTTTAGTGACTTTCTTAAGCTCTGTCAATAAATCCTGATGGGACGCATGAAAATTCACACAGCTCCAGTATCACCCACGGTCTTTGAAGAATGAAACTGTCCCTTTTCTCCCTAGAGTGTCTTTGGTATGCACAAAACTTTAGATTACTTGACACTTCATATTCTTTCAGAGCACAGCTCATGCATATGTTTTGTTTTAGTAATTGTTTGAAATAATTGCTTTCAAGGTATCGTTGGTATACTTTGAGAAGACAGGGTGTTAATTAGAATGGATACATTTTGAGAAAAGAAAAATGGAATCAGAGATGATACTCATATCTTTTATTGGAGAACTAAAACTGATTTTCACATTATAAGGCCTGAGGAAATAAACAAGAAAGAAAACAAACAAATGATTTAAAATTAAATAATAACAACAAAAGAAATGGAGGTATTGATGGAATTTAAAAATAACTGAAAATGTACAAAGCATTGTAAATTTTAATTAAAACTTACACAAATATACCTTAACAAAAGAGTAAAAACTTTAAAATGGAGCCAAGTAAAAACAGAAATCTTTTAAGATTTATTTTGTTGAGCTGTGGCAAATGATTCAATAAAAACAGTGAATAACTGTATTGTCAGTCATGTCTGGCCTCACCTCTATGATTTCCCAAAGTAAGCCTTGTGGTCGAAGCTGCTTGAAGCATAAATAAATAACTAGACATGCCTTCACTCCAGCTTCTGTACGGGCCTCTCCTTAAACCCTATCAGCAACTGTAGAGAGCAAAAGAAGCCATTTTAATAAATATTTCATTCCATGGGAGCCCATTTGCTGGGATTTCAAATAAATAAGTACATTTTCTCACCATGGACACTACAAGGAAAAATTCTCCAGTTTCCATTTTTATGCTTCCCCTTACTGTCTGAGGAGGTCAGTCATTTTTGTTTTTCAGTATACAACTCGATTATTTATTGGAGGAAAATGTTTTAAAGCAGGAAAAGAGGGAAAAAAACCAAGCAAATAATTTATTGAAGATTGTCTCTTGGCAGATTAATCCCTACCACTTGGCCTGGGTTTATTCCAGAGTGAGCAGAGTGGTCAAGCTCAAATCGTATGTCCGTAAGAAGTTGCATAAATAACCCAAAGTTCTGCAAGTCTCTTTGCACTTGGCCATCTCCCTGACCTTCAGAGAAAATGTCAGAAAGGTAGTAAGGAAAAATATAGCCTAAGACTACTTATGGTATTTTCTAATAAATAGCAAGTTTTTGCTTCTTTTCATCCAAACACATTTATCAGTTAGAACACCCTAGGTAAGGGAGGAGAATTACTGCCCCCCCCCCTGCCCTGAAGTAATCTGGAATTACCATTAGAAAGGTTCTAAGTCACAGTTAGGGGTGAAATTCATAGTCAAAGTCAGCTCTTACTTCATTTTCTTCTTATTATTACTATTACTACCAATCAGCTGTGAACTAGTCCAGTTTTTTTTAATTGCCCCCAGCATTGAGAAGCCACATGTAAAAGTGGCTGAAGAGGCAGTTTCTGAACATTTCTAGTTCCCCATTTGCTTAATCCATGGCTGGACCTTGGTTTATAGTCCTCAGATCACAAGAACATTCCTACAAACCTTGTGCTGTCACTTCTTGCTGAACAATTTCAGTCTAAAACTGAAGTGTTATTCTCTCTTATTCCTTTCTGAAAGTTTAAGCTGGTGACAATGCCAATACTTGAAATAATAAAATTATCTTACACCTTTGTTCTAATTTATTATAGTAAATATGCAGTGTGCTTAATATATCTGCTGTCTTAGTTAGGGTTTCTATTGCTGTGAAGAGTCACCATGACTACAGCAACACTTAAAAAGAAAAACATTTAATTGGGCTGGATTACGGGTTCAGAAGTGTAATTCGTTTTTATCATAGTGGGAAGCATGGCAGCATGCAGGCAGACACAGTGCTGGAGAAGGAGCTGAGAGTTCTCCGTCCAGATCTACAGGCAGCTGGAAGAGAGAGTGACACTGGGCCTGGCTTGAGCATCTGAAACCTCAAAGCCCACGCCCACTAAGCCACACCTACTAAAACAAGGCTTCTAATATTGCCACCCCCTATGGAGCTAGGGACTCAATTTTTAATCAAAGCACCACATCGGCCAAGTCCATAGTTTTGTTCACTTTTGAAGAAGGAAAGAATGTTTTCAGGAAAGAGGTCTGGATGTCTAATTCTGTAGCTCTGATGCTAAGACAGGGTTTAACAGTTCCTGTTATTTTCAGTTTTTAAGGTGAAGTATAATCATATCTGTTTGCTGACCTTTTAGAAGTTTTCATCAGGAAAAATGTTAGTGTAGATTTTAGTTGACCTTCAGTATATGTGGTATAAATAGAAGAGGTTAATTTAACAAATCTGTTACCATCACTTTGGCACCAGCACATGAAACCTCTATTCTCTGAGTACCATCTACTGTCATATCTTTGCAGTCTGGTCTTAGAACATCTGTCTTGCTATTGCTACCTGGAGAGACCCATCTCTGATCATCAGATGGATTTAAGTTCTCTGAAGACCACTGACCTCATTGCTTTCCCAAGAGATAAAAAGAGAAGACACAGCTACTCCCTAGCATTAATGCTAAATGTCACTTCCAACATGCGTCTACTCACGGTTCAATGTATTCAGGATCTTTCAAGAGACCACAGAGAAGAAGCTATTCACATCTATATGTTCCTGGTCAGGCAGTGCACATCTGCTTTGGACTATGCCACCAGAGCATCATAGATCTAAAAGTAGACTTAACATTCCTTACCTCTGAACTCCTTTTTCCTGTGACCCCTGGACTTAGTGACAACCATTGCATTTATTCATTTCTCCAAGGCCACATCAAGGGTAGTTTTACCCTGCCCTGTGTATCAAAACACCAAGCTCCTTGGAGTTGTCTCCTACATATTTTATGTCTATTCATTTCCCCCTCATCTGTATTGTTACCTACTCTACTTCAGGGTCACACTGTTCTGTTTTTTGCATTCTGTCATAGCTTCTTTAATCATCTACCCAGTCTTTCCTCATTAATCACCTTTCCCTCAGCTATGTCTCTTCATCCCAGGCCAAAGTTATTTTTCTGAAATTCAAATCTCACTACCTCATGACCTTGCCTTCAAAATACTGGCCAAATTCCATAAGTCCTTTGGAGGGCTTAAATATTTGTTTGTCCACTTGGAAGCTAACATTGAAGTTTGATCCTTGCTATGAGATATTAAGAGAAGGGACCAGGAAGTTTTAAGAGGTGATTAGGGCTCTTCCCTAAAGAATGGGTTAGTACACACATGTGATTAAGGTGCTATCTTGGTAGTGGACCTTCTATAAAAGAAGAAAAAAGTCAAATATTAGTTTGCTCAGGTTTGAACTACCTTGGCATTTTGCCAGCAAGATGGCTATCGCCAGATGTGACCTCTGGACCTCACACCAGAAACATGAGCCAAAATAAACCTCTTTTCTTTGTAATTTACCCAGTATGTGGAATTGTGCTTGCAGTGACAGAAAATGGATTAAAGAAATCCTATAAGGTCAAATTTCTGCTAATGCCTACAGCTTTCCTTTCCTCCTTCCTGTTATGTATGAAAAACTTAGAAACTTGAGCAATTGCTTCCAGTTTCAAGAACGTTCCTTGAGTATACATTCGTGATATCTTCTGGGTCTTCCTGGGGTACTTTATTTCATTGAGTAGAATGTTCCTGAGTGTATATTCATCACATCTTCTGAGCCTTCCTGGGTTACTTTATTTCTATGAATTTGATAAACTTGATAGTTCTCAGTCACTCTTTGGATTTCAGTGTAGATGTTGCTTCTGCTGAAATATTTTCTCTGCTGGACCAGGTTCTGCGAGCATCTGCCCTGATGCTCAACACATTGTATGGTACTGCCCTCCACTCCCTCCTTACTTCCTTCAGTAGCACTCCACAAAAACAGGGGTTATGTCTAGCTGGCTTAGTATCTGGCACTGCCCCTAGGACATAGAAAACTCTCAAAAGACATTGTTTATCTTCTCCAGAAAACAGCGATACAGTTAAATAGTTATACTGGATACCAGCAATTCCACACCCCTATCCTATTCTTTGTGTGATATAGTTGTCACTATTCTCTCTACAGAGGGGAATATTAATATCCATCTTAAACTAAACCAAGAGTTGCTTAAAGATAAGAAACATCACTCACACCCTATAAAATGCAGATTTCCCTGAAAATAAAAAGTATCATAATGGCCATGCCGTTTCATTAGCACTTGTGTTAAGTAATTTAGCACTATTATTTGAACTTTGCCACTAAAATTCTTATCAGATGATAAGCATATGGCTGTTTAAATGTGTGTAAAGTTTTAGTAGCTTAAAATATAACAGCCATTTATTTAGCTAATGATTTGCCAGATTAGAAATTCAGGAGGCTCAGCTTAACCTGAGCCCATGGTCTCTGCTGGACTCTGTGGCCAGCTGTCCATCAGCCGGAACGGCTGGTTTAGGATGGTTTCAGGTGGATAGGTTGGCTCAGCTTCCTGTGTTCTCATTCTCCTGCAGGCGAACTTGGGCTTGCTCACATGGTAAGGGGAGGGAGGAAGCAAGATTCTGAGAAACAGAAAGGAATGACGTCTTTCTTAAAGTCTAGGACTAGAACTGCCACGTTGAAGTTCCACTACATTTTAGAAGATAAAGCAAGTCTAGAGTTTGTCTGTTTTAAACAAGTTTAAATAACTACCCTTGGTGGGGAAAGCTCTAAAGACATTAAGATGCATGGGTACTTGGAGGGCAGTCATTGTGATCATACAACTAACAGTTCACCACACTCCGTCAGCACTTTCTTTTAATTATTTACTGTCACAAATCTAAACATATTGCTTTTGAGTCTAAGATCACATACCAATTCCTCATTGCACATAAAATAAAGCCCAGGCTCACAGCAAAGACCTCTGTGAAGTTCCCACACTGGCCTCATCTACCTGGTCCTTTATGTGGTAGGTGTAGAGTATTCTTACAGTCCCAAGGCCCCCATTGTGTTCATTCTGTTCTCTGTACTTCATGCATTCACTCTGTCTGGAGAACTGCTCCCTCCTTTCCTTGCCTGAACAATCTTATGCATTCTAATAATAACAACAATCCTACGTACTGTGTGCCATGCACTAGCTGCTCTAAGCACTTTATATGGATATAGGTTTTCCTTATGAAGAAGGTACTATTTTTTTCTCGTCACAGATAAGGAAACTGGGGCACTGAGAAGTTGAGCAAATTGCTTAAAGTCACTCAGCTAGAAGTCTGGTTCCAGGCTAGAGATCTGATGTTTGTGCCTTTATCCTCTGGGGTCTCCTACCTTAAAGACCTAAGTTAGTTCACTCCATTCTCACATACACCTTGACATTAACACATTTAATGATTAGTTTTAGTGTTGGATGCTTTGAGTTATCAGTTTCTTAAGAGCACAGACTATGTCTTACCTTTAAAACCATCAAATAGAGCATACTATCATGCTTGGGTTGCCTTCCTCAACCTTATCAAGATGTGCCTTTTGCTACATTAAAAATTTCTGCTGCTTTTCAGAAGAAAAAAAAATTCAGAGCAAAAAAACTCAGAGTCTTTGAGTCCTGACAGCATCTCCAAGAGAGAAGCGGCGGCGAGTGGGAGCTAGCTCACTTTGCAAACAGGAAATTCTGGCATGTGGAGATGAAATCACCAAGCACACTGCCAGGATTCTTTTTTGGGTTTTCCAATTTCTAGTTTTGTGTTCTATCTACCAAAAACTGGTGTCTGTCTATGAAGTGCCTCTGATGCTTGCTTAATTTCTCCTAGAACAAAGCTAACAAACATAACAATTAAATTAAATCACCCAAGAGGGACACAGCTTTCCATTGTAAAGTTCTGAGGGAACAAAGTTTTGGGGAAACTTTTTCTCCCTGGGGTGCAGTGCTTTCTTCCCTTTCAGTAGAATATATTGTGTCTGATGGAGCAAAAAATTGTTTTTAAGAAACCCTGCACCAATCTGTCTGCCCCAACTCAGACACATGCTCACACTGAAAATTAAATTCACAGAAATGAGAGAAAAATCAAAGGAAGCAAAGGAGCATGTCTTCTGCTTCCCAGAACTGTACTCTGAGGTATTTAGTGGCCTGTTGGGTGACAGGATGATGAGGAGAAAGGATAGGGATGAATTAATTTGTCATGCCTTCCTGCTTACATCACCAAAGCACGGAGAAAGGGAGCATTCTACACCTTTTACCTATGGGGCTTAATCCACAAAGCTTTATTAGCACCCAGACAGTTAAAGCAGGTTCGTTTTTCTCCCTTTTCTTCCAGCTTGAGTTTCATGACTACCATTTCCTTCATTAGCAACACTAACTTCTTGGAGGTACAGCTTGCTTGAAATGGTAAGTACCAGGAGATCATGGAGAGAGAAGGAGAAATTAAAGGAGGCTTATGGAATAGTACCATTCAAACACACTCATGGGAGAGAGATTTGATTTTGTGGCAAGGATGATCTCTGTAGCTCTTTAAAATGTTGCTTCTTCTTAAGTGTGTTTCTTTATTTGTTTGTTTTGGATATGTGTGTTATTTGGTTTAAATTTTATCATTTCTTAAATAGTAATCTTTAAATTTCCTCATAGTCAGCTGTTCTATCCAAGCTATTTTGATTATCCTTTAATTAGAGAAACAAATTTAATATAAAAAATTTCAGATGAAAATTTATTTTTCATTGTTTTGCTTTAAAATGACTTCCTTATTTACAGCCTTCCCTGGGTTACAGCTCTCTAAAACATCCTTAGCAAATATAACTGGGTACTTGACAGAGATGTTGACGTGTCCCATAAGCCACACACTTAAGGTTGGATGTGGATAATGAAGACGATCTTGCAGATGCTGACCTTTCCTAGTAATCTGTTTTTCTTGAAATGATTGCATTTACTCTGTCTCTCTGACTCAAGCATTTCCGTGTGTGTGTGTGTGTGTGTGTGTGTGTGTGTGTCTGTGTGTGTCTGTGTGTGTGTGTGTCTGTGTGTCTCTGTGTGTGAAGTGTATTTAGGAACACCAACATCTTCCTGATTTGTCATTTCACACTGAGGGGTGTAGAGTTTGAGAAGCTAGTTGCCCACCCCTTTGGTCACCAAGCACGCCCTGAAGCCGCAGATGAACTGGCAATTAAAGCTCCCCAGCTCCTCTTTACCGTCTCAGATTCTTCCGCTGATCCCTTCTCACCTCTATTCTCAGAATGGCTGGTTTGTTATGAAACTAATTCTTTTCTAGGCCAAGTTTCCTTTGAACAGGGCGCAAAGGCATATGATCCTGTGGATTAGAAGTGGGTTGTCATCAAAATGATACAGCTCTGTTCTTCTCTGTTCCTTTCTTGGAATGGCTGAGAACAGACTTGCGAAGAGAAAAACTTGTTGGCGTTTGGGAGCTGCCAGGTTTTAGAGAGCCCAATTATGTCTTTTTTGAACTAGCATTTCTTTAATAGAGTTTAATTTTAAAATGTTATTTTTTTTTCAGTTTTTGACATTTCTTTCAGTTTTTAATTTGAAAAGATAAAGACATGTTTACTCATTGGTGAAATAAAAATGGACTTTGTGAGTACAGGGTCAGCTGCCCATCTGTGTTCAAAGCTATTGGCCGTCAAAGGGCTTGTGTGGAGACGTGCCCTTCATACTGCATCCATCTCTTTCTTGCGCCTTTGCTTTAGCTAACCGCAGCCAGAATGTACCAGCCTCGGCTGTGGCATGCCATCTACAGCATCTATGTCTTAAGGCACAATTTCCCTGTGCAGTGACTCCACCTGTGGTTTAGGCATGAGTCCTCCCAGAATCACAGGACAGGACTGGTAAGTGTGGTCTACTGCCTGGACTGGAGAAGGTGGCTGACAAACGAGCACACCATACAAAGTAAAACCCTTGAAGAATGTAAAAGGCTGTGTATTTTAGAAAAACATTTGGTTTTTCGGAGGAGGCGACAAAACATCCTTTGCTCTCCTTTCCACCAGAGCTGGAGTAGGAGAACGGGAAGGATGACATGACAGATCCTCCAAACCTAGACTTGAGGCAAGTGACTGGCTCCTGAGAGAGGACATGAACTTGTGAGAAGGAGGCTAGAGAGACGGCTCAGCAGTTAAAAGCACTTGCTACTTATTTATTCAAAGGACTGGAGGTGTGTTCCTAGCACCTAGTCCACAGCCTACAACTGCCTGTGACTCCAGTTCCACGGATTCTGACACTATTTTCTCATCTCTGGAGGCATAGACATGTGAATGTACTTACACACAGACAAACATATATACATATAAATACAATAATGTACATCATTTTTAAAACTGAAAAACATGAGAAAACTGGGCCTTTGGCGACATATTTGCATCATTAGATTAAACTTCACCTGGTTTCATGTGAACACATCATATACATGTGATGTAACTACATGAATGTCATATAACAATATGAATATTTTTATAGCTTTGTGATCATCATCTATTTTGACTTAACTCTACCTGCCACTGCCTCTTTAGTGCCAGACTCCCAGGGAAGTAATTGAAACTTATGGGCCTTCATCCCAATTTGGCTTTTCCCTATACCAGGTACCATGTCCTCTCTTCCACCTTTGTTGATGTCATGGACACTGTAAATAAATTCATTTCCAGGATACTCCATCTTAGAATCATCTTCCTGGTACTCTCTAAACATGCAAAAATATCTCCTTTCAGGCAAACTGGATTTCCTTGGGATCAACATCGATAGCACAATTTCTCCACTTAATTAACGGTCAGTGAACATTGCAGAAAAAGGAGTGGAAAGACTGAAAGAGCCACAGGACTAGGAAGTCTGCTTCAACACTGTATCGTCTAGCTACAATCCTAAAATCCCAATAATATGGCTCTAACTACTAGTCCTGAACAATAGCAACACTAGTTGACATACCAATACAGATGAAAATAAAATCTCATGGGACTCCACCCCTAGATGAAGAACTGGCTACTAATGACTACTGAAAGGGGGAATTAACCTTCCCCAGAGATGAGCCACCTAGTTGGTTATCCAATACCAAATAGCTCTGACTTCATATATATATGTGTGTGTGTGTGTGTGTGTGTGTGTGTGTGTAAAAAGAACATGACTTTGAGAGGAGTGGCAGAAGACACAGTGGAGAAAGGAGAGGGAAGTGTGATATCATTATATTTGAATTAAAAAACTAACAAAAATAACTAAACAAAGCATTGTTGCGATGTTTTACTTTTGCAAAAGTCTGGAAGTTTATCTGTTGCTTTTACTCCACTATTCAACAGTTAACCAGTACTTAAGTCATCGCATTAAAAGACCAAAAGTAGAGGAGATCAGGGTAACATATTATCTTCTAGATTTATTAATTGAATTTATTTTGTATTTAAAAATTTCAACTTATCTGTATACCCATGAAACTATCACAGTATTTCATCAAGACCATGTTGTACACATTTCCTTTGCCTCTTTCCCCATTTCCGTGCAGCCATAGATCAATTTAATTTGAACTACATAATTCTGGATTTGTAGTAACCTTTTGTAAATGGAATCAAGTTTTCTTATTTTACTCAGCATATTCTGAGATTTGTATTTTTCCACTGTATGCATATGCAACTTGTATATTAATCCATTGATGGCTGCCTGTGCTGTTTCTAGTTTTCCACTATTATAAGACTACTATGAGAATTTTAGAACAAGCCTATAGGCCTATGCTTTACTTTCTCTTGGCTACATACCTGAGATTAGAATGATTATTCTCCAGAAATCTGAATCTAACATTTTATGAAGATGTAAAGCTATTTTTAAGTGGTTCCATCTTTTTATATTTCTAACAATAGTAGTTTCTCCATACCTTTAACAGGTCTATTTTGTGTGTGCACATATACATGTCCAAGTGTGTATGTGCAGTGTGCACACAGATCCGTATGCGCGTGGAGCGTAGACAGCAACCTTTGGTGAATTCTGTACTCGGTTCCCACCTTTCATTTGAGACAGAGTTTTTCATTAGCAAGGAACTTTGACAAGTAGGCTAGAATACTGTCTGGCCAGGGAGACCCCAAGAATCCATCTGTCTCTGCGTCCTATCTCATCATTGCAAGAACCACAGTTGCCCTCAGTCCCAGCTTTCTACATGAATCTGTGGGTCCCAAATTTAGGTTGCCATACTCAAAGGGAAACACTTTACCAACTGAACCATGCTCTCTGCCTGTCTTGCTTTAGATCTTTTCCAATCCTGAGCCTGGACTGTCTCTTTAAATATTAACTGTTCCCCAAGTCAGCAATGTCATCTTAATGGTATTAATTTGCGTTTCCCTAGTGACTAATGTCACTGAACACCTTTAGATATGGTTTTCTATTTACATATTTTCTTTGTGAAATATTTGTTAGTTATTTTACTTATTTAATTGGGTCATTTGCTTACTTTATTATTTTAAGAGTACTTTTAAAATAATATATTTTATGGGCAAATACTTTACCAGATATGTGCTTTGAAAACATTTTCCCCTAGTCTGTGGCCTGTTTTCATCCCTCACTTCCCATACCAATGCAGATTTTTTTTTTTTATTTCACTTAAATTCAATTTGTCTTTAAATAGTATTATAGGCTGTACTTCACATATACTTTAAGAAATATTTTCATAACCCAAAGCAAACAATTATTTTCTTCTAGGATTTTTATACTTTTAGGTTTCATATATAGTTCTTTGACTCATTTATCTTTAATTTTTATATGACTTAATTTTTATGTATTATACAAGATATGTATTGAAATTTATTTTATTTTTGCATATGGATACCCAAGTGTTCTACCACCATGTGTTAAAATCATTCATCTAATTTTAAAAAATGGAGCATATAATTCCAGTAGTCCATAGACTGTTTTAGGATAATCATTCCTAGTACTTGTTAAAAAGAGTATTCTTAGGTCTGACACTACCCTTCTTAATTCATGTCTGATGAAAAGCATCCTCAGTGATTCTTGTGAATACTAATCCTTAGGAACAATGGACATGGTGCCATCATTAGCCATTCATACTTCAGGTCAGGACCATCTCCATCCGAGCTCAGGAAAAGATGTAGCTTAGTAAAAGTTTAGTGCGACTTTACCTGTTTGGGGAAATTTTCCAAAAAAATATGAGCAACAGCAAGGTTTTTAAAATATTAACATATGTCTCAATATATGAAAAACTTCTACACATCACTCTTAAGTAGCCTAAAAATAGGATAGATAGTAATGTCCAAAATATTTTTGCAAAGGACAGGCATTTAATTTTAATTTGTAAAAATATATAGAAAAAAAATCAGTAAAAACTCAAAGCACACTAAAATGGGAAGGACATAAAGCATGCCATTAATTGTGTCAAGGGGCTATTTATTTAATCCTGTAAGATTGTCTTAAAATATTTTCATAATGATGAAATGATCCTTGCATGACAAAATCCATAAATACAAAATTATTGTTTTAATTGTCCTTAGATGCACAAAATCAACTTTTGGAAAAGGAACTGAAAGCTAATACAGATAAGTGTGCCAATGGTTCCATTCTCTGTCATGGTAGAAAAAAAGCATCCTTACCATCACACTGTCTACCTGCAACAGCACATCCAGAGGGGTAGAAGGTGGAGCAGGTTCTGTGTTGGGTGGTTTTACCTGAAGGTGGACTGATATAAGGGTTCTGAGCATGCTTAATATAAGATCAACTAAGTTATGATGCTTAGCAGATTATATAAAATAAATGCAGAGTTTATTTGTTATTTCAATCTCTGGTGAGTTTATTGGGATATAACTCCTTCATAAGGTGGTATCTTTGGATGGTATCTTCTAAATTATCTACAATGAATGTATATATACAGTTGAAGTAACCAGAAAAACAAAAATTTAAAAAAAAAAAAAAACAACAAATAAAACATACGTTAGATTTTGGCAGGGATTATAAAGATGTCTAAGCCAGAGGAAAGGCATGGGGGTGGTTAAAGACAGGGTCAGGTCCCATGGTTTAACTGGAAAGGTGAGGCCAAAGTTTAATGGCTAAGCAACTGTTAAAGATTGCTTCCATATGATAGCACAGATTGAGAGGACTCGCAGAAGCATATCTGTGTCGTGATCTGTTCTGATATGCTTACATTCCACTGAAGTCAGGAGTCCCTTCCTTAACTCATAAGGTGGGTAAGATGTGGAGGACAAAGCTAGTCACCAGCTCCACCCGCTTACAGAGCATTTGTCAGCTCATCTTTCCAGCGTTACTCTGTAGTCTCTCCCCCCTTCTACACTCTAGAAAGCTCCTCTCAAATGTTTCATCCAGTTGAAAATCCACTCATAAGTTCAGGGTTGTACTCTGAACTGAAGCTGAACTCTGACATCCTAGTTCTCATGACCTTCAAACAATGCTACTTTTTGTTTTGAAGAACTGCTTTAAAAATCTCATAAATGAACTCTGCATGTTCTTGGGTATCAAGTAGCACTTATAAAGACCAGTTCTGAATTTTAGTAATTCTAAATAAACAAATGCTAAGAGAGACAGAAATGTATAGATTGTATATTTCTGATTTCACTCAGATTCAAAAACAATAAAAATGTATTTGTTCCTTTAAAGTCCAGTGCCATAAATCAAATTAAAAATTGCAAAAAGAGTACTGGAAGACAAAAATAGATTATGATCTACAAAAGCACATTAAATAATCTAAGAAAAGTAAAGTACATTTATAAGTGAAGCTGGAGAAATCTCAAAAGTGCTATGAATTTTATTCGAAGAAATTTTGGCATAAACTTGTTATTTATATGGTTCTATAGTTTTTTACTCAGCTTGTACAGATAAAACTATCTTTGTGGGACAAACATTAGAACCTTAGTGGAATCCTCAGAACTAAAGTAAAAGAGGAGGTCATGGGCATGCATTTGTAATCCCGGCACCGGAGAGGCAAAGGCAGGCGATTGCTGGTGCTCAGTGCCAGCCTACCTAGTCTAATCGACAAGTTCCAGGCCAGTGAAGGACTCATCTGAAAAAAAGGTAGATGATGTCTGATAAAGTCAAATTTGTCCCCTTCCTCCATTTAGACATGCACACAGTTATATGTGCACCTGCACGTGCATGTGCACCTCACACACACACATACACGCACGCATGCATGCACGTGTGCGCACACACACACAAACACGCGCACACACACGCACACGCGCACACACGCACGCACATGCGCACACACACGTACACACAAATTCTTGCAATGTCTTATGTTTTTGAAAAGGCATAAAATAAGTACCATCAAGCAGTGATTGATTAAGCAAAGTATGCAGAATATATAAAATAAATGAAAATGTATAAGTTTATCTAGGAAAAATTTGCTTTCATGTTTATAAAGACAATAATGCAGAATGATTGAAAACTATAAAAATTAAGTTAGCAACAGGGCAAAAAGTTTCTTAAAAGAATCTTAAAAAATAGACTTAAAGATTGATAATCAAAAATCTTACTATTTTAGTCTCTTTTCTTAAGTATTGACAATATAGAAGTGACGATCATGACCCTCCTTAAACAAAGAATTGCATCCCGATAAGACATGAGAGTGGGCCGTGAAAACGCGGACTCACTGGTTCACACTTCAGAATGGATGGTGGACGGCTCTGCTCTGAACTACTCACATGATCAACTTACTTGTATGAGCTTGTGTGAACTGTGCTCGAAATGGAGTAGAATGACCAAAAGCATGGGTTATCAATGAAGACGGAAACTTTGGATCCCAATAATGTATAGAAACAGATTTTATGTCCATGTTTTGGGGCCTGAGGTCCTTAATTTTCTCATGTATTTCTCACTTAACATGTAGAATTATTTAGTGCATACCACATCTTAAGAATCATGAATGTACAAACCATATTTTGTAGTGTTCTACTTTTTTTATTTTTAATTAATTAATTTATTTTATTATTTTATTGTATATTTTCTTTATTTACATTTCAAATGTTATCCCCTTTTCCGGTCCCCCCCTGAGAAACCCCCTATCCTCTTCCCCCTCACCCTGCTAGGAGGGTGTTCCCAGTGTTCTACTTTTATAGAGCGAGTACCACCATAATATATGAGGAGTATTTTCACCTTGATTTGAGAATCTTTTGATCAAGACAGGCTTCAGTTTCACAATGGTTTGTCTAGCTACAGGATGTGTACCTCCTATTCCTTACCTAACTCACTCTGCATCTGCTCAGATTCTATATTGAGATGGACATTATGGCTGAAAATACCTGATTTGACACAAAAGAAAATTGTCCAGTTGACAATGTAAGACATTATTTTAGAAATGTGAGCAAATATGTTTGATATATCTGTTTCCCAAGGCTTTAAGAATTATATGGTTGCATTTGTGCTTATTTTCTTATGATTATGCAAATTATCAATCTTAGATTCATGCATAGAAATAATTTCAAAGGAAATGTGTTGTTGTCTTTAAACATGCTATTCTGAGGGTTAGGCCATGTGTCCAATGCTTTGCATCTGGTGTTTTATTAAGCACTTGGAGAAAAGAAGAGACTAATATAGTTTCCAGTAGTGGCTACATTCTTTTATATTTGGCAGCATGTGATAACATTATTGTTTCATTTTTACTAGGACTCCACAAGGCAGATATTATTTCCTCCATTTTACAGATGATAGAACAGAATTAAGAATGCCCTTGCCCACATTTTCATTTTTAGTAAGGCCAAGACTATAACCTCGGTGGGCTTTGGCTTCTAGGCCTTTCTTGTTTTATCAAAAGGATATTATTTTTTTCCTACTATGTTTTCCCCCAAGAGAAATCAAGTAGTTACTTTAATTTAAAGAATCTCTTTAGTTCAAACTGAAGAATTCAACACCTTGTCTGATTTTTACTGGACAATTCAACACTATAGAAGCAAGAAACTGTTCAGTTCAGGGAAAAATTCACACACCTGTGGATTCCATCTTTTGTGCAGGATTAATAGGTGAGGTTGGATTTGATTTGCTCCGTGACTAAACTTTAAAATTGGGATTTCTAATGGATATGTAGTTTCACTCTGATTCCACGTCTCTTGTAATACTGCCTGATGGTTATGCGAGTCTTGGAAATGCACTGAGAGTGACCACACACCCTTCTATCCATTACCATCAACCCGCAGCCTTCTTTGTTCACCTTTGCTGGGCCTCTAACCTTTAAAGGTGAGAGAAAGCAGCTGCAGAAAGCCTGGCAAGACTTTTTCAAGT
The DNA here is from genome assembly GCA_028551405.1 of Uromys caudimaculatus. Classification (NCBI taxonomy): domain Eukaryota; kingdom Metazoa; phylum Chordata; class Mammalia; order Rodentia; family Muridae; genus Uromys; species Uromys caudimaculatus. The sequence continues at coordinate 67,804,456 of CM052716.1, read as the reverse complement.
TCATCTTTTTTCCTTTCTCTCAAAATCTGATGAAAAATGAAATGTCAGGAAAACAAGCTCTCGGGCTAAAACAACTTGTGTCTGTCTCTGTGACAGATGTCACTTTGAAAGGTTTCAGGTCACCTGTCAGAAGCACACTAGTGTGAGCTGTGCTCACATGGACAGGACCTCACACCAACACTGGAGTTCTGCTCTTTCAAAATCTTGGGATAATATAAGCAGTTTAAAGTTATTGCCTTCTCTCTTATTAAATTCTGATTAATGAGATAAAGGAGGTTGAAAAGAGGGAGGGGTAAGAAGGAGGGAGGAAGGGAAGAGAGAGAGAGACAGAGGCTTTGTACAGGGGAGAGCTTGACCTTTAGGTGACCCTGGCCTTGAACCAATCAGCATGCTTGTAATCCAAACACAGATGCCTGGAGCTAAACAAATCTTATACTTGTGAACAGGAATTCAGTTTGCTTTCGAGACACTGTGAGGTTCACCACAGTGCAGCTTTAACAAATATCTTCAGCTAAAGGTTTAATGTCTGTGATTAATTGAGTAAAGTAATATTAAACACTATAACATTTAATAGTGGTTCAGTTTCATCAAATATTTCCAGCAAAAATCCATGTGTTTTGAGAAGTGCTGGATTATAATTCCAATTTGGATAGAACTCCCTAATATTTTGTGCCAGAAACAGCATAAATATCATTGTACAGTTTAGTAGTTTGTAGTGACTAAGAAATGGGATTGAACTCTATTTTTCTTCTGGATTAGTTGTGCAATGTTTGAATTACTTATCACAGTGATTAAGGTGATTAAATGTTTTTCTTCATTCTTTTTGCTGTATTCTAATAAATGAAATTTAAGAATTAACACAAAAATACAGATTTAGTTTAATCATTTTGAGAATAAATGTCTTTGTGATGGCATACAAGAAAAAGACAGTTAAGCTTATTCCTTTAAATCATATTTTTGCCAAATTTACCATCTAAGCTGGAGGACAGACATAGCAGGGAAGATCATGAAGCCCAAAGACACAAATGTAAAGGCTTTGAAGAGGAGCATAGAGACACAGGCCTTTCTTTCCCTTTTTGTTTGTTTTATTTTGTGCTGAGATTGAATTTAGGGTTTTGTGTATATGGACAAGTGTGGGGCAGTGATCTGTGACAGGCAATCTAGCACCCAGTTGAGCACAGGCATAAAATCTGGGCGACCCAGTGGAATAATCCACAAGGGACCAGAAAACATTATGCCACTGCTCCCGGGAGGCTTTTGGCTCCAGTCATGGGCATGTACCACCCCTCCTCAGGTAGAGGCGTGGCCACACAGCCCAAGCCATTCCCATGTTAATGAGACACCTAGAGGCTTAGCCCCGCCCCTTCCTAATTACTATATCTGCCTCGCATCTTCCAGAGGCCAGGGGGTACAATTCCATCCAGGCCACTCCACACGATGACAGTAAATATCTTAGAATTATGAACTGTCTCTTCATCTGGACCCGCCATGTGAAGCGAGGGATCTGGCCCTCGATTAAGAAGCCACGTCTAATCTCTCACAGAGGGCTTCCCAGTGCTCCCAGATGGTACCCATTCACCCAAGCCTAAGCAGATAGCTCGGTGCCCCAAGTCACTGAAACCCCATCTGGGTAGGAATCTCAGCTGTGCTCAGGCTAGTCTATCTGCGGCACCCTGCAGTGACTGCAGTACCCTGGGCTAGAGAACCCATGGAGACCACTGTTGCGCATTCCCAGGAATCCCCCCACACGGGCAGGGCTCGTAAAGGCTTCCCACAGCCCCCACCTGCCCGTTGGACTGTGTGGGAAGATGAGTGGCCACTTCCCGAGTGTCCCACCCAGAGCCGCAGAACACGGGACAGACATGTGGGCTTCCTTCCACCTCGCCAGGCTTGTTCCCACAGACAAGTGCTGTAGAGTTGAGTATATATCCAGATATCTCCAGATTTGCTTGACTTAACAACAGTTTTTATACATTATTTATTTATTTTGTTCAGACATGTACACACAAGCGAGTGCATATGTGTGTGTGTGTGTGTGTGTGTGTGTGTACATGTGTGCATGCATATATGGTGTGGTGTTTGAGTGTGCACATGTGTCGTGGCACCCGTGTTCAGATCAGAAAACAACTTGTGGAATTTAGATGTGTCCTTCCACAAACTGAGTCCTGGGGATAGAACTCATGCTGGCAGGCTTCACAGCTGGCAGGCTGCCTTTGCCAGCCTGGGCATCCTGACAGGTGTCTGCCTGACTCTCAAGTATGTAGTGCTTTTCTTTATTTAAGGAAGCCTCACCTTGACTTCAAATAAAAGTACATTTCTTAAGATGTGTTTGTTGTATCCACGTTTGGAACAAGGTGTGCACGTGAGTGTTTGTATAAAATCTTAGGGGGGATAAGAAGTGGGGACTTGGAGTGCATTTTATTGAGTTGAAATGAGATAGAAGTTGATTCTCAGCAGACATTTGTATAAACTTGTGACTTTTTTACATTTACCATATAGAATTGTCCTTTAGAGCATTGCTTCTCCGACTTTAGTGCACACACAAGACACTTGGTCATTTCCAATATGTAGGGTCACACTCAGCAGGTCTGGGATGGGGCCTGTCTATCTGAAATTTTAACAGACACCCTCCCCCAGGGGGGTGTCACACATTGATGGTTAAAATTTTAGTCAAATTTTGCTTCTCAGCTTTCCATGAGAGAGTTTTCTACTTTAAGGGTCTCATGTGATTTTGAAAGTTCTGAAAGATTATTTTACATAAACCCCCCTTTGATCTTTATCTATATACTGATGACTTGATCTCTTTTGAGTAACTCTCACATTGTAATATAACTGTAGGCTGAACATCTCAGATTGAACTGTCTGCATTATGAAGGTATGCATACAGAAGAAACCATTTTCTGTTTAGTGATCTCTGCTTTTAAGTTGTTCATTTTCTCTAGACTATACTCTTGATGGCAACATTATTATGTATAGTGTAATATATATGAATAATATATACTTATATATAATTATATATAATCTACTGGGTAGTTCCATTAATATAATGTATCTCTTCAATGCTATGCAGCATCCACATTTTCATAATCAAAATGATTTAAAATTTAACATAAATATACTACTTGATTGGGGCTACAGAGGTAGTTCAGTGGTTAAGAGCACTGGCTGCTATCTCAGAGGACCAGGGTTTGATTTCTAGCACAATGTGGTAGCTCATGACTATTTGTAGTTCGAGTCTTAGGAGATCCATCACCCTCTTCTGGCCTCTGATGGCATTAGGCATGCATGTGGTCCATAGAAATAAATGCAGGCAGAGCACCAATACACAAAAAAATAAAACAATAAGTTAAGAAATAATGTAAAAATGTGTTGAGAAGTACCAGGGCATGGGGGGGGATACTTGAATACAAAAGAACTCAAAAATATCAATCATGTTTATTCCCAGATAGCTACAAACATCCTGGAATCTGCTTAATAATGCCCAGTTCCTCAGAAAGTCATGTATACATCTTTAGATGTTAGTCTTCTTCTTCTTCTTCTTCTTCTTCTTCTTCTTCTTCTTCTTCTTCTTCTTCTTCTTCTTCTTCTTCTTCTTCTTCTTCTTCTTAAAAAAAAATTCTTGATGCAGTGGAAAGAAGAAGCAGATTCTTCCACAGAAACGAAAGCTTGGTATGCATTCTTGCAGCTGATAGGTGGAGATCTGACTGTTAGTCACACTGTGCAGTGCAGTCTTCTCATGCATATCACATGTTTCTAATGTGAACATTCTTGTCCCATAGCATGCAACTGCTTTAGCAGGACACTAATATCAACCAAGAACTTGCAAGCATGAGCTGCACCCAGACAGGATGTGCTGTCTGTGATTCTTACTATGCATTCTTTATGTGATAGGTCTACGTGTGGTGGCTGTGATTTTTCTAGTTAGTCTTTTCATAATTAAGCATTCCATTACAAATTATTTTTATCTTTTATAAATATGCTTTATCTCTTTCATGTCAAATTCTTAGTTTATTTTAGTAAGCATAAAGTAATATTTGTTAACTTTCTCCAAACTCTGCAAGACTGGTCCTTTCCTATTTTCTTGTAGAAGTGGCAAAGTGAATTGGTTGATGGTCCCTGAAGGTGTTAAGGCCTTCTATACAACTTTCATAAAAGGTTGTATTTTGAGTTGATGACATCATCTGGTGAGTGGCCTACACCTGGAGAATGCCATCATCGATTAGAAGCAGCATTACAGACTGTGACTTCTAGGCAACTGAGTGCTCACTGCCATTACTGTTAATATCTTTATCAGAAAACTGATTCAACCTTTTGGATAAATAGCGGAGGAAGAAGAGGAGCCAGGGGAAGGATATGCATCCTTTTAGAAATGGACCTTTCTGATTGAAATTAATAATTTTGAGCCACACTAAAATTAATTACTCTGTGGTTGTAAGTAGGCAGTGGATTTATAGTAAATGACAGAGTGTTTACAAATTTTCCTGACTACTCTATTAGAAATTGCACGAGTGCAGGCAGCAGCCAAGCATGCATTATTTAAGTGGCTGGTGTCTGGCGACAATCTGGAAACTGCAATTGTTGTGGATATGTAGGAAAATTTTCACTTTCTGGGAGAAATTCTTTCACCTTTGTGTGCCCACAGCATGGATCTTTCCTCGTGGCAGCTGTAGGAAACACAGGAACTCTGTGACCTGGAAAATGTGGGACAACTGACACAAGGTGACCCTGTAAGGCTGGGGTAGGCCCAATTAATTTAAAATTTTGCTTGGCCTTGTCTCTTCCAATTTTCTGAATCCTCTGGAAAAATGATTAATGCATACACTGCCAATGTGAAAATATTTTTGACCCTATTAAAGTCGACCAAGGATAAACCAAGTGTAGGCTGGCATTGTATCAAACTGGCTTTATTAAATTTGATTGGAGGTTTGTAGGAGGAAGGGACAGACAAGGACATTATTTTGCACAGCCACTCTCTTTTAAATGAAAATATCAAGTGGGATACAATGTAGCGATATGCCTTGGACAGGAATCATTTTACATATAAGAAAATACTACAAAGAACTTTATTTAAAGGGTAAACTATTTGCTAGGGAAAATGTGCTTATTGCTGTGCTGGTGATCCAGCAGTTAGGATGCTTTAATTTCTGGGAGGTTGTATGGAAGCCTTGTGATATTTCCTCCTTTATGGATAAGCTTGTCCAACCCTGCCTGCCTTCTCTTATCTGTCATTGGAAATTGCACAATTTGGAATTATTGTGGGCATTTTCAACCTTAGCAGAAGAGAGTTTATTCTAAAAGTGTGTCCCTGATGTACCTATCTTACACAGTCATGCAATTAAAGTGACTACTTTTTATACTGGACATGTGGTTTTGAATAAAGATGTTATGATTTCAACACCAACCCATTGAGTATTTAAAGTTATGATCTTTAAAAATATAGTACTTGTAAAGAAATTTTAAAAATTCTCTTAATTCTCATTAGAGTGAAAATATGATGTGTATGTATGCATGTGTCATATTTATTTAACTCAGTAGTATGTGTACCTTTTTCTTTTTCTCTCTAACAAATGCACCCACCTACACGCAGTGGTTAAGCCTTCTGCTTGTACCCTGGATCCTGTCAAACGATAATGTCTTTTTGTTACATTTCCACTTCTTTTCCACAGCATCAGCTTCTCTCTTGCTACTGGATCATTGATTTCAAGAACTGAAAACAACAATTTCCTGTTCCATGTTCCTTCCCACTTGCCTCTTATCTCAACCATGCTAATGTGTTGTCTTTGCAAACTTCTCAGTAGCTTCTAAGAGATTTCTCTTGCTGCCGAATCCAGGTTGCCCAGCCCACCGAGAACCTGTGGAACATCCAGCCCAAGGACACGTAGATGTGCTGTTTTCTCCCTGTGGAAGGATTTCCTGGAGTGGGCTCATCCCTCCCTCCTGAAGGTCTCTTGACTTGGCTTTCAACACACTTTTCCATTCTCTGTACATGACTCAGTCTCGCCCTTCACTCACCATTAACATTTGTGAATTCCCATGAGTCAGTTCTTAGTTCTTTTTCCCTTTTGTCTTCATATTGTCTTCCTATGCTGAATTGGGTCCTGGTTTTTAGAGTGGCCTTTTGAAGTTCCCGCCCTAGAAATACCATGTATGTGTGTATGTGCTTCTCTGCTTCTCCTGTTAAGCATCCCTCCTAAAACATGGGGCTGAATTCATGACTTCTTCATTTTAATTCACATATTTGAATTAAAAATCCCTCAGTTCTTAGCTTTCATATATGCTAGAAGTTATAATAGGTGATGTAAACATGAAAGTGAGTAGAATATAAATATTTCTCAGAACTAATTCTTGATGGGAGGCATCAGTATCACAGCCATGATAAAATGACGATATGTCTAACAATGTGCTGGAAATGAAGGAGAGAGAAGTCTCGCTTCCTGGGATAGCAAGAAAACTCCTAGAGGAAGTTATACTTGAACTAAACCTTGGCCAAATAGGAATTTACCAGAAGTAAAAAAGGAAAGACAAGGGAATGGGTAAGTGGTCAGAGAATTCAAAACAGTTCTCTTTTACAAAGAGCAAGGGGGGGCTGGATTTAGGGCAAAAGCGGAGGCTGTGCTTGGGCATCTGGATCCAGGAGGATTTTGGTGAGCTGTCATCTTTGATTTTCTGAGTTGCATTTGCCTGCTATCTCTACTTAATCCATCCCACAACGGTAAGCAAGGGACCCAATGTACTGAGGTCAAGAAAGCATCAGCAACATTAAGTAGTAAGTCTTGGAGGTGTGCATCTTACTTCATTTCTAGTTACTGTGGCATATTGCAGCTTTCTATCTATTTTTATGGGATCATCTTTTATTACCTGCTTACGTCATTTGATTTGGGAAAGTAATTTTCTGGAAAGATTGATGATAAAATTTGGAGGTGCTGCTGAAATGGTTCATTGAGTAAAAGTAGTTCTTATGCAATGATGATAATCTTAGTTCAATCCCTGGATCCTATGGTGAAAGGAGAAATCTGACTTTAAAGTTGTCCTCTGATAACCATACACGTATCTGGGCACATGTACTCACACTTATGTCATACACACACACACACATACACACACACACACACACACACACACACACACACACGAATGGCAAATGAATTAAAAACTAATTGTAATAATTAACTCTAGTTCTTTATCTTAAATACTGTAGGAAAACAATAATTCTGACTAGTCATTGTCCATTTGCATATTTAATATGGCTAAGGTGTTTGCAAGTCCAATATGAGAAGAAAATCTTAATTGGCGATGGGTGATTATAAAATACAGGATATTTAATGGAACTCATTGAAAATACAATTCTGAAACACTCAGCATTGCATTAGGAAACATGACAATTTCTATAATTTTATTGTAATTATACTCTAAGCCCAAGATTATTGGTAATTATTAGCATGTGTTTTATGAGCTACATATATTTTAAACGGGTAAAAATATGTCAAACCCAGTTTATGCACATGGCTTTGTGAACATTTCATATCTTCTAGAGCAAATAAAGAAACTCTTTTGAAAGTAACCAATGTAAGGGACTTTTGCTTCTACATACAATATAAAATATTTCATATATTTAAATTTTGTAGTGGAAAATTCAGTTGAGCCATATGAATTTTTTAAAAATATTTTTATTCTTACATTGTTTTTCTGCTTTTACTTCTTAATTTACAATAAGAGAGATGAATTACAGATGAAGTACTCAGTTTACACACAACCTTTGACCTCATGGTGGATCAATAGTTTCAGGGACAAACCTTCACTGGGGAGTGCTAGCAGGCACCATTGTCTTACTTGAATTATTTTATAGCTGAAACTGGATGGACTCTGATAACTTCTCCAGTAAATTAGTCATTCTAGTGGACTGCCTAAAGCATTTCTGTGAAAGCAGTGGGACCACGAACAAAGAGACATTAACAGTATAAATCAGATTTTGCCCTGTGACTTCACAAGCAAGTTGAGGAAAAAAAAAAAGAATGATAGGAAAGTGTACAAGCCTAATTTTCTGAAGATAGAAGCAGTTTATAAAATGACTCTAAATACTCAGTGATTTCTTATCTGCCACGCACTAGTCCATTCAAGTTCTCATTATAATTTTCTATTAGTATTTGATAGAACAGAGCTAGGTGGGCAGCCATTAGCAAATAAACTTGGCTCCACTGAATGGAGAGTCATTTGTCACTTGGAACTTATACTACTGGGCACAAGGATACTTCTCCAATATCTATTATTCTTCCACTCTTTCAACCAAGTGTCAGAAAATAGGTTGTTCTTAAAACTTTCAGAAATAAAGAAATCTATGCTTCAAATGTGTGAGTGATGAAATAATCTATTAGAATTTTAAATAGAAAGATAAGTAATGATGGGCTTCTTGGCTTCCCACCATGTCTGCATCTCCTTTTGACATGATCTAAGGTGTTGATAGAAGCTTATTGAAGATTTAAGAACACCCAAAGACCACAAAGACCATCAATGACTACCACCAACCCGCAAATGCATTAAATGGTCAAGTGGACCCTGGAGAAGTCTGGTTCTTTTTCTGGTTACAAAAACCCACTCTGGTGCAATGTCAACCTTGCAGCCCACAGTTGTGTGGATCTAAGAAATTAGTGTTGGCGTCTGCAAATGTCCAGGACTCTACATAACATCCCAATTTGAGTATATGGTTATATGTCTTGACCAAAAGAACGCTTATTGTATTGGAGGAAGTAGTTCTAAAATGCACATGGGGAGTCACATGTGCAGAAAAGATAGATTTCTTTATTTAATGAGATAATAAGCACTCTTCTCATTTACCAAATAGACTAAAATGAAGATAAATACATACATTTTATTAAGCTATCTTCATTTTGTGTTTCTTAAAATTATTTCAAAGGCTTAATCCTAGTACTAAAAGCCTTTACTTTCTATTACGAAGCAAATACTAAAACCAGTTCTAAATCTGGTATACGGCTCTAAGGTTAGGGAGACCATATATGCTTATGAGTTAGGCGGTGTTTGAAGTCATGGGACGCCCTCACGTAACCTCAAACACACAGGGCTTACAAATGCACAACCTAGCAGGAAATGATTCTGACAGCTTGCTCTGACCACTGACTATAATCTTTTCTTTTTCTTTTTTTTTTTCTGGTGGCCTATATAAAATAGAGTTGAGAAATCAGAGGGTTTTTAAAAATATTTTACAATATAAGTAATAAAAATATTATCTGGATAGCAATGTCAGGTAAAATTATATAAAACTTTGCAACTTACACTTTATGTTTCTCAAGATTAGTTTTGCCAATGAGAGACTGAGAAATTAGTAGGTAAAGTAATACCAAAACTCTTTAGAAAACCAGTGATGGTTCTCTTCTTGAGATAAGGTTCATGGTGGGCCATATGCCAGTTAAGGAAGACTTCTAATTTTCTCTAAGAATAACTTTTTTAAAATTGCAGAAATATATGACAATTTAAAACCAGTAATGAAAGCTAAATATTATTAAGTGTTCCTGGAATCAGTTGAAGTTATTACATAGTTTTCTTCCTTTAATTTACATCTGCTAAATAATTTTAATAAACTTCCAAATATATTGGTCTTTCAAATCAATAAAATCCTATTTTATAGTAATGTTGTAGTTCATGGCTAGACTTTAAGACTCATTTATTAATTGTTATATTTACATAGTGTTTTTAGATTGCAATATTTGTATTTTTCAGTAATATTTGTTATCAGAATTACAGAACCTTGAAAAAATATGTTAGACAGATACCTACATATCTTATGGTCATAGAGATTATCTGTTTGGGCAAATATCTGATGATATTTTCTTCAAAATCAAATGGGGCCAGTGCCATTTTAGATATAAACTCTTAGGATTTCTCTCCTAAAACTTATTTAGTTCAAAATTTCTACCACAGCTTGAAGCTATTTTTGCCACAACAAGAAGAACAAGAACAACAACTGCAACAACAGCAGCAGCAGGAACAGCAAAAACCACCGCCAAGCTGTGGATTCCCAGTATACATTGGCACAGAGTAAACATTCCCATTGCAAAGCAGAAAGATGGATGCATTTCAAGGAATGATTTGACTAAAGCAAGGCTAAAACTCCATGTCTGACTTCAAGGACTTGGTGGAATATTATGTCTTCTGAAGGTGCTGGGTAGCCCCACTTACCTAACTGCGCTGCTGGCTGTGCACACTGCCTTCCTCTTGGACCATCTCCATTCCATACCGAAAGCTTTCTTGGGCAGATGTTGGTTGGATGGTTCTGGCATCCCCAACATCCTGAGGTCTCCATTGCAATTTCTGTTTCGCTTTCACAGGTTCAAGCAGAGACCTCTCAGGACCTCCTTGCTACACATTTTCTGGTTTTAGTAGCTTTCTTAAAATTTGGAGCAGGATTCCATAATCTTCTTAATCTTGCATCTCTTATGTCTGCGAAACTAGTGCCACGTGCATGATGCTGCCAATTTCTGCTCACAACTCAAGGTACAGTCTGCTCCTTTGGAGCCATACTTGGATCTGCTTTTATGTGCTTCTCATTAGAAAATACTTCCTTGGGCATTTGTTTTCAAGTATGGAACTTCTTCAGTTTCGTTCTCACAGCAGCTACTCTCCTTTCAAATGGATTTTCCTTCTCATAATTAGGGCCTTCAATGTGTGTGCTTGTCCTTGGGTACCCATGCTCTTCAATGGGTAGGCTTGTCCTCGGGTACCCATGGTCTTCAGTGGGTGGGCTTGGCTTGTCCTCGGGTACCCATGGTCTTCAGTGGGTGGGCTTGGCTTGTCCTCGGGTACCCATGGTCTTCAGTGGGTGGGCTTGTCCTCGGGTACCCATGGTCTTCAGTGGGTGGGCTTGTCCTCGGGTACCCATGGTCTTCAGTGGGTGGGCTTGTCCTCGGGTACCCATGGTCTTCAGTGGGTGCACTTGTCCTCGGGTACCCATGCTCTTGTCGGTGACCTTAAACATGCTTAACTACATACATTCTCCTTTCCAGTCTCGCATATTGCTCATAGCTCTGCTCTTCCTCTTACTTTATCTCTGAATAATAGTAGGGAATAGTACTCAGGGCACGAATTTAATGCTATGTGTCTTGGAGTTTATTTAACAAAGTAAGTTGGTTCATTACTTTTTAACTTAGGCACCTGTAAGTTCTCAAGACCTGTGCAGTGCAGCCAGATTCTGTCTAATATAGCCTGAATGGTCTTTAGCCCAATTCCCAAAGGAGTCCTTGTTTTTCTCTGAAAATACATGAGCCAGGCTTCCACTTTCTGTGTTTCTCCTAGCATTGTGGTCTTTTAAGCTCCCCACAAAATGACCCACTAAACTCTGCTTAAGAATATCATGGGGACTTTTCTAGACAAAACCTCAAACCTTTTCATACTGTTTCAAGTTTATACCAAAGGCTTTCAGGTGGCCTTTGGTATGGTTATAATGGGATTATATTATCACCTCATTGTTGGTACCTGGGATATTCTGCATTGCACTCATCCACTTATTATGAAAAAATACCCACCAAAAACAATGTAAGGAAGAAGGATAATTCTTGGCATATAGTTCAAAGGAATGCAAGATGGTCCACACCATGATGAGGAAGGCATGTGGCAGAATCAGGAAGTCAGCTGATCCCATTGCGAAAGTCAGGAAGCAGAGTGCTAAGAAGTATATTGGGTATAAAAACCTCAAGGCCAGCCCCCAACACCATGACCCACTTCTTCCAGCAAGGCGCCACACTGCTTAAAGTTCTCACAGCCTTTCCAGATATCCCCTCCAGCTGGAGAAGAACCATTCACACACATGAGGCTGTGAGGAACATTTCTACATCGGACTAGAGACTAGTGGGACAAAAGTAATTTTGTTGAATATACTATTACTTTTCCCTTTGCAATTGAATAAAGTATGTCTGAGTCAATAAGTCTAAGATTTAATAAATGTCTTTCCACTTGTTTAAAATTATTGTCCGGATATATTATAGACTAAGTTATTTTTGTTGAGAAATCTCATTTAAGTGTAGTAAGTTTCTGTTCATTGTTAGGTCATCTCTTAGTTTTTCTGTGAAATCTTTAGGATTTTTCCATGTGTTTAGGGTTTGATTCTTTGTAGTAATTTGTCTGGAAGTGTATTGTTTTCTTTCATTCTCTTTCCCACTAGGTAGATTCAATGATGCATTTTATTTTAAACTACAAAAAACTTTTTTACTCATTTTCATAATTATTTTCTTTCTTACATTTGTCTTCTCTACAAATTCATAGAGCATTAAATTTCTATTTTTGTTCTCTCTGGAATGTAGATATTTTTGCATGATGTTACTGCTGCTCAGTCCTTTTGATGAGATTTTAGAAGTGTGTTTCCTTTCAGCAATACCTCATTGTTTGGCAATGTTCTCCTTCCATCAACTTTAAACTTCTGCTTAAAACAATTCTGACAATAATATTTACAATTTCTGAGATCAATAGTTGTTCCTAATTCTGTATACAAGATACTTTTGAAGATCTCTATTTGAATAAGACATACATATGTCAAATCATACCTTCTTTATTTGCTATGAATTATAAATTCTAATGTTAATAACTTTAATTGTCTTTATCACAGATATCTGATCATCATTGCTCTTCTCCTCATCCTTGTGCTTCTGTTAAAAATCTGTAGCCTGTCTGGAGTGGGAGTTGTGGAAGCTGCTAGGTAGACTGCAAGCATTATCTTTTATTGGGAAAATGGAATCCAAGTCTTCTTGGGCTTTGCTAATGATCTGGGTCAAATTTTTTCATACAATGTATTTGATCATATTCTTTTCCCTTTTTCCAACTCCTTCCTGATCCTCTCTACTCACCCAACTTTATGTTCTTTTTCTCCCTTAAAAACCAAACAAAAACAAAAAATGATACCCAAAAAAAGCAGACAAACAAATAAGCAACAGCAACAACAACAGAGCCCAGATAAAAATATCAAAACAAAGCAAAACAGCAAGCATAGAGAAAAACTTAGAGTCAGCTTTGCACATTGTCTAATACAAGTTGGCACAGGACCTGCCCTGGAATGTGGTTGATATATTCAGTTACACTTTTTTGGAGAAAACGAATTTTCCCTTTTCCAGCAAGTATCAATCACAAAGAACTTCTTGATTAGGGGTGGGACTTTGTTTTTACTTCCCCTTCTTAATGCTGGGATTTTGGCTGATTTGAACCTACACAGATGTTGTGTGTGCTGTGACAGTCTCTGTGAATTCATTTATGTATCAGTCCTGCTGGGTCTAGAAGTATTGTTTCCTTGGAGTTACTTACCACCTCTGGCTCTTTTTACAATTTTTCTACCTCTTCTTCATAAATCTCTGAGCCTTGAAAGAAGGGATTTGATGAAGATATTTCATTTAGAGCAGAATGCTCCAAAGTCTACTTTCTGCATATTGTCCAGTTGTGGATCTCTGTGTTTATCACCATACACTGCAAGAAGAAGCTACTTTAATGAGGGATGAGCAATGCTCTGACCTGTAGGTGTAGCAATGTCATCAGAAGTCATTTTATTGGTATGTTCCTTTAGCAGAATAATAGATTTTTCTTTAGGCCCAAATTCTATCTACTCTCAGGTTTTTGGCCTCTTTCGCAGTATGGGGTATGGATTCCATCTTATGAAGTAGGCCTTAATCAACAAACAAGCAAACCCACCTACAAATAAAAAGCGTTGTTTACTCCCATCATATAATGTGCCACTATTTTACCAGAATCTTGCAGGCAGGTCACTAATATAGATTTCAGAGTTTGTAGCTGTGTGATATTGATTATTACTTTGCTCCCCTAAAAGCACGTAGACACAGTGCCTTCCAGCCACATGAGTGATAGTCAGTAGGGTTGAAGCTTCTACATGGACCCCAACTTGATTTCTCCATGTTTGATGACATTAGTTAGTTGTGTCTTTAGCAGTAAATCCTTACCATCATGTTGGGGAGATTAAGCAATATCCTTGATAACGCCTGTGATGTTGGGGAGCTGTCTATGGGACCTTTTTGCCAAAGACTTAACAAGATGTAGGCAATTCACATCTCATCCACCCTGATAGAAGGGGGGGGGAGGAGGGGTGTCATAGGGGGTTTCTGGGAGGGGGGAAACCGGGAAAGGGGATAGTATTTGAAATGTAAATAAAGAAAATATCCAATAAAAAATGTTAAAAAAGAGGAGTCACATGATTCAGGGGCTTTAATTGAAGGAATTAAGTTCACTCCTCCTATTCTTGCCAAGTAAATTCTGGTATTAATGCTGAGGTTACCTAGAGAGGTGTGGGATGAAAGAAACATGACGATCCTTTGTGATGAGACAAACAGGCAAAGGCAGTTTCCTGTGGGCAGATGGAAATAGGAGTATCAGCTCAGGTGAATGCCCTGAGGCTTGTGAACCTGCAGACCAAAATCATCCTCCATGCAGAAACAGGAAGGTGGAAAAAGAGGCGGGGCTTAGGAAACCAGCAAAGTCCTAGAGAAGGAAGTAAAGTAAAAGGGGAACAGAGCCTGGTTGCTTCACTATGAAAGCCACTGCTCCAGGGCCAGGTGCAGGCAAAGTAGTCACTGATGGGCAGGCAGAGGAAGCCACTGCAGGTAACTTGAGTTCTCTGTGTGAGGCTTTGAAGGGACTCTGTAATACGGTAAACCAGTTTAGAAGTAATAATGAAAGTTGGAAGAGGGTACACCCATCATTAAAAACAATCAGAAAAATAATTATAATAAATCCTCAAAGCAAGGGTATATTTGTTTAAAATGATTTTTAGTAAGGATATGCAATTTTTGAAGGCCTCTATTTACTCATATTACTTTACTATGAATAATAACAATGAAAATAATGAAGAGAAGGAAGGATGAAAGAAAACCATGAGAAAAAGAGAACTAAATAGGATGTTGAGTCTATTTTGTTTACAGAGAAAATGCCAAGGGAAAGGTAGAGATGGCCAACCTTAAATCCTGATGGCAAGAACGCAAGTTCCGTGAAAGTGAGATTTTACCTGCCTGTCTCTGGGCTCTGTACTGGAAACAAGGGTGTCTTTGTACCTGTAGAATACCCTGGACACTGAAGAAGACATAGGCTGACTTTCTTTACCATTGCATCACTATACAAAAGGGATGTCTTCTGACGTCTCATTGTAAACGCTCTGGAGAAATGTTTTCCTGTAAGACTATCCATGTAGACAGGGCATCAGGAAAGAGCTCCAGTTCTTGGCTTCAAGTTTCCCACCATGTGATGGAGCTGTCCTGTGAAGCTCATTTTTCTTTTATCAATTTTAAAAGTTTATGTATTTAGAAACAAAGGCATATATATTTGTTTCATGAACTTGAACAACTAAATAAAACTATATCTATTTTGAAGCAATGGTGGCAAGTAATATTAATTTTCATGTTGCTTATCCATTCTTCTACAGACTTGCTCTTAATTTCTCTGTGCTATATGTCAAGATTGGGGCTTTGGGCTATTAGGTTATTGAGAATTAAACTGTTGTGTTAGATTCCTTTCTCAACATCATTGTCAACTTATTAAATACAGTTTCATTCCACCTTTTTTTCTCATTCTGTGCCATTTGTTAAGAGATAAACCACACATTTATTAAGTGTAAACCAGGGTTCTAATGATTCACAGCAATACACACACACACACACACACACACACACTCCACATATATGAATAAAACACATACATATGTATCATTTTCTTTCTTAATTTCTATCTTGACTAATTTTTTCACTTAGTAATGACTTCCTCAATTTCCATGAATTTGCAAGGTTTGTATTTTCTGTTGTTGATATCCAGATTTAGTCTGTGGTGGCCAGATAGGATATAGAGTGTTATTTCAGTTTTCTTGTATTTGTTGAGACTTGTTTGGTGCCCAACAATTAAAGTTTTGGTTTTTTTTTTTTTTTTATAAACTTGGGTGCAATGTCATCTTGGTGGATTTTCCTTTGATGAGTATGAAGTGTCCTTCCCTGTCTCTTCTCATTGGTTTGTTTTGAAGTCTATTTTGTTAGATACTAAAGTATCTATACCATCTTGCTTCTTAGGCTCATTTACTTGTATTATTTTTTCCATCCTTCTACCTTGACATGATCCCTGTCATTTTTGTCAAGGTGTGACTCATGGATACAGCGGAAGGATGGAACCTGTTTTCCTATCAGTTCTGTTAGGCTGTGTCTTTTTATTAGGAAATTGAGAGCACAGATACAGAGTCCTAGTTCCTCAGTACTTCTCACCTCTGCCCCACTCCTAAACCTCTCCTGCCCCTCAGCTTCTCTTGTTTCTATAAAATATGAGCCATTTTGGCTAAGAGTTCTCTTACTTCTCCTCTTGATCCTCAGGTCCTCTCTTTGTCCCTCTCTCCTCTCTTCCTCTCTTGCTCTCACTCCTTTCTCTCCTCTCATGGCCCAGTTCAGTCTGGGGGCCATGTTCCATCTGAACCCATGCAGTTGCCTTTGGCTGCACTTTTGTTAATCCTAAAGATACAAGAAGGAAGATCACTGACCAAAATCATCTTGGAAAAATTAATTAAAAGAGCAGTTAATTAAAGCAAGGTTTTAAAGTGCATTTACATAAGCTGTCTCCCCCTAAGTCAGCATTGGATGTGAGGAAGAGAATGTTTTTATAACTTAGGGGTAGGAGGTTTATAAATGGGAAATTTAGTAGGCAAATAGGCAGGGTTACAGAAGCAGAACATAAGTACAAGTCATTCATAACAACCTCCTAAAACAAAAACATGATTGCAAGGTAGTCAGAACAACTTTTTAAAACAAAGGTAGGTTTGCAAGATGATTATAATAATATTTTGAAGCAAAGATATGGTTGCCATTTCCAAGAACAGGCAGTACAGAACAACTGGTATTTAAGGTCACTGGTCCTGCATAGTGCAATCCTTGGGAAACAGAGGTTTCATCATAAACAGGAGTCAGCCTAATTTGTCCTTACTATAAGATAGCTTTCTAAGATGCAGTCTAAGTCTAAGATGCAGACAGGCTGATTCATCTTTCTCCACATATCTACAATCTAAGCTGTCTCCTCAACCATACCTAGAACTGATTATGTTCTCATTTTTATCCAACTGTTGCTGAAACCTCTTCAAGGACTTCTATCATAATAATACAGATGATTTAAAGGTATTTGTCTTGTGCTTCAGTTATGTTGCAATACTCAAAGCCTGTTGTGGTAAGGTTCTTGTTATCCTATTGGAGATATATTGTTCTGGCTCTTTTTGATTGTGTTTTTACACTGGCATCTAGGCATCTAAGTTTGGAGAGACTCTAATTCTAGGAGTTGATATCTTGTCTTGTTTTTTTTTGGATAGGTGTTTTGTTCTTTGGTTTCTGTTACCTTCTATGGTTCTTAGGAGAGTGTGGTGGCTGTGTGCTGCTGCTAGGAGATTCTTCTGGGATCCTGTCCAGACATCCAAATATTTGATTATGGAAATGGGAGAAGTCACAAGAATGGAGACATGCCTGTGGGAGTCTTCAGGGTGTAGATGGCCTTTGCAGTCACAGAAATTGGATGAAGTCATCTCAAATCTGAGTGAATGTCAGAAGAAGTCAGAAGATTCCACACCAAGGCTCCCCAATGTTTATAACTTGAGAAGATAGAGACAAATAAACAAGCAGAGTGAGAAGGACCAGACAGTGAAGTAGGAGGGGGAACCCACTAAATACTAAATAAACAAAAGTAGGAAAAGACCATCTGTGTTCAAGCTCTGGCTGTGGAAGTGGATGAAAATCAACTACTGTACATTGGTGCAGTATCACTAATGGCATTCATGAGAGAAGGGTCAGTGAAGAGCAGGAGTGATGGCTAAATGGGAACAAGTTCAAGAATATAGGGGAAGGCACAGAGAACAATTTCTGCTAACAGGAGCAGAGAAATGGGCTATTAGCTTCCTGAGCTGGTTGTTAGGGGTTGAAGTTAATAAAGATTAGAACATTCTAACATGCATTTGTATCTTACATTGATCCTCAATAAAAGTGGAATTTATTATGAAAGATGAAGAGAAGACAATTGATCAATATATTAGGGCAAAGATGGAGAGGCTGGGCTTCAATAGATGACAGCCAACCCACCCATGTGGGAGCAAGTTGTGGATGGTGAGAGGGTGTAGGCTTAGAATGTTCTGATTTTTTTCCATCTCACAAGGCTCCAGAGAGAGCAAACACAGTAAGGAGAGAAAGTAGAGCATGGCCAAGGACAGTGACCTAGACAGGGAAGGACCAGGCAGCAGTATCATTAAGGACTCATCCTGACATATGATTAAGTCTAAAAGAAAACTATCTGTCGAAGGAGTAGATAATTTGTAAACTTTAATTTTACCTGGATTCATAGATTTTTGTCTCAAAGACAATATTTCAGTGTAAACCCTAATTATGAAAGATAATTAATGGAGGTTGTTTTGAATATCAGACATCATTCTGACCACATGTTGAGTTTTGTCTGCTTCAGAAGTTAGGCTTTGAATCAGATATCTGACAGATGAAATTTTATATCCCACTGGTTTTCCCAGTTGGTCCTAGCCTCTGTTGCAATACTGCCTTGGAGTGAGTTCTGTTGAACCTTATTCAGGCACAGTCTGTCAGTCCCCACTTACCCCTATGTGGTTATCTTGTCATTCACAGGCATTAACTGACATATGTGTGACACTGGTTGACCATCTTTGTGCTTTGGGTTTATGAATGTGAAACTAGGAAATCTTTTTGTATTTTTCAGGTGTGATTTTAATGCAAAGAAGGTAGTGCTCATCAAAAAAGTTTCTCTGTCATTTGCCTCTCTTGGTGGTTCCAGGAAGATTTTGGTCATCAGAGTCATCATCATCAGTATTTTGAGACAGGGTATCACTGTGAAATTGCAACTGGCTTTGAACTTGCTGTATAGACCAGGCTGGCCTCAAACTCACAGTTATCTATCTGCCTGTTCTTGAGTAAAGGCATGTACCCTCACACTTGGTTTCTGAGAAAGCTTTATCCAGATCCAAGAAGTTTCTCTTAGCAAACCCAACCAGGACACATTGTTGTATCCTTGTACCTATTCTTTTTCTCTGCCTTCCATTCCTTTTATCTCTAACACCTATTCTAGAGGTAGTGCTTACTGACAAGGTAGTAGATGGTGAACTCTCCATGACAAGTTCTACCTCTGAGAACCCAGGAAAGATGGGCATAGCCCACTCTGTACCCTGTCACCCTAAGAAAGGAATAAAAATTATTTTAGCAAGTCATCTTTTGGGTGAATCAGCCTAAAGGACACTTAAAACTTCTATCTTTATATTTTGAGATTGCAGATTTTTTCCCCTAGTATAGATCCTCAGTGATATATATGACTTATTCTTTAGCTATTATTTATGAACTTAGATTTGACTAATACCACATCTTGTGGGACTTTAGACTGGACATACATGCTTATTCTGATGTAAAATGTATAGCAAAAAAAGCAAAACAATAATAGCTGGATGGAGATAAACCCCAAGGCATGCACTGACTGGTAAACTGTTTAAACCAGGTCTTATTTACTGTTTAACTGTCTTTCATTTCTTCACATGTCCATCGCCAGCATTTTGGTTTACAAATCCTAACTCTTAGCTGTATTAGCCAATGAAGCGAGATTTAGCACTCCTTTCCTTTGGACTTTCGATGGTTATTCCAGCAGTAGTCAGAGTGCTACATGATTTTCTGAGATAGTTTAAATAATTGGCAATAGAAGATGTTTTCAAATTTCATCTAAATACATTTAATTATTTTTTGGTATCATGTTTTCCTTTATCTTTTTTGTTCCCCTCTAAACTTAAGTTGGAGTCTCTTGGGACCAACTGTAAACAATTGTGCTATCAGCTTCTAGAAGATTGACTAACTTGCTCAAAGAATTCCAAAACTCAAAATATGTGTTCTATATTTAACTGGCAAAATGTAGTGTTTATTTCTTGACATCTGTAGCATGTCAATGTGTTCTCCTGTGTCTTTTTGTGTTAAGCCAGTTTACAGGGAGAAGGAACATAACAGGAAGTGGCATGATGGGAGTGCAGCAGTGCCATGTATAATTTACAGATTGCACTCCTGTTGGAAGCAGACACCTGCAATTAATTCACATCCTGGGAATTTAACAGGAGGCTGGTGAACAAACATAGGAATACCCATAGCCCAGTGGATTAAAGGTCTGATCCATTGGCCCTAATTCATCTCAGGTTATGGGAAGATGTATCCCAAAGATTTCAAAGCCCTACACGACCTGTGTATGTGTTCATGTGTATGAAGTTGTAACTTGGTATTGTCTAAATTTGGTTAGCATCACTGAAAGACAGCCAAACAAGCAAGACTTTAAGAGAAGCATTTTCATGTTTTAAACTTTAGTAATTTAGTGATTTATATTGTTTAAATCTCAAAGCAGAAAACTTAACTCAAACTTAGTTCTGCCATCTTTATCTGGATGTGTTATATAAAAACATATATTTTCCCTCAAAATACCTATATTTCCTTGTTACTATAGCACCATTCACAAAAATAGAGATGTGGAATCACAAAGGCCCTTTCATTGAATAAACTGTGGAGAAATGTGGTTTATATGTAGGAGAAGAAAATCACACCATTTTCAGCAGGATTAATGTAGCTAGAGGTTATTGTGTTAAGTAAATAAGCCGCACTCAGGAAAACATGATCTGCTCATCTGTAGAAAACAAAAAGCTAATTTCACAGAATTAAGCGGTAGAGTAGTGGTCACCAGAGGCTGAAAGTCAGAAAAAAGTAAGAAGGAGGAGGAATTAGTTCTGGTTTTCTATATCAAAGTAATGTAAGTATTGGTGTTGACAATCTATGATATATTTCAAATAGGAAATATATGAATATGTAATTTATTGGACATAGAGGTGACTGACACTTGAGGAAATGGAAGTACCTATTACCTTGGTCAGATTATTACAATTGTAATAATCTGTAATGTACTAAGTTATTATAATATAATATAAATAAATAAATAAAATAATATAATATAATATAAAGATTCAAATTTATTTTAATGATAATCATATATATGAAACACACACACACATATACCTATAAACATGTAAACATAAACCATGACTGGAATTCACTATTTTCAATCTTGTAAAAGAAAAAGTCACATTTTATTTATCTATTCTACAATAATTTATCCCTGAAATCTATTATGTATTTACAACATGATTACTTTGCCATTTGCCCATTGTCACACAATTCATCATATTTTGTTTACATTAATATATAAAATAAAATTCTAGTTAATATATATTTTTCTAGATTTGAATTTATTCCTTGATCAGGAGTCCAAGAAAGGAATCAGCTGAAGGCAGAGACAGATGAGAGACCTGCGACTGTCCAGTTGCTCCTCAGGACTCAGTGTCATGTGTGTCCGGAGCATGATGGACCCACTTACATCTCTATATCTTCATTAGACATTTCTAAGTCTTTGCTCAGCTTAAGTAAATTCTAAGTGTTCTATGATATCATTTGTATTTATGAAATTACTAGTAAAGGGTAATTCACTTTTCTTATCAATTTTTTCAAATATTTTTTCCTTATTTAGATGCTAGATTTTAAAATCATCTCATCTGAACTTTCTATATTAAGTCATTACCCCTTTTAAAGATGTAACTATGACAGTCTATGTAAATACCTTTGAGCAGAAATTTAGGATGATATGACTCAGCTAGGCATCAGTTTCTCTACATGTTGTGGATTTCAACAAGACTGATAATGTTTTAGAACAATTCAGTGTTACCTTATTATTTTGTCTCTTTGAAAATGTAAACAAAATTTAAAATATTTTCTAAAGTCTAGAAGCTATAGTTGCTATATATTTTTCACTTATTGTAGGGGAAATACTTTGAACTCTGTAGTCACAACCTGATTTATTTCACATTACGGTTATATTCATAGTTCCTTATGAGAGCAAACAACAGTACATTTTACCTAAAAATATTTTTATTGCTGGTAAATATTTTTAGGATGTTAGTTCTGTAAAGGGTCAATTCTGCTCCACTCTACTCGCCAGTGTTTGGTGTCAGGACACTGTAACATGGGTTATAAAAGTAGAGAAAAGTGAATGGCTGATAGCTCAATGTGATTGCATAATAGATGTGCACCCCCGGTAATGGGCTGTGAGGCTCACCGTGGACATTAACAGTACAGATTTTTAGGAGCATTTTCACAAATTGCCTTGGGGATCTGAAAAACAAAAAGAATGCAGGAAATCTCTACAAAGACTTTTTCCCCTCTTTTTGCTATGAAATGAAAGTATTTCATCATGATGTCCTGCCAAGATTTGTCCTCAATAAATTCTATGTCCTTCTCTTTACGTTCCAAAATTCTGTAAAGTGCTTTGCTATTGATTTGAAACATATATTTTCTCACATAATTCTTCCTCACAGACTGTTTGTTTGATGTGTGCGTACTTGCCCATTCGTCATTTCCCAGTGTCCTCTCTTTCTGTTGCTGCTCTGCACAAACTCTGTGGTGCTTGACTACTCTCACTAGTGTTCCGTGATTACACATATAAATAACTTGCATATTTTATCTTTCTTCTTTTTCTTCATTTTCCTGTATTAGATGCTACTGAAACACTGGTTGAGCAGTTGTTCTAATAGTTACACATTGTGATGCTGTATTAAACTTGCATTGCTCTGACACTAAACTAACAAAACACAACATGCTAATTTTTGTGTGGATGTACTTGCATGATGCTGTTTCGTCCCCTTTCTTCTGGAGACCTGCATAACGACCCCCTTTATTACTGATGGGTTTATAATAATGGTCTCCATGTGGCCTTGGAACAACAGTAGAATGCTAATTTATTCCCCAGTGCTACCTAGAGGCCCTGACTTGGGTCCAGCACTGGTGATGCCCTAATTTAAATACTGGGGAGGACCAGGCTGATCAGGTGGCTCTGAGCTAGCACAATAGGCAGAGAGGGGAAGCCCACTCCCTGATCAGGGCAGATCAGGAGGATTCCATGTGTAATTGGCCTCCGGGGAGTGTGCAAGTCACTCTTGTACACCCCCTTCCGACCTCCTTAATACCTTGCCAGCTGGAAGGAAAGGTCCCTTCTTGTATTGCCCACAAAGGAAGTGGAGGCTGAGTGGAGGAGAATTGGAGAAATTAAAACAGAGGAAAGAGACAGCTCCGTAAGCAAGGAGGTGGGTGTCGACATTGTGCATCTAGAAGCCGGCGAGCGCATCACAAACAACCAGGCTGCAATGGGCAGTAGACAATTATATCCTGTTACCTCATTTAAAATGCTGACTAATTACACAGAGCAAGAGGAAATTACCACAGGAACCGCATTCCTTGCCAAGTCCACATCAAAATGCTCCGAAAGAAAAACATGAAATCAATCTTCCATGGCTTTAAAGAACACATAGTTCCCAAAGCTTAAACATCTGTACAAAGTCCTCCCAAGTTTAGTAAGAATTACAGTATGTTCAGATCTTAGAGATTAGACTTGTAAATGAGTCCCCTCCCATAAAAACAAAAAAGAAAAAAACCCCTCAAAACCCTAGGACAAGAAAAGGAAAAGACCCCAAATCAAACAACTTGCTGTTTGTCACTTTTTGTGATCTGAGCTCTGAATTTAACATTTTTACCTTACCCTGAGGTTGTTTACATCTCTAACCCCATTTTATTTGCTCTATGTCAAATAACGTCTTACCGAAGTGAGAAAGTACTGACTTCAACAAAACTGTCTCCTGAAATCTCTCTCAGGGTGCCCTTCTGTTTTCCTTGCTCTAGGACTTCACTGAATTCTTTTTATTTTATTTTATTTTATTTTATTTTATTTTATTTTATTTTATTTTATTTTATTTTTATTTTTGATACTTTATTTACATTTCAAATGTTTTCCCCTTTCCAGGTCTCCCCTTTGGAAGCCCCCTATCCCATCCCTCTCCCCCTGCCTCTATGAGGGTATTCCCCCACCCACCAACCCACTCCCATCTTCCCTCCTTGGCATTCTCCTATACTGGGCCATCTAACACTCTCAGACTCAAAGGCCTCTCCTCCCACTGATGGCCAACAAGGCCCTCCTCTCCCACATATGTGCCGAACCATGGGTCCCTCCATGTATATTCTTTGGTTGATGGTCCAGTCCCTGGGAGCATGGGGGGGGGTGTTAGTTGACACTGTTGCTCCCTCCATGAGGCTGCAAACTCCCTCAGCTCCTTCAGTCCCTTCTCCAACTCCTGCATCTGGGACCCCACACTCAGTCCAACCGTTGCTGTGAAGTGAATCTTAGGTATTCCAAACTTTTGGACTGATATCCACTTATCAGTGAGTACACATTGTGTTTGTTCTTTTGTGACTGAGTTACCTTGCTCAGGATGATATTTTAAAGTTCTATCCATTTGCCTATGAATTTCATGAAGTCATTGTTTTTAATAGCTGTGTAGTATTCCATTGTGTAAATGTACTACATTTTCTGTATCCATTCCTCTGCTGAGGGACATTTGGGTTGTTTCCAGCTTCTGGATATTATAAATATGGCTGCTATGAACATGTGTCCTTATTATATGTTGGAGCATCTTCTGGGTATGTGCCCAGGAATGGTATAGCTGGGTCCTCAGGTAGTATTATATCCAATTTTCTGATTTCCAGAGTGGTTGTACCAGCTTGCAATCCCACCAGCAATGCAGGAGTGTTCCTCTTTCTCCACATCCTCGCTGGCATCTGCTGTCACTTGAGTTTTTGATCTTAGCCATTCTGATTGGCTTCACCGAATTCTTGAAGTTCCTGTTGTGTGAGGTGCAGGCTGGTGACGAGTGGAGGCCTCTCTGTCTCCTAATCTTTGATCCTTCACAGCTTTTTCTGAACACAGGATGATTGAAAATCAAATCATTCTCTTCTGATACACAATTTAAAAAAATGTATCACCACTAAAATAAACAGTTCTCAAAGAAATTTAAAGTTATTTAGCAAGCATTCCCCTAAAAACTAAAATCTTTAAGAAATGTGTCAAACCTTTGTTAAAAAATATTCTGGAACTGGGACTGTAACTTATTGGCAAAACACTGGCTCTGATTGTGCAAGGCCCTGGGACTGATTCTCTGCACTGCAAACAATCACAACAGTACAGAAATGTTGACATCTGATTGGGGGAGAACCTGGATAATTCCAACCAGCACTGTGACTCTGGGCAGTAACTTTCTCAACCTGAGCTGATTGGTCTTCAATGGTGGCAGTCACAGACACTGTCTCCAAGCCCTGATGGCACAGCTTCTGGGCTCCTGCTCTCAAGGACAGCATATGGTCGTAACAGTGTTGGTTTAAAGCAGTCAGGTGCTGAAAGGCTTATAGCTCGCCCCTTCACCTACTGAAGTACACCTTCCTTGTTTTCAAGGTTTGGAAATTATGAATAAACCTGCTCTAAACATATGTGGGAGGGTTTTCCTGTAGACATATGTTTTTAACTCCTTTGGTAAATGCCTAGGAATTTAGTTTGCTATATCATATGGTAAGGATATGCTTAGTTTTGTAAGAAGTCTCCAAACTATCTTTTCGAGTGGCTATACTAAAGTGTACTAAAGTGTTTGTGCACACTAAGACAATGGAGTGTAACACTGTAACTCAATGTTTATAAAAAGCACTAGAAAGCTATGGAAATGGTATGCAAATGTTAAAGGCGCATTACGACATGAAGGCCTGCCCGACAGGGCTAACTCCTGTATAGTGCCAACTGGAACACTGTAGAAAAAGCTTCAGAACTATGGAGAAAATAAGTCAGCTGTGTTCAAAGCTTTGCAAGATGAACTGGTGTACAGGGAGAGCTGACGGAGAGTTTGGGTTGAGAATACTCCGCATGGTATTATAAGGGTACTGAAAGAGTGCTCAGGCACAACCTCACCCACAGTCCACACCAATAGATTGGACAGTTGTGAATCTGTCTGTCAACTACAGCCTTTATGTGACAACAGTGTGTCAATAACGTTAATCAATTTTGATAAGTACACAATTCTGATGCTATGATAACAGGGACACCGGTGCATACATGCTGGCAGATGGAACACGGAAAAGCCATTCAGTTTTGCTTTGTACTTAGAAGGAACTCTAGAAGATTGAGGGGTGGGGGCATAAATGTATGTATATGTTCAAGTATGTGTGTTCCCGTGTGGGGGTATGCATGCCTATGTGTGCATTCATGCAGATACCAAAGAGTGATGGCAGATATCCTTCTCAGTCATCCTACATTATTTATTTGAGCCAAAGATTCTCACTAAACCTGCAGCTCACTAACACTGGCTAGGTCATTTGAGCAGCAAGCTTTGGGGATTTGCTTCTTTGGAGCTGGGATTAGAGATATGCTATCATTCTCAGCTTTTATGAAGGTGCTAGCGATCTTACTCAGGTCTGGGTATGTACAACAAGCACTCTGCTAATTGAGATAGTTCCCTAGCCCCTAAAATAGTTTTCAAATAAAAATTACTGAACTATATTATTGGGTAGGGCCCACCTCCAATAATCTATGGTTCTTATAGAGGTTCTATATAAAATATATTCCTGAAAACCCATGTGAAGGATAGCAATGCATCTGAAATAGAAATGATCAGATTAGATTAGATAACAAAGGGTCTTCTATTTGTAAACAAAATTGAGAAAAATTTTTCCCTTATGATCAAAGCAACTCAAACAAGACAATACAAAACAAAACAAAACTACTATCTTATTCCCTGCTCAATGGCTGTGAAGAGACACCATGAACAAGGCAACACTTATAAAGAAAGCATTTAATTGGGGGATTACTTACAATTTCAGAGAGTTAGTCTATTATCACCATTGCAGGAGCATGGTGGCATGCAGGCAGACAAGTGCTGGAGAGCTACATCTGAATCTCCAGGAATCAGGAACAGAGAAAAACCCTGGACCCGTCATGTGTTTTTTTTTTTTTTTTTTTTTTTTTTTTGAGACATCCAAATCAACCCCAGGCAATACATGCCTCCAACAAAGAAAGACACATTCCTAATTTTTCCAAACACCTCACCAACTGGAAACAAGGTATGCACATATGTAAGAGCCTATGGAGGCCATCCTCATTCAAACTACCACACCAAACAAATAAAAAGTATTTCCTAGGACATTACCTTAAATGTCCTTCTGAATGATGTCAGTGTAGATATCTTTGTTTTGCGGTTTTAATGAAATTTTTTGTTGTTGGCATGGTAGCAGGAAAGAATCATAAATGTCAATGTTAGCATTCTATCTAAACTCCACCCTACAGTTACCTGGCCACAACCAGGTGTGTTCCTCCCCACAGTTGCCTGGCAACAAGCCCACTATAAAAGGGGCTGCTTGCCCCCTCCTCCCTCTTTTGCCTCTCTTGCTCTTGCTCTCTTGCCTTGCCTCTTGCCTCCTTGCTCCCCCCCCTCTCCCATTCCCTTCCCCCCTCTCTCCACATGATCATGGCCGGCCTCCACGTCTCTACTCTCTACTCCTCTACTTCTCTACTCTCTCTCTGCCTTTCTCTGCCTCTACTACCCTCTTAGCTCCCCTATCCATGCCCTGAATAAACTGTATTCTATACTATACCATGGTGTAGCTGGTCCCTCAGGGGGAAGGGATGCCTCAGCCTGGGCCTGCTGAGGCACACTCTTCTCCCACACCTCCCACACACCCACATAGAACATATCTCATATCTCTTTATCTTTTTATAAGCACGTCAGTCAACTTTCTCATGTACAAGTTTTCTCCTGTCACTTTCTAGGAAAAGCAACTAAGTTCTTCATAGCAGTAAAACTACAGAAGCATGTGAGAAATCCAGTACCAAATCAAGAACTAAAGAATATAATGGTGGTAGTACTTTTGGAAGTCCTGCTGATGAATTAAACAAATCACTTGGTATGTCCTCATCCTTCAAAACAATGTATACAGTTATGAGCAGACTCACTTGGCAGGGCTGGCCTTAGTACAGCTGAGACTAGACAACAGTTCTCAAGTTCAGGGTTTTTTAGTTCACACACTTCCCTCTATGTGTCTACTATGGAGACCACATGGAAGAAGTTCCTATCAGGAAAAGTGTGAAGCCAAGATGGGAATGTCTCAAGAGTAAAGAGAAAAATGAAAGAAAGGAATTGGTGTGTCCAGACAACATCTCTCACTTCAGACAGCTGGGCATGGGGGAAGGGTGACAGAAACCCCCAAAGAGGAACAGGCTGAGCAGGGGAATGGCCATGCATATGCAGTGTTTCGAATGTAGGAAGAAACATTCTCTCAGAAAGCTCTGACAGCAGGAAATGACTAGTGCAGAGCTGGGGTGGCTGAGGAGCTTGTTTGTGCAGCTGAAGTCCCAAGATGTGGTCTTAGAGCTCAACTATAGGAAGCAAAGCTAAGGCCATCATCACAGTCACTGCAAATACTTCCAGAAAAGCCTGCTGCAGATCCCTGCAGACGGCAATTGTCCACGTTGAGTATGAAATGAAAGCCACACCTAGAACTCTTGGGTCATGTACAGGCAGAGAGCCAACAGACTGCACTGCCAATGAGAAAGTAGGTGGAGCCCACTCGGAGTACCATTGTGGAACAAACAGACCGAAGTGTTCACTGCTTGGCTCAGCATTGGGGTTTGTAAAGATAGGAAGCCATGGGTCAGAGATGATCAAGACTTTTCTCTCTCTACTCACATGGGTCTTAGAAGCTGTCTGGGGACTCACAGGTGATAATGAGTGCTAAAAAGAGGTCAGTTGCTTGACTTTTTTTTTTTTTTTTTCCTGGTTTTGTCATTACAAAGCTATGCCCTGGTAAAGCACCCAAGACAGTTGGTGACCATATGTCCCAAACTAGGAATGGCAAAATTCGTAGGAAAATGCTGCTTCTTGATACATGATGGCAAGGAGGAGTTGCCAAATCCCTCAGTAATTACTGCCCTGGAGGTATAGACAAAAGACACCTCGGTGCTTTTCTCATCATCAAATCAAAACAGGTTTTAAAAAGTGTTCCACATGAGTTCACTGTGAAATGTTTTGTTCCAGTGTTATACACAAAATGTTTTTGAGATCTGAATTGAGGTCCAGTGTGGTAACTGAGACTAGAATTGGAAGCGGTTATTCCACTCATTTCAAACGGATCTCACTATTATTTTAAAAAATTTGAAAGATACTAGAGTTTAAATTAGTGTATGTCTTTTTCTCTGTCTGTCTTCCTGCCTGTCTGTCTGTCTCCCCCTCTTTCTTTCTCTCTCTTTCTCTCTGTGTCTATGTTTCTTTGTATAGATATGTATATGTATGTGTGTGGCTATTCTTGTGTGCATGCGTGTGTGTGTGTGTGTGTGTGTGTGTGTGTGTGTGTGTGTGTGTGTGTGTGTGTATCTGTTGTCTATGTGTGTGTCTGTGTGTGAGAGTTCAGGGACTCAAAGGGACTTCGTGTGTCATATTCTCCAGGAGTGGGAAGAACAGGTAATTGTAACCCGTGATGTGGGTGCTGGTAACTGAACTGTGGTCCTCTGCAAGAGCAGGGATTACTCTTAAACCATTGAGCCATCTTCTGGCCCTAGATCTCACTCTTTCTATACTAAAGAATATAATTTTAAGCTACAAATTCAGTTGTCTGAAGGGCAGAAGAAATGTCATTTGCATGTTTACCAGTATTGTAAATTTCTGTTTTGTAGTATATTGTGTTAGTTAATTGTAGTTTCAGATTCCCTGGGTTTAAATTCCACTTTTAGCCTTCATTGGTGAGACTTTACCAACCTTAACTAAGTGATTTTCCTTTCTCATCTATAAAGCAGAAATATAAATCTTGACATTTCTTAAACCAGGCATCGTATGAATACTTAGAATGAGAACAGAGGCAGTGGTTTAAGCTTTATTGTATGGATAGATAAATGCTTTTCTTTTTATCTTAGTTTTTCAAGTAAAAGATCTGCATCATGAGGCTGAGGGAAAATAGATGTTCCTTCTTTTCTTCTTTCTAACTTGAAACTGAGTCTTGCTATATAGTACAGTGATAGTGGCCTAAACCCACTGTTATGCAGCATTGCCTTGACCTCCAACCCTCTTCTTCAGGTTTTATTTTGGCCAACTAGGTTCTGAGGATAGTACTCACGTGGAAAGCCTTGGTCCGAAATCCCCCTTACCCTTGTGTCATCTTTCATCTTGCAAGCTTAAGACAATATATTCTTATTTGAAATTAAGGATGATTCTGTGAGGTGGGTTACCTGGAGGAGGCAGCAGCAATTGGGGTGTAAAACTAAATGAATGGATGAATAAATAAGCAAATAAAAAGCTTGCATTTTTATGAAAGCACTTAGCAAAATAAAATGTAGTAATGGAATCAAAATGTTAAAAAAGGATAGTATTATCGATGGGTGATATAATAAATCTTGAGATTTTAGTAGTTGTGTGATATGATTCACGTGTTGTTATTTTAGTTGTTAGTTTCTATTTTCTGTTATAACATATGACACTTCCTGTAGGCATGATCATAAGGAAATGTGAGTATCTATTTGTCCCTACTATTTGGTATATAGTAAGCATCAAAAAGCTGTTAGCTATAATTGAAGAATGCCTATAGTTTTCTTTCAATTGCATGTGGATTTCTTTCTTTCTGACATTTATTTTTACAAGATAAATATAACTTACAAAAATATTAGAAGATTTATTGAGAGTAAGAGTTTAATAATTAAATATAAAAATAAGGACATATTTGTAGTCCCAAATTAACTGTCTTCTAGGTCACCTGTCATGGTAGTCTAAAATTAGGGGCTGGGCTACTTGGGGTCTGGGGTACTGTTCAGCTTTCGGCTTTGCCAGTTCCAGTAGAGAACAAGAAAGGCAGCCTATCAATTTTGCAACGAACAACATGATCACACCTTTTTCAATCAGCCCCCCCCTTTTTTTTCCAACAAGCATACTTTAAGTATGAATGTCTTCTTTTTCTTTTCAAACAAAGAAACAAAAAGCAAAGAGCAAACATGTTTCTTTACTGGACTAGTCTGATGCAGATGAAAAATGAGAGTATTTCAAAGGAGAAGATTCCCTAGTGTTTGAGAATACCCATGGCAGAGGCACGGCTAGGATTATGGTATTACATGTGCCAGTCAGAAAATAAGATGTAGATCCTACCCAAGATGTTTAGGAGCTGAAGAGGCTGCAAGCCATGTTGCTATTCCAGCTAACAGACCTGTCTCTGTCCTTCCAGGTAACAGAACACCATGTCACTTCTCAAAGTGCATAGGATACTCTGTAGCCCTAATGTGCTAAATGTGGGCAGGAGATCATTGTGTTTCCTCTGAGTTCCTCCTTAGGGCTTTCACACCTACCCTTGATAGACTCTACATTATATAACAGAATGTACTACCTTTTATTTGGTAGTAAGTACTACAGTGACTAACTTTTCTATGTGACACCAGGAACATGAGGCAAGAGTAGAAAGGAAGCCAACTTTTTGTGCTTGAGGCCATCTTTGAGGAGAGGCAGGGCTCTATTTATCTTTTTCACCAATCTTTTGCTTAGCTACTATCTTCTGTCTTGTAAACCACACTCTTACAAATACAGAGGAATGGAATTGACTTCCTGCTGTAGACATCCTTGTTGCGTGAATTCACGAGACATGTTCTGGTAAGTGATTTTTAGGCAAAGCTATTTTTGTAAGGGGTATGTAGTGGTGCCGTGTACAGCTCTACAGGAAGGGGTTGGCTTGTAATATCTAGATACACTGTGGGACATCCTTAGGGATACAGAGGGAAAGCAAAGCTTGTAAGTAAGGGACGTTCTAGACACCAGAACAGAAAGAACTTGACTTAAGTAAGGTAAGTATAGGCTAAGTATAGGTGAGATTCTACAATTTTGGTTGTTGTTGTTGCTTTTGTTTTCAATGTTATCTTCTTGATTTTTTTGTTTATTTGTTTTTAAATCTTTTTTCCTTGTCTTCTTGCTTTCTAGATAGGAAGTGACAGGTTTTGTAACCACTGATTTAAAATGCCAGAGTTCCCAAAATAGACCCACTTGATGCAGTAGAGTTGGCAAGGTAGCACACATAGTTTGATATTCTTTCATGGTTTTATTGGGCAGAGGGAGAAGGAAAGAGAATATCAGTTTTGTAGTGTGGCAAACCACTGACCATCTCTAATCCCTCCCTGGAAGACTTTTGTTATTTTAGCCAAGAGTTTATCACAAACATTTTCCTCATTATTTAATAGTCTGTAAATAGACATATAATTATTTAAGACTTTTACAATTATTGACAAATATTTAATGTGTACTTAAGTAAGAAAGCTTTTATCTACTATGTATCAGTATTGTGCAAGTCTCTTAACTTTTTTGCATTTAGTCAGAGTGGATTAAAATTAAAGACTGAATTTTATAAAAAAAAA
Source organism: Uromys caudimaculatus (assembly GCA_028551405.1). Classification (NCBI taxonomy): domain Eukaryota; kingdom Metazoa; phylum Chordata; class Mammalia; order Rodentia; family Muridae; genus Uromys; species Uromys caudimaculatus. The sequence goes on along the minus strand of CM052716.1, from coordinate 67,772,125 downwards.
AAAAAAGGAGAGGTAGAAAGAAAATATTTGTTAGGGCACTTTGTATTCTGTGTTCGCTTGCTTGCTTGGTCATTAAATGCCTGTGTCTCAAGGGCTTAAGCTTCATACATCAGGCATGTTTGCTTCATTCCCAGTGCTTCTAGAATCTCACTCAGCGTCTAGAACATCTTTTATACTCAATGAAAACTCACTGAATGTAAAGTAACACTCTCGTTCACTGCTTTATGCATGTGTGTTTGCATGTCTGGGAACTGTGGTAAGAGCAAGAGAGGTACAAAGGTTGAGACAGAAAGAATAAAAAAAATCACCAGCTAATACTCCTTATAATGTTTTTAATATCCTAGCAAATTTTCTCACAGTTTTCAGGCTAAAATATATATATATATATATATATATACACACACACATACACACACACATACATATATACACACGTACATATATACACACACACACACACACATATATATATATCAGTTCAATTAAATGTGCTGGTCTGTATAATTTAACAGCTATCTACTAATGACTAATGAACATTTAGAAATACATATACATTAAATTTCTATTTCATTCTTGTCCAAATTCTATACAAATGGGATATGTCTGCCTATTGGGCATTGCAAATTTCTGAAACTTTGGATTCATATGAAACACCACTGGTACATCCCCTTCTGTAGTCTACATTAATCTTCATGAGATAAGTGGTCTTAGAAAATGCTGAAAACCTAGTTTCAGAAGAATGTGCTACGCTTAAAAACAATTTAGGGCAGTTTACTGTTGAAACTATGAACAGCTTCATGCTGGGAGTTTGTAGGGCATTTAACACAAATACAATATATATCTGTTTCTAAAATTTAAAAATATCCTATGGCAAATTCATCATGAGCATTTTGGAAATCCATCTATGTAAAGCTTGGATAATTCATGATTGTGTTTATTTTTATCTCAAAGACTGAAAATACTGGCCAGGAAAGCAGGTGTAGCAGTACAAGCTTTCCTAGTCAGGGTTTCTATTACTGTGATGAAATGCCATGGCCAAAAGCAAGTTGGGAGGTGGGGGGAGGATTTACCTCGATTATAGTTCCACATCAAAGTCCATCATTGAAAAAAGCCAGGATAGGAGCTCAATCAGGACAGGACCCAGGAGGCAGGAGCGGATGCAGAGGCCATGAAGGGATGCTGCCTACTGGCTTGCTCATCATGGTTTACTCAGCCTGCTTTCTTATAGAACCCAGTAACCACTAGCCCAGAGATAACACCAGTCAATGTTCTTGGCCCTTCTCATCTGTCACTAATAGGAAAATTCTCTACTGATGGATCTTATGGAGGCATCTTCTCAACATTGACATTTTCTCCTTCAAGATGACTTTAGCCTGTGTCTTGTTAATATAAAACTAGCCATCATACAATTTTTAATCCTACGGTGAATTTCATTTTAGTTTCAGAAAATTACCATTCAATAATATTAACCATTATATGTGTTTTGGGTGTACTTTAACTAATTATATTTCATCAAAAATAAATTATTTGCTCAGCCCTAAACAAGAAACTTATATCATCTGCTTTGAGGCTAAAGGAGCATTTTGGAAGAGGGAGCAAAAAGAGTGTAAGATTCAAGAGACCCAGGAGAAAGATTGTGAAATGCTATCTTTGGGGCAGCATACAGCTACAGTGTCACCCAGCAGTGTCAGATTCCTGAACTCACACAAAAATTAGCGAATCAGCAGTCAAGCACTGATGGAGGAGTGCCTTGCAGCTTACTATTGAGTTAGTTGCTTCTGATTAGTTTAGGTAGAGTGGGAATCAGTGCCTTTAGTTGTTTTCCTACTGGTGACCACATGTCTAAGTCAGGGTTTCTATTCCTGCACAAACATCATGATCAAGATGCAAGTTGGGGAGGAAAGGGTTTATTGAGCTTATACTTCCATGCTGCTCTTCATCACCAAAGGAAGTCAGGACTGGAACTCAAGCAGGTCAAGGAGCAGGATCTGAGGCCATGGAGGAGTGCTGCTTACTGGCTTGCTCGCTTCTCCCGGCTTGCTCACCCTGCTTTCTTATAGAACCCAAGACTACCAGCCCACAGATGGTACCACTCACAAGGGGCCCTCCCCCCTTGATCACTAATTGAGAAAATGCCTTATCGCTGAAGCTAATGGAGGCATTTTCTCAACTGAAACTCCTTTCTCTGTGATAACTTCAGCTGTGTCAAGTTGACACAAAAAACTAGGCAGTACACCACACCAGGATCCAATGGGTAATTCTGACCCAGTGGCCACAGAGATGGCTTTGGCCAAGCTATAACTATTGGTCACAAAACTGACCCAAAAGTCATGAATTCTGGATAGGGACAAATAGGGAGAAAGAGAGGTTGTTTGTATGAGAGTGTGTGGAAAGGATGTAATCAGAATGCATTATGCATATGTGTAAGAGTATTTAAAAAACCCCAGCAATGTCAAGCATCATTCTCACTACCAACATCATCACCATCATCACCACCATCACCATCACCACCATCACCACCACCACCAATATCATCATCATCATCATCATCATCATCATCATCATCATCATCATCATCTCCTTACTTCCAAAGCTACGACTCTAAAGCAGCAAAACTTATGTTTTTGCTTAAGAGACATTTCAGATAGAATAGAACTTGATTCTGGCTGTGGGAGGGGTGATGTCCTGGTCATGCTCACTATCAGCATCAAAGGAGATGCAGCATCTGTAACACATCACAGCCTTTGTGTCAACCTACAAATTATCCTTTGGAATTGAGGAATTTACTTAAAAGGCTCACAGTGAAATCCTATGACAAATAGGTATAATCTAACATCCGCCTTCTCGCTAAATGCTTTATTCTTGGCATTTATAAATGTTCATTACCAGCATGCATTCTTCAGTAAGTTTGAGTTTTCAAAGATAATTTATAATCCTTATCATTCCTCTTCTGCATCCAGCTAGCCACCATTCTTTCTTGGTTGAAATGAGAGGTCTCAGATGGTTAAGTGAGTTTCACCCCCACAAAAAGGCAACACCCAGTATTTCTTTAAATGTGGACTCCTTGATCTCGGCTCTCTATTTGCAAGGCCCGCAAATTTAAAGCATGCGGTAATAAGAGGCCTGCTATCTGCTGAGATAGAAGCTTCCTGTAAATGGAATCCTGCCAAAGTGCCACTCCAGTCAAGCTTGCGTCCAACGCTGTGTCAAAGGACCAGTGAACCACGACTGGCAGAAGGCTCATTTGAGAGAACTATCTGCCTCAGCTTCCTCCTCCCTCTCCTAATGGTCAACTCAGCCACAAACTATTCAGCTTGTATACTATTCTATGGGTAAAAGGAGAAGGGCAGAAAGGAATTAGTTGATTTCTTCCCATTTCTCTGTGTACAGAACTTCCCTGTGTCACCAATCTGTTGCTGAGCTTGCTGAGAGCAAGGCCTCAGTGCATAACATCAAAAATAGATCTTCAGAGTGAAACAATCCACGGAAATTAAGGTGCTATTAAGTATGATGCATAAGGTTTCAACAATATGTAACACCTTTATAGACATCTTTATGTATACATTACATATCCAGCTCCATCCCTGCCTGTACTAATCAATGCCTTCACTTTTTATCTGTAGTAAAATGCTTTAAGGTTAACCATGTGAAAGGAACCTAGCACTTGCATTGCTCAGGACAGCTATGTCACCGAGAGTCTTGCATGGGTAGTTGATGCGGCAACACATCTTCAAGGTCTATGGCAAGTGTGATCGTAGTGACAGTGCATGAAATGTCCACGAAACAACACACAGAAAGGTTCGTTTACCACAAGTACCACACTTACTACCTGAAACACGTGTGGAAGGACAGAAGTGAGTGCTGGAGCAGACTGGGTCCAGCATTTAATCTGTATTAGAATGTATCTTGAGACGACAAGTAATTAAGTAAAGATATATTACATGACACTATGGAATTATGGCAAAGCAAATATGGCCCTTAGAGTTTCTCAATCCTGGCATGGAAGGCTGATATATCCTAAGAGTTTACTGTGCACCTGGTGAACTCGTTACTATCCATAAAAAGTGGTGTATGGCTCATTACAGATGGAGTTACTACATCTATCCTAGGAATATCTTTCCCTGTCTTCCTCAGAAAGGCGCTTCAAGATAAATGTGCCAGTTCTACTAGGCATATAGCAACGAGCACGTGCTTGATCTCACTATGACTACAGATTCCCTGGTACCTCAATGCAATCCTCCATCTTCCTCATAAGGGAGATCTATGTGTGTGTGTGGGTACACCATCATGGACAATGGGCAAAAGAAGCCAGAGATGGACAGAAATGTACATACATGACAACATGGGAAGGCACCAAGCTTCGTTTTTAAAAAGGGTGAGATTTACACATGCATCTAAGAATTCAAGTTTAGAAGGTAGGAAGTAATTCTGAGTGTGTGTGTGTGTGTGTGTGTGTGTGTGTGTGTGTGTGTGTGTGTGAGAGAGAGAGAGAGAGAGAGAGAGAGAGAGAGAGAGAGAGAGAGAGAGAGAAGGAAGGAAGAAGGTAGAAAATTTATTGCTTTTAAAGAACATGCTTTCTTATGTAAACCTTATCATTTGATTTCTTGTACCTTTGAGATGCCTCTGTGTGGGATTCTTTCAAGACAGCAATCTTCTGTGCAAAATTAATATGGTGGGTATGATTTTTCTTTCTCTTAATGCAGGTGTTTTGTAGTGAGTGGTCAATGAGTTACTCTAATCTCATAGAAGCCAGCTTACTCTGATTATATATATGTATGTATATATATATATGTATGTATATATATATATCTTTAAAATGTATATGCTTCATTGATAGATTTCCTTCACTTTTATTTTTTTCCTCCTTTTGAATTTTTGATACTTTATGTACATTTCCAATGTTTCCCCTTTTCTGAGTCTCCTCTTTGGATACCCCCTGTCCCCTCCCCAACCCGCCTCTAGGAGGGAATTCCACCTCCCACCCCACGCCCCATCCACCCATCCCCATATTCCCGCCTTGACATTCCCCTTTACTGAGGCCTCTAACATCCTCAGGCCCAAGGGCCTTTCCTCTCTCCCTGATGGCCATCGAGGTCATCCTCTGCCACATATGTGGTCCAAACCATAAGTCCATCAATGTGTATTCTTTGGTTGGTGGTCCAAACTCCAGGATGACGGGGGGGGGGGGGTCAGGCCCATTGACTCTCTTGCTCCCTCTATGGGGCTGCAAATTCCCTCAG
>CM052716.1:67731634-67766385 GCA_028551405.1 Uromys caudimaculatus | reverse complement strand
GATTTGCATTTCCCTGATGACTAGGGATGTTGAGCATTTCTTTAGGTGCTTCTCAGCCCTGCGAATTTCCTCAGTTGAGAATTCTCTGTTTAGTTCTGTTCCCCATTTTTTGATGGGGTTATTTGGTTTTTTGGAGTCTAACTTCTTGAGTTCTTTGTATATATTGGATATTAGCCCTCTATCAGACATAGGATTGGTTGAGATCTTTTCCCAATCTGTTGGTTGCCATTTTGTCCTCTTGACAGTGTCCTTTGCCTTACAGAAGCTTTGCAGTTTCATGAGGTCCCATTTATCTATTCTTGATCTTAGAGCATAAGCCCCTGCTGTTCTGTTCAGGAACTTTTCTCCCGTACCCAGGTGTTCAAGAGTTTTTTCTTAATGCAGAAAAATATTCATATTCAGAGTGGGTAGCCTGAGGAATAATGAGTTGTCTATGACTGGAGAAATTGAAGTTCGAAGTATCACTTTTGGCTTGAACTTGAAGATGTATAAACTTAGTGGATTTTTTTTTTGGTAAGGCTATGTCCCTCTGTATAGTCCAGACCTTAGCCTCGTGGGTGCTGGGATGACAGGCATGAGCCACTACCCATGGCTTCCATAGATAATAATCATAATCTTTATTCAAATGTTTATTATATTCTTTTTGTTTAGTTTGGGGTGGGGAATCCATATGCTCTGATGATGGGTTTCTCCTACTACCTATATCCTGGGATTGAGGAATGTTTTCAGGCTTACAGGCAGGTTCCTTTGGCTTTTCAGCCATATCACTGATACCTATAAATTAAATTTCACTGCTGAGCTCCTGATGCAATGACTTTGTTCTGTAAGTGGTCCCATTATGTTTCATTAGGCTGTAAGACTTCACATATCCATCCTTTCCTTTAGACCCCATTTCCCAGCTTCCTTCCCAGAAGCCTTTGGATTAAAGTCAAGCATCTGGCTCCTATAATGTCAATCAGGGTGTTAAGGAAGGAGAGTTTCTGCATCATGATAAACTTTCTATTTAAGGATAAACCAGGGTCACAGATTGTTCTAGTTTCTTCTGCTGCTATGATAAAATACTCTGACTAAAAGCAACTTATGGAGGAAAGGTCTATTTGCTTCCACTTTCAGGTCACAGTCTATTACTGACGGAAGTCGTGTCAATAACTCAAAGCCGAGCCATGGAGGGGCAGTGCTTGTTGGTTCCCAGGTTCATGCTTAGAAAACTTTCTTGTATAGCCCAGGGCCACCTGCCTAGTGTTGTACCACCCACAGTGGTCTAGAGACTCCTATGCCAATTAGTAACCAAGACAATTCCTCCACAGGCATACTCGCAGGGCAGTCTAATCTAAGCAGTTTTTCAGTTGAGGTTGCCGCTTCCAAGGGGACTTTAGGCTGTGTGAAGTTGACAATGAAAACTAAACACCACAGAGATTCATGATTTTCCTTATTGTCTTCATGTTAAATGGAAGCAAAGTCTTTTAAATGGTACTCTTATTTCAGTTCGTTTTCTAAGGGTGTGAGGATGGAAGAAGTGTTTCCTTGATATAGCAACCGCCATTCTTCCTCTGCTCTCAGTCCGACAGTTTTAAATTCTGGTGAGGCGTGTAAACACCCTGTGATGGACGACATTAATAAATAAGTATTACACTGGCTCTGCTTGAGCGGTCCCTCTTCATCTTTATCTTTTTGTTCAAATCCTGTGGGGTCTCAGAATGCTCTTTATGGAGATCAAGAAGATTAAGCAAAATTAGCTCTCAACCACATAATGGGTTTCCCTCTCCTGGCATGTGTCTCCCCCTCTCTGCACGAGGTGACCCCCCTGATATCAACAGGAGCTTCACAGATGGAGGGAAAAAATTATGTTCTGGGAGAGCAGGGTGCACACGGGGTTTCTGTTTTGTCTTTTATTTCTAGCAGTGTGTGTAATGTGAATTGGAATCCAAACTGAAAAGGATAAGTAAATTGGCTGATGCTTAAGAATACCTTCAAATCCATCTGCCTCTCAGGGCAAGCTGACCTTCTCAGTTCCAGAGTGAGGGATATTGTCCTGGTATTGAGGACATCTAAACCACAGCTGCATAAACAGACGACACCTTAAAAGAGGTTACTGGCAGGGAGAACGATGCTTCACCCATGTCAAACAGTGAAATTCATGCTGTTTATAAAGTTCTCCAGAGAGAGACTGGCTCACTCATGGGCAGAGTTAGCAGCTGCCTGCATGGAATAATTTGAGGATCAGTGAGAGGCCCCCATGTTTAAAAATCCATCTTCCTCATCCAACTGCAGTGGTGCCTGAAATTTCCACTATTACTGTCATTTCTTAAAAGCTTTTAAGAGGACATATGCCCTATTATCTTGAGGGAAGTAACATTAATTAACTATATAACATATTAGAATGGATGAGTTTTCTTGTTAATAACCCATTACAACCATTGACATCCAGTAAAGATCAGGTCTCAGAAGAAATAGAAGCAAGGGCAGGTAAGATTTAATGAAGAAGGAGACAGTGAGTCACTATGTATGTGTAGAGGCTCTATGTGTGGGCTCGCGCTCAGGTCTGATTGGGAGTGGGTGCCCTAATTTAGGGACCATCAGCAAAAAGAATACCCTGGTTTATTTTTTGTAACAATATTTCTTACCCTGGCCCTAGCCACTTTAAGAAGTTCATAGTCTTGATTATCAAAATTGAAGCAATTTAAGTAGCCAGCGACATCATGTGCGGACACAGAATGTATCTTTACCACTATACCAGGAAAATGGAGAAAACGTTGTTATGGTTTGGATGGCAATCTTTCATTAATTTGCATTTTTAAACAGACCTACAATATCCTCTGTCTAAATAATCATACATATCCAGAAATATTATGCAAAAATATTTAGCCCAACAATAGTATAAAGCAATTTCGAAGGCTTAATCATAATCATAACGTTTTAGAGCTTCAATTATGGTCCAAGATCTCTTGCTTCAATTCCTTTACTTTAGGAGTGACAAAGTAGGACTCACAGTCATAAAATGTCCTCATTTTTCCTTGATTTATTAAAAGTATTCATATACAATATATTATGTTGGTCTTTACAGAGATGCAATAGCAAGCAAAACAGATGTGTTCTTCATAGATCTTTATTGTTATGGGAAAAACCTACTAGTTAACCAGATGATCGCATAAATACATGTAAAATAAAAGCTGTGATAAATATTATTAGGACTTATTCATATTACAGTAGGAATTGTAATACTTTTTGTGAAGATGATGTTTGAATGAATATGTAAAGATAGAGCTAGGACTTGTCAAACAGATTTTAAAGGTGAAATGAGTCTAGATTACAGGTAAAGCATGTAGACAATGCATATTGTAGATGACCATGGCATGGGCAAGAAGTTAGCAATGGCCTGTATAAACAGGAAGCTTTAACACAATTGTGAGGAGCTGGGGAAGCAGCAGAGGGTGGTTACACAGAGTTCTCTTCTACATTCTGGACCTTTGTCCTGGGAATAATACAGTGAAGGAACCACAGAAGGATCTGGGGGTTAGTTGGCAAAATCAGTGTACCAGGTAAGAACATCAGAGGTAGTTTTTAGAAAGCTAGAAAACTATCACTTGTAGGTTCCTTGATGAATGTTGGTCTGTGCTCTTTTCACTTACAGGGCCTTAGGTGTTTTGTGAACTCTTCCTTGTCGCCACACTTGTAGATGTACCTCCCACAACTGGTTCTGATCCTTTTTGTCAGTATTGACTTAATCCTAAGTGCCAAGGACAACTTGTAATTTAGACTTGACTACAGTGACACTCAGATTCTCCTGAGAATGTACCAAGTAGCTCAGAAATGGTCATGTGATACCATCATAGCAAATTGCACAGCTCAGGACCTTTGTTCTAGTTTCTAATACAGAAACCTAGGATGGTTAGGGAGTGTTTGGTATTCCAAAATGGAAAGAAGGGATATTGGAATAGTAACAGGATAAGGAAATATCTGAGTGCAGAGTGAAGGACACGAGAAAGATGGAGAAGGTAAGCCAAGGTGATTCACATAGAAAGGAAACTCAGGAGGAGGAGCAGTTCCAGTCAGAGAAAGCGATCAAAAGGATGTGTGTAAGAATTCCAATCAGTTGATTCTTCTTGAAACAAGAAGTCTGGGTAGAGTTACTATAACTTCTTATTTTATGTGTATCTTACCTTGTGGTGCTTACTATCCTACTATACAATAGCAATAATAGTGGCACAATTATATGTGAAAAGTTATAACTCAAATAAATTGATTTTTCTCCACTCTACTGATGCCAGATGCCCTCACAGAGTGAAGAAATGACCATTTTCTTGCAAAAACTATTTATTACTGATGCAAGACCCACATACTTCATTTCCCCATGTTCTCTATTGATCCACAGAAAAATTTCAGTGGTATGATCTCTTTTTGTAGAGATAAAAGGCAATAGTGTATGAAAAAGGCATTATCACCAACATGTTATTAAAAAATATGAACAAACAATATATTTAACACCACAGACAATATATACATCTATTTTGGTGCCATTTATTTCTTGTAATGTTAATAAACTCTAACTGGGCAAAGAACTAACACCCAAAGATGATTTTAAGCTTTGGATGTAAATTTATGTACAAGACTAGTGAGTGACTATTATGAAACTTGTTTGTATATTCTTTGTATAAAGTCCTTAAGAGTTCATGGACTCACAACCTCTTTTAAAAGATTTCTGTGCTTTGAGACCCTTGCAATTAAGCAACTAATGCCCTGTTGAAATAATTTCTCCTCCATTTACCATTAGCTGTTCAAGGTCCACCTACAGTTTCCTGCCTGGTTTTGGTAAGACCTCTGGGATTGATGGTCCCACTGAGAGAACCAACATTCTATTACTCTGTAACTGTCAAATGTCTTGGAAAGTACATGCCTTCCCAATTGTTCAGTGTTGTGATCTGAAGCCAGGATGTACTCTGCAACTTGTATGATTCAAGTCTTGTATAATGGCAGTAGGCAGTGGCAACACAGAGTTGGAGAAGATAAGAAGGCAACGTGTTTACATTCTCAAGCGTCCTTTAAGGCCCTGTGTGCCTCCACATGCTCAGAGCTCAACAGCTTCTGCAGTTCTGATGTTGACATGCCTAAACGAGGACTGATGCAATATAAACATTTTCAGTCAAGAACTTTCTCATTTGCAAGTATAATGAAATCATTACATTTTGGGTAGAAATTTGAGTCTTTGAATAAGTTATTTATTCACATAAAATATGAAAACATATGGCCTAATTAATAATTAGGTGCCCAGCTAGGTAATTGATAGTGAAGAATAAGGTAGCTTAGGAACAGGGATGGATTGGACTGGTTTATGAAGACATGCATGGTGCTGAGTTCAGGAGGAGTTCACTTTTAAGGGCTTATGCTGCACTTGTATGATTCTCAAGGTATGTGTCTGCCGAGGTTTGTGCTCTCAGTGTGTGCCTCCTTCATCCAAGTCACAGATGGTGGTCGCAAACAAGTCTTTTGAAGATAGCATTAAACTTATCAGAATGTGAATTGCAACTCCTTTATGTTCCTCCCTTCTGAGACACAGAAATACTAGCAAGTTTAGGAAGAAAGGATTCTGTTCTTAACCAGCATGGCTTGAGTATACTTTAGGGTCCCTAGACTTGTAAGCAACAGCACTGACATTCAATAAAAATATATGGGGGTAACATTGGGTGGTTTCTATGCAGAAACGAACATTTCAAAAACCATGTTGAAAAATATAAAAAATAAGAGTTAAGGAGATATGCAGAAGAAAAACCAATAAGAATGGCATGCATCAAATGCTTAAATGAAATCTAGTATTTTGTAGACAAATAAAAAATGAATGGAAAAAAAGTCTCATTTGGCAAACTCTAAACACAACATTTTCCTGTGGCTGTGGGAGAGTGGAACAATGTGTTATATACATTTCTACTAAAGAAGAGTAAGAGAGAACTGAGTTCTCACAATTAATTATGGGTTCATTTTTTAAAATGGTATGGGTAGATGTTACACAATTAGAAATCAAATATTCATTGTAGCACTTTAGATGCTAAATTAGAGAGTCTTGCCCAAATGTTTTGGCTCATCTGGTACACTGAGAGCGGTAGAAACATGTTTATGTTTTCAATAACGTGTATGATTCAACTCTTCACACACACAAAAATCTATGTAAATCATTTAGGACAATATCAGTCCTAATTGACACTTGTAATTTTTAAATAAAGTATAACATTGATACTGTTGGACAGCAATTTTAGTCTTCAAATAATTTATTTATTCAGTTAAAATATGAGCATGTTTGCTCTGATTAGTACGAGGCTTGTTAGGTATCAGATGATGAGGAATGAAGGAGTTGTTTCCATCTGGATGCTTCTTACTATTAGAAGGGTGTGGAGTTGATGGAGAAGCACAGAAATCATAATGCAGCAAATGTGGTGCCCATGCATCCTCAGCGTGGTTGAGCCTGATAGAGCAATTGAGTAGAGACGAGACTGGGTGGGGGTGGGTGGGTGGAAGGGTGGGTGAACAGTCATTGTGGGTTGCTCAAGAGTAGGACTATGTGGAAACACTTCATACCAAGAGTTCATAAGTGTAGTATGTGCACAAGGAAGGGAGGAAAAAGCCTCTTTTGTAAGCATACTCACTGAAGTGCTACCCGGATACTTGAATCACAATCTCTGGAGCCAGAACGTTTTCCCAATTATTACATTCCCATGCCAAGCAAGTATTTTCTCATAAGCACTTTATAACAGGTCAATTATGTGCTTAATGCCTTTTTATTTTCCTCAAAATTATCAAGTATATTCTTATTTACTTCCCAAGAGTATTTTTAAAGTAATATTTTCCTATTCAAACTGAGGATCCCTTTACCATTGTATGAAAAAGATTATTGATCATTTATCCTGAATATCCTGTTTTATACGTGTAAAGGCTTGACTTCCAGAGAGGCTTAGGGATTTGTTCATAATCATATACCTTTGATATGTCCATGAGTAATTGTCTAATAGCATAAATAAAGAAAGGTAAGAAACATCCAGTTGAGTGGCTGTATTGAGCATCCAAAGCATGCAAAATCCCAGTTTTGGGGTCTCTTCTTGTGGAATAAGCAATAAAATGGAGAAAGACAAAATCTATACTCTCTTGCCATGTGTGCTTTAGACACATTTTGAATGGTAATAATCTCTCATTTCTGTTACTTCACTGGATGGCAGTTCATCCCAGAAGTGAAAAACTCAGGTTATCGAGAGTCCAGATCTGAGCCCAAGTCCTGCCTTTGTCACTTCCTATTGGTAGATATGGCCAATTTAACCAACATTTGTAGACTCTCATCTCTCTCTCTCTCTCTCTCTCTTCTAATAAAGATCATAATATCATGTCTGATACACTTTAAATATGAAATTTGATATTAATTAGTAAAAAAGTACAAAGATTAGATAAAAACAGAATATTGTTTTTGTTTCAATATTATGGTTCTTCAGAGAAATAGGACCAGTAAAATCCGCTCTATTTTAAATGAATGGTTTACATGATCAGAGAACTAGGAAGACTACAGGCTTGGACAGCATATCTGTGGACTTCTGTGTGGTCCTTTAGTTGATTGGATGAGGCTCAAATACATATTGAAGGTTCTTCTTCACTCAAAGTCTCACTTTTGAAACTAATTAGATAATTTATTTCATTATGGATTAACTAATTTCATTATAATGAAATTAATAAATTAAGTTAATGAAAAATACCCCACAGAAAATTTTATAGACTAAGTGCATGGCTCTGTATCTGGTTCAGTACCTCAGTCCAGCCAAGTTGATCCATAAAGTTTAATATTCTATTTCCTTAGAATCTTGATTGTATTTTAAAGATGGTGTTAATATCATGGCTACTACTAGCAAGACCATCATTTCAGACACAGAGCTTAGACTGGCTATTATTTTGGCAGGCATGGATGTAGATCACATTTTCTCTTTGTTAATAATAAAGCAATAATAATACCCTATGGTTCCTTCACAAACTGGTTCCAGCTATGGACATTTAAGGTCTCTCATACATTCCATTCTTCCAAACTAATATCTGCTACATTGCTCCCACACTAATTAAGGAGTCACATCCACAGCCATCAATACCACAGATAACTCACTCATATTTCTCTGGAGCAGTGACCTTCCCCTCAGTGACAAGTACTGACCTTTAGTGATTATTAATGTTATTCAGATTCTGGCTATGGAATCTAGATTTGTTTTGGAATGAGCCCAGTGGGAAGACATCAGCTAAGTTTAGATATTTCAGTTGGGCTTTAGTGGTTAGGAGAGGTCTGAGGAAACTGTAATTTTAGGCTACCACTGTTCTGTCCGAGGCAGCTGAGAAAGCTGAGGAGCACTATCAATCTATTGACTGACAGGCTGTAGCACTCTAGCATGAACACTTTGGTTGTTGAAAGTGGCATAATCTGCCTTGTGCTGGTACATGTTATTAAAACTGTTGTTTAATGCTCTTTTCCAAGGACATCGTCTCTGGTGTTTTAATCATCCAGGGAAATGTGTACTAGCAGAAATGATCGCATTCCTGGTGATTTTCTTTGGAAATAGTAAACTTTTGCAGAGTTTACTCTCTTCTATTAGGGGTGGATAATGAGAATTCGTGAGGATTATTAAGCACTCCTAGCTTTCAGTAGGAACTTATTTAGCACAGATGTTTCTCTAATTGCAGTACACTGGGAAAATTCACAGTGTTCAATGGCCCAAAACTCATCATTACTTATTACTTCTACCTGTGTATTGTGGCACCAGTAAGCTGGGCTGAATTGTTGCATTTAGCAGTGGCAATAGCTGAGGATCCCAGGTACTTTAGAAAGACTACGGAGAAGAAGAAATTGTGTTAGGTTCTGCCTAAACTCTTACTATTCACTTATTAATCGGTGCATCAACAGTTTTATATGTTAAGGATCTAGGACACAACGCCGTGTTAATTTTCTCTAGTCATATCTCCAGTTTAAGCCTAAGAGAGAAAAAAAAAAAAACCAAGCAAATAAACAAACATCCCCAAAACACTACTGTAGAATTTTAAGGCAGTTTAGAGACAATGTAACTAACCATCGTGCTTCATTGGAATAATAGGTATGGAGCATGTATAACTATATTTTTTCTCCCACTTCTTAGTGAAACACAGCTATCTTATTTTAGCAGTATGCTTACATTTTAAATAAAAACTTGACAACGCTTAAGGACAGGAGGTCAAAAAATGTTTTAAAAACATAAAGGACCCCTTACTAGAACATAAACTTTCATATTAATTTTTTCTGTATTCTTTTTAAAAAATTTATTGGTATTTTTATTTATTTACATTTCAAATGTTATCCCCTTCCCAGTTTCCCCTCCACACCTCCCCCATCCTTACCCTAGAGCCCCTGTTCTTTTCTGTATTCTTAAACCAAAGCGATAAAAGTTTTCCGACTGTGTTCAGTGTTTCCATAAACAGCATAGAAAACATGTGGGGTCAACTTACAACTGTGCTGAGGACAGACTTAACAGCCTTACCTCAGAAGTTAGCCAAGGTGATCTTGTTCTGAAGATGACCAAAGATTGATCACTATGTCCCTGGCTTTACATTAAGCACTCACAGTTATTTTTTCCTAGAATCTTAGTCTTGAGAAAGTTGGAGTTGATGGTCACTCCTGATTGTTTAGGCTTATTATACGTTTTATTGTTTTTGTATTGAAGCTAGTATTTCAGAAGTTGAAGGGTTTCCAGGAACATTAAAAAAAAAAGATAATTTTACCTTCTATGTCCCAGGAAGCCCAGAAAATACACTTCACCCCAATATTACAAAGGAAATGAGAAAATAAGCATGAATTTAGTGACATTTTTCATACACAAGAATCAATATGGATGTTATAGTCTAATATACATGTTATCAAGTTTGGAATTATTTATGAAACATTTAACATCTGTAAAAGATATAGCAAGGTTGTAGCAATATGCTGTTTTTGCATTTTTATTCATAGTAAAAATGAGTTCAGGTCTTTTTTGAGCAATTGCAAAACAAAGATATCAAAACAATCCACTAGATTGGCTAATTTAGACTTTATCAGGATAATCTTATATTTTAACTCAAAAATCAATTCATTTTCACCTTTCTTTCCATCCTTTTATTGGATGCTGATACACATGTGTGTAAATACGCACACACAGACACACACATATATGTTTGAAAGAAAGCAAGGTGTATACATGGGAAGTTTGAAGAGAGGAAAGGGAAGGTGCAAATGATGGAATTATAATATAATCTCAAAAACCTATTTAAAAAAAAACAGTAATAACATGAGTATGCTGCAGTTGTAGAAAATCACACAGATTTGCAGTCATATTTCAAACTTTCCCACAGAACTTGAGGATCTCATATATAAGTTATCAAAGGCTTATTCAATTCTCCAAGAACTCAGCTAATTTCTGCATGTGGGTTTATTTTTAACTGTCTCAAGGCACCTCAAGGTTAAGGTATTTATGAAAATTACCTCATTGGTAATTGGTTTTCAAGCTTTTTACTGAGATCTAAAATGTTTAATCTACTTGATCTTGAAAACAAACTATTAGGAATCAAGAAATAGCCTCTGTGTTGATTGTAGTGTCTGGCTTTAGATGGAACTTGGGAACATAGTGATTTAAAACAAATGTAAAGACTAATTAAAAGTTATACCAAGGTTATTAAAATATCTACATAATGTCATTTTGACTCTTTGCTGGGAAATCCAATTTTTAAAACAGAAGTGCAGAAGGAATTCTGACCTTAAATTTTGTTTGCATAGTTCATTTCTCATTCATTTGCAATGATATTTTTGAAGCTCTAAATCAAATTCTTCTTAGAGATGGAAAATAAGTGACAGAGACACAGCTAAGACTGGTGACACTTGTACATGATGCGCCAGCCTCAGATGGAGTCATCAGCAGTTCTTTACTGTCGATGCTGAAACTCTTCTTGCCCATTCCTTCCCTGGAATTCACCTGGAAAAGAGCCGAAATAATAACTTCTCTGCCAATTAAGGTGTTCTACCTGGGGCCAGTCAGAGCTTAGTTTGGGGACAAGGTCACTTGCTGGGATGGAGTTGTAGATCCCCAATTACTGGTAGTTCCACTAGCTCTTCTAACTTGCCAAATAATGAGGAGACTTTGAAGGCTAAATCCAGCAGTCGCTCCTAGCGGGGTTAATGCAGAGTGAGTGACAACGATACTGAGGAGTGCAAGGCTGACAATGTCTGTCAGGCTCAGTTCAGAAGGATGATGAAGTTCACTGCTACTCAGTGGTACTTAGAAAATGCATTGGTCTTGCTCTTATCAGTGAGAAAAGACTACAACCCACACTTTGGCAGAAGTTCATTAACTCTTTCATGCCATTCACACGATCTGGGTGTGAACTTTGTTAATGACAGGAGATGAATGTGCTACAGCTGGGCAGCCTGGATTAGTATCATGATACTTGTTCTCTGTTTCTTGTGTCTTCATTTTCTAGCAGATGCCTCATCCCCCAGTGATTCTTAATTCTGAGTTTCCTGATGAATAACAGCATTTATAAACCATTATATTTAGTACTCCTTATTTATATAACTGAGAGACTAATAAAATTATTCTACTACAGGAAAGCCAGAAAGGTTTTATGCGTATGTTACCTGTATGGGCCTCCAAGAGCAAATTAGCTATCAAAGTAGCTAGTAGATGTGACATTTGATGCACTGAGAGGAACAGCAAGAAACTTTCAGTGAGAGAATGACAATGGCTGAACCACACCGCACATTTGACCCTTAGGAGGAAAGAACTGTTCTACAGAGTGCAGGAAAAAAGGCTCAGTTCCTTTTGTTGTTGTTGTTTGTTTTATTTTGTTTTGTTTTGTATCATTAACATTTATTTATTTATTATTTTTTATTTTTTGATACTTTATTTACATTTCAAATGTTTTCCCCTTTCCAGGTCTCCCCTTTGGAAACCCTCTATCCCATCCCCCCTCCCCTTGCCTCTATGAGGTTATTCCACTACCCACCCACCCACTCCCGCCTTCTCTCCCTGGCATTCCGCTATACTGGGGCATTTAACATCCTTCTCAAGAGAGGATATTTTCATGTCTGAACTGGAAATGGTTATAGAGGAAAATAATATTTGCCAACAAATGAAAACTGTGATCTGGATAAGTGGAAGAGAAGAGTCCATAGACATCGATGATTAGCAAGTAGGAGGTGAGGAGGTATAACTGCACATGCATGGAAGGCTGAATAATATTCCGATTAATATTTAAAACCCTCTGAAGGGAACATTTTTCTCCTCTAAAATTTTATCCCACTTATCAAAGTTAAAAATGTAAAAACTGTGAGTTATATCTCTTTTGTATCCTCTAACTCCCCACAAAAAAAACTTGAAACATGAAAGATGTAGATTTAGAGACAGCAGATTTCATGCTACCTAGTCAGCTTCCTACAAATTTCAGAAGGCCAAGCAAAGAAAAATTCTATAGAGCTCTTTACTGAGTGATTTTTGGTCCAGCACTCAGTTGAATAATTTACTAATAAGAGCAGCATTAAAAACTACCATTGCGTAAAACCTTGCTGTAGAGAGTGGTACTGTGTTGAATAGATGAACCAGATTTTGTTGTATGGAGTTTGTGTTTGTTCGTGGAATGTGATAGTATCCAAAGCTCGGGGCAGCCAGCCTTTCAAAACTTTCCCCACTACACCCTGCCTACCCTATATCAGTCACCAAAAAATCACATGAGGCACATATACCTGGGCTATCCTGTTCAGATTCTCATAGCTTACAGTTTTTGAGGTATCTAGTCTGAAGAATCAAAACTGTTCAGATGAATGGGATATGGGGATATGTGGCTGTCTCAATCACATCTCACTTACCATAGAACTCTCTTAAAATAATTTCCATAATTGTTGCAGCTAAAATTATGGGAAAATTACAAATAATTAGAAAAGTACAAAGTTCATTTCTAGCAATCCATCTATAAGAAGGCATGAATTGCACCAATTTTTTTGAGTGGTGTAGTACCAGAGAGGGGCGTCGGTGACTAAAGATAAAAGCTCCCCATGGACTACTGCAGGCATGGTGTTAACACTTTGGCAAAAAACACCTCACTCAATTCTCACAGCAATCTCAGGAATGCTACAATTCTTAGTACCATGTCATAGAAAGGAAAACATAGCCTCAGTGTTGTAGGAGGTGCACAACCCCTCTCAGTATTAAGACAAAACCAGCGCTTCTGTTCTATCTGTTGATGTAGTATGCTCATCGTTTTTGTTAGCTCACACTCGTGTTCACATCATTTTATGACATTTTGGTTGCAGTCTGGCTTTCTCACCTGACCAGTTAAATGGTATATTTTCTCAGGCTGAACCATGGCTGGACCTTGAGTTTCCATGGTTCCAACTCTTCTTTGATATAAAGCAATCTTTTTAATGACATTACAGTATCAATTCTCTCTGCTGAAGGGTTAATTTACTAGAATAATTTTATGAAAATAAAAGAAATAAAAGATATGATACATTAATGAAAATTTTATGAAGAATTAGAGTAAATATCTGGGTCTCTCAGTATTTGGGGAACACATTTTTAGTGAATTTATTCTAGTGTAGAAAGCATTTTGTAATTTTAATCTTCCCTGTAAATTGTAGAAGTTTCTTTCCTCTATATTACCACCAGTAAGATGCTACCAGTAAGAAGGTAGAGAAACATTTAGATTAGTAGGGGTTAAAAAGAGTGGTATGTGATTAGGAAATTGGGATATTCAAAGCCATATTACATAACTATTTATGAATAGAGTTATGTTATGAAATGTTTTACTTCTTTTTATTAAGCTTATTTAACATATTTTTTTTTTTTACTACTTAGCTAATTTTCTTTTGATATACTAAAAATAAGAACATAGGTAAAATAGTACCCATGAAAAACAGATAAAGGAATATATAATTTATTCTAAATAAGCTTGACATAAATCAGATTTCAAATCCCAATAGCCTCTTCAATTTAATATTCATTATTACAATTTCCTGGTTAGTCTTGAGTCACCTGGCAAGAGAGAACCTCAGTTGAGGAGTTGCCTCCATCTTACTGGCCAATAGGCAAGTGCTCAAGATATTTTATTTGATTAGTGACTGATATGGCAGGACCCAGACCCCTGAGATTGAGGTTTCTAGGTTCTACAAGAAAAAGAAAACTAAGTAAACCATGAGGAGCAGGCAAGTAAGCAGCATTCCTCCATGGTCTCTGCTTCAATTTCTGCTTATTAAAAGTTCCTGTTTGAGTCTTGCACTGACAGTCCTCAATAATGGACTATGGTGGGGATGTGGAAGCCAAATAATTCCTTCCTTACACAAATGGCTTTTGGTCATGGTGCTTATCACAGCAATATAAAGTAACCTACTACAGGAATAATATAAGGAGAGAACAAAATTCATTTTCATTTTGGGAAGTTAGTGGGGAGGGTCTTTCAGAGATTTGCTAATTGGTCTGCCATATCTATTACTAGGCCCTTTTTCTTCCAGGATATTTAAGTTTTTTAATAGTTAAACCACAGATGTAGAAAATAAATGAATTCAAAGTATTAGCAACAAATAAAATTGTACCAATGGACTTTGGTAAAATTCTAAAAAAAAATAATCATTTCAATTATAATCACTGTTTAAGAATGCTTTAGAAAACAATCCCTTGAGTCTTATCTACTCTTCTGATTGTGTCACTTACCTGAACTGTGCCATATTTGTGTATTTTAAACATATGAATATACTGCCTGTTATTTTTAGAGAACAGATGTTCAGAATTGAGAGTTCCTCTCGGTACATTTTTCCTTTGATCAGTATGAAGTGTCCTTCCTTATCCTTTTTGAAAACTTTTAGTTGAAATTTGATTTTATTTGATATTAGAATGGCTACTCCAGCTTGTTTCTTGCAACCATTTGCTTGGAAAATTGTTTTTCAACCTTTTACTCTGAGGTAGTGTCTGTCTTTGTCACTGAGGTGCATTTCCTGTATGCAGCAAAATGCTGGGTCCTGTTTACATATCCAGTCTGTTAGTCTATGGCTTTTTATTGGGGAATTGAGTCCATTGATGTTAAGAGATATTAAGGAAAAGTGAATGATAATTCTTGATATTTTTTAATTTTAGAGGTGGCATTATGTTTGTGTAGCTATCTTCTTTTAGGTTTGTTGAAAGATCACTTTTTTTTTTCTTTTTCTAGTGTGTAGTTTCCCTCCTTGTGTTGGTGTTTTCCATCTATTATCCTTTGTAGGGCTGGATTTGTGGAAAGATATTGTATAAATTTGGTTTTGTCATGGAATATCTTGTTTTCTCTCTCTATGGTAGTTGAGAGTTTTGCTGGGTATAGTAGTCTGGGCTGACATTTGTGACCTCTTAAGGTCTATATGACATGTGCTCAGGATCTTCTAGCTTTCATAGTCTCTGGTGAGAAGTCTGGCATAATTCTGATTGGTCTGCCTTTATATGTTACTTGACAATTTTCCCTTACTGCTTTTAATATTCTTTCTTTCTTTAGTGCATTTGGTATTTTGATTATTATGTGACAGGAAGAATTTTTTTTTTTCTGGTACAGTCTATTTGGAGTTCTGTAGGCATCGCATATGTTCATGGGCATCTCTTTCTTTAGGTTAGGGAAGATTTCTCCTATAATTTTGTTGAAGATATTTACTGGCCCTTTAAGTTGAGAATCTTTGCTCTCTTCTATACCTATTATCCATAGGTTTGGTCTTCTCATTGTGTCCTGGATCTCCTGGATGTTTTGGGTTGGGAGCTTTTTGCTTTTTGCATTTTCTTTGACTGTTTTGTTGATGTTTCCTATGGTATCTTCTGCACCTGAGATTCCCTCTTCTATCTCTTCTATTCTGTTGGTGATGCTTGCACCTATGACTCCTGATCTCTTTCCTAGGTTTTCTAACTCCTGGGTTGTCTCCCTTTGTGATTTCTTTATTTTTTCTATTTCCATTTTTAGATCCTGAATGGTTTTGTTCATTTTCTTCACCTGCTTGATTGTGCTTTCCTGTATTTTTTAAGGGCTTTTTGTGTTTCCTCTTTAAGGACTTCTACCTGTTTACCTGTGTTCTCCTGTATTTCTTTATGGGAGTTATTTATGTCCTTCTTAAAGTCCTCTATTATCATCATAAGAAGTGATTTTAGATCTAAATCTTGCTTTTTCAGGTGTGATAGTGTATCCAGGACTTGCTGTGGTGCTAGAATTGGGTTCTGATGATGCCAAGTAATGTTGGTTTCTGTTGCTTATGTTCTTATGCTTGCCTCCTGCCATCTGGTTATCTCTAATGCTGTCTGCCCTCCCTATATCTGACTGGAGCCTGTCCTTCCTTTGATCCTGGTTGTGTCAGAAATCCTCAGAGAGTAGCTGTCTCTGTGATCCTGTGATTCTAGGATCCTGTGATTCTGAGATCCTGAGTATGTCAGAGCTCTTGGGCATCAAGCTGCCTCTGGGACCCTGAGATCCTGGTGTGTCCAAGTTCCTGTGGTCCTGTGATCCTGGGTGTATTAGAGTACCTGGGAGTCGAGCTTCCTCTGGTTGTTGTGGTACTGACTGAGGAGTTTCTGCCCAAGGTGTGCTCATGGCACCAGCCCAGACCGGAAGGAACCCATGCCACTGGTCCAGCAGGGTTCCTGGGTCCCTGGATCTTGCTGGTCCCAGTTACTTCTGGTATTGGTACAGATGTTGTATCCTCCTCACTTCTGATCCTGTTATCCTGGGCATATTAGAGCACTTGGGAGTGGAGCTTCCTCTGATTGTTGTGGAACTGACTGAGGAGATCCTGCCCAAGGTCTGCACAGGACTCCAGCCCAGACTGGAAGGAACTCGTGCCACTGGTCCAGAGGGGTTCCTGGGTCCCTGGATCCTGGTGGTCCCAGTTACTCCTGGTGTTGGGACAGATGTTCCATCCTCCTCACCTCTGATCCTATGATCTTGGGTGTCTACTAGGCCCTTTTTAAAAGTAGACCTTTCCTGTGTTTCTGTCTATGCCCAGAGTTGATCCTGTGCCACAGCACTCCATACCCAAATACCGCCCAGGAGAGAGCTGGTCTCCCAGGAGTGCTAACACACCTGTGAGCACTGGTAAGACCACCACTTCTGCTCAAATTCCTGCCCCAAGAAGGACCTGCCCAGAGCCATCAGGACATAGGAACCAAAGAACATTCAGGGACAGGATCCTTTTCAGTTTCTGTCTGCACCCTGGAGCTGACCCTGTGCCACAGCTCTCCATACCCAAATTCCTCTCAGAGAGAGCTGGTCCAAGGAGTGCTGACACACAGGCTTGCAGGAGGGACAAGCCACAGTCAGAAACAGCAAGACCTGGTAACACTAGAGATAACCAGATGGCAAGAGGCAAGGGCAAGAACATAAGCAACAAAAACCAAGGCTACTTGGCATCATCAGAACCCAGGTCTCCCACCACAGTGAGCCCTGGATACCCCAACACACCAGAAAAGCAACACTCTGATTTAAAATCACATCTCATAATGATAGAGGACTTTAAGAAGGACATAAATAACTCCCTTAAAGAAATACAGTAGAACACAGGTAAACAGGTGGAAGCCCTTAAAGAGGAAACACAAAAACCCCTTAAATAATTACAGGAAAATACAACCAAAGAGGTGAAGGAATTGAACAAAACCATTCAGGATCTAAAAATGGAAATAGAAACAATGAAGAAATCACAAAGGGACACAACTGTGGAGATAGAAAACCTAGGAAAGAGATCAGGAGTCATAGATGCTAGCCTCGCCAACGGAATGGGCCTGAAGGTGTTTGATGCCCCAGTGTAGGGGAATGCCAGGGCAGGAGGACAGGAGTGGGTGGGTGGAGGAGCACTCTCATAGAGACCGGGGGGCAGGGGGGGAATGGGATGGGATGTTTCCAAAGGGGAGACCTGGAAAGGGGAAAACATTTGAAATGTAAATAAATAAAATATCCAATCCCTCCCCCAAAAGAAATTTGTAATGTTTCATTATATAAACAAAACATTGACTTTTCATTCAAAAGCAAAAGAGTTATGATCAGTAGATTGTTTTCCTTCCTGTTTCTATTTGAAGATTTCCACTAGGTTTTTGACAAGTATCATGAAGGAATTTGCCTGCAGCATGAATAATATCATAAATTGCAAGAGTTAATTCTTAAGTAGTCTTAAATTAGGTATGCATAACACATTTTCATGTAAGAATAATAATAACATTCTTGTCCACATAAGTGATCTAGAAAAGCTGTCATTAAATAAGAAGTGCAAGAAAGTACATCACACATACACACATTTAAAATATAAACTCAATTTTGAGCCTGTTTCTTTCTTTTTTTAAAAATTTTAAAAATTTTTTGATACTTTATTTACATTTCAAAGGTCTTCCCTTTGGAAACCTCCTATTCCCTCCCCCTTCCCCCTGCCTCTATGAGGGTATTCCCCTACCGACCACCCACTCCTGTCTTCCCTCCTTGGCATTCCCCTATACTGTAGCATCTAACACCCAAGGGCCTCTCCTCCCACTGATGTCCAACAGGGCCATCCTCTGCCACATATGTGGCCAGCACCATGGATCCCTCCATGTGTATTCTTTGGTTGGTGGTCCAGTCTCCAGGACCACCGGGGGGTCAGGCCAGTTGACACTGTTGCTCCCTCCATGGGTCTGCAAACTCCCTCAGCTCCTTCAGTCCCTTCTCCAACTCCTCCATCTGGGACCTCACACTCAGTTCAATGGTTGCTGTGAAGTGAAAGCCTTGTTTCTTAATATTTTGGGAATTTTTTTTCCTGTACAAAGTATAAGTTCCTTAAGATGCAGGACTATTCATTATCATCTATTTTAGGAATTATCTGACATGAGAAGTATTTTAGATCTTCTAAGCTTACATGAACAATATCCAAGAACAAAACACAATAGTTTCTTAATCACTGGACATCTTCCAATAAAATGTTTTTACTGACAGGGCTAACCTCTTTGAATAAGCTTAAGATATTTCAGAATCTTTGAATATTCATGTTAAAAAAGTCAATAGACTTTTTTATTTTGAAGTATAATGTCAATATTTACATGCCTTAATGAGGCATAATAATGAAAACATAATGTGCTGTTTAAGAAATAAGGCGGTTTGCAATTGAAAGAAATCTTAACTATGCATATAAAAAATAAGCACTTTTTTTATTAACCATACTTACGTGCTTTTAAAGTTAGTTTTAAATGAATTTATGGGTTGATATTGTTTTGTATTGGTGGATAAACATCCACACTTTTTTTTGACTATCACAATTGATCAAACTACTATTTCTGTAGATTTAATAAAATTAAAGTAGTCTAGGTTTATACCATAGAATACAAAAAAGAATGTGACCTTACTGCCTAAGACCAACTATGCTAAAAAATATCTAAAATGAAACTTTTAATAATAAGTAACAAAATTTAGGATTTGCTTAGGTTTAGGGTTCAAGCTTAGACTTAAAAGGTCAAATTTAATCCAAATCTACTTAAACAAATCCCCCATGAAAGTTTGGAATTTTTCCCTTAATGGTTTGGTTATTTCAAGTGAGGACCTCATAACCATAGAACTATAGAAAGTAATTCAAACTTGGGAAGATGGAAAAAAAACTGTATAATACACAGTATACATTAACACATATCTTAAAATATGCTATCAACAGTGAGAGCAAATGTATTTAAAATATGAATTGTGACTTAGGTCACCAGTGTGCATCCTTTATTAAAGTACAATTTAATCTCACTTGCTGAAAATAATGCATATGCTATTTATTTCAAAGTATTTTATTAATAAGTTTATTTTAAGTGTAATTTAATATGACTGTAATATTTCAACAAAGTTCATACAGGTGCTATTTTTAATAATAGATTTGAAAACTACCAAATTTTAAACAAAAATAGTTACCAGATAGGTCAAATATTATATACAGAGAATAACATTTTGTACCTTTTATGTTTAATGTGTCAAGGTGCATCTACACATTTTTGGTAAAATGCTATGTATGAAACATAGGTAGTTAACACAACAAAGAGTTATAGATTTCTTTGGGTACATGGGATCAAGAATAGTTTAATAATGTCTACATTAATGCAAATAAAGTTCTTTATAACAAAAATGACTCTTTAATTTCTAAATTTGTATACAAACCTTAAATTTCTTCATTTAAAATTTTTGTGACATTTAGAAAATGATTTCTTTAAAAAAAATGCTTTTGCAGATAATAGAAGGCTGGTTTGTTTGTTTTTTTCATAGAAATTTCTCCCTAGCTTACCCAAACATACCCTGAATAAAGACTGACTCTCCACATGGAATATTAATTTATTTTGGTTTTGTTTTTCTAAGGAGACAGCAGAATAACTAGCAGTAAATGTTTCATGGGTGATATGTTGGTTAACATTAACGCATGGCTCTGGAGTGGGGCTGAAACTTCTACTTGCAGCATTTGCATAAGGGTGTGAGTACTCTTAGCATGTTAGTTTCAAGTTCTTGCAATAATGGTATAAATATTCTTAGCATGGATAGTTTTAAGTTCTTGCCATGGGAGTCGTGGATAGGGAAATGATAAGCCCACCTGTCTCCTGACTGGTAATTGCTAGCTCAAGCAATTCTCTGGAGCCTTATATAGATGGGTCTCCTTTCTGATAGAATGAGACAAATATGATCCGAAAACACTTTAGTTTCAAGATTAAACCAGAAGACAGTATAAGAAATGGAAACCTTCCTATGTCAAGGAAGAATGACAATGTAGAAAGAATAGAAATATGGATGAATAAAGTGCATAGAACAGGGGTTAGGTATTTTTGAGAGTGGCTGCTAGTGGACTATTGATCAGAAGAATTGATTTGATGAGCCCCAAGTTTCTCCATGGGATTCATGTGAAATCAGAATTTTTGAGAGGTGCATAGGAAACTTCTACTTGTCAAGAAAATATGGATTAAGTTGTAAATACTGTAGTATTCTGAAGTGTTTAATTCTTGGTAATATTTTATCATTCCACTGAATAAATTATCCTCCAAAGTGACATGAAAGGGAGCATTCAGAGTGATAAATGCAATCCAGGACCATTCTTGGAAGACTAAATTGTAATCTTGCTTCTAAGAATCCTCTGGAAATTGTAAGGATGTCAGGACAAAAGCTATCAAACCATAGGATCATGAAATATCCAAACTGTCTCTGGCTTTTGTCTTAACCTGAAAAGGAGTGTAGAACTCCTTGAGTGAGGCAACACCTTTCATAGCGTTACTCCATTCAGCATGAGGAAGTCTTCCCTAAAATGAGTTCAAGATCAAGTTATGGACCACTAGACTATTTCTATAGATCTACTTTTACTTCTTTCTATATTAAATTCTGTCTAGTTTTCAGTAGTGTTTCCTATTAAGGGATCATCTAGCCAAACTCGCTAGTGAGAAATGACTCAATGGCACAATCAGAGAGATACTGATGGAGGAGATTTTTCCTATGTCTGGTGTTAAGTATGATTCTCTAAGCATCACACTAACAGTCACATAAATACTGACTCTATGATGATCTTTTAGTTTCCTTCCATAGAATATCCAGGAGGAATTAAAACTCACATCAGGTAACTTTGGACATCTGTGAAGAAAAGTCCATGCAACAATGTAACACGCAATGGAAAACCATACTGGGGAAGTGATGGGGAGTACTGAAATGCCAGAGTAGATATTAATGTTGTGAAGGGTAAATTCCTCTGCACACAGTCTTTGTGATAGGCATTTCTTCTGTTTTTTTCTTTTCCTTTTTTAAAGTTAGATATTTACTTTATTTACATTTCAAATTTTTTTTTTGTTTCCAGGTCTCCCTTTTGGAAACCCCTATCCCATCCCCTCTCCCCCTGCCTCTATGAAGGAGCGCCCCCACCCTCCCACCCACTCCCATCTTCCCTCCCTAGCATTCCCCTATGCTGGGGCATCGAACACCCTCAGGTCCAAGGGCCTTTCCTCCCACTGATGGCCAACAAGGCCCTCCTCTGCCACATATTCGGCCAGCACCATGGGTCCCTCCATGTGTATTCTTTGGTTGGTGGTCCAGTCTCCGAGAGCTCCGGGGGGTCTGACCAGTTGACACTGTTGCTCACTCCATGGGGCTGCAAACCCCCTCAGGTCCTTCAGTCTCTTCTCCAACTCCTCCATTCAGGACCCCACACTCAGTCCAATGGTTGGTTGCAAGCATTTGCCTCTGTATTTGTCAGTCTCTGTCTTAGCCTCTCAGGAGACAGCCTACGATGCTTCCATCAGCAAGCACTTCCTAGCATCCACAATAATGTCTGGGTTGTATTCTCAGGTGGGGCAGTTTAAGGATGGCCTTTTCTTCAGTCTCTGTTCCACACTTTGTCTCCATATTTCCTCCTGAGAGTATTTTGTTCACCCTTCTAAGAAACACTGAAGCATCCACATTTTGGTCTTCCTTCTTCTAAGTATCATATGGTCTGAGAATTGAATCTTGAATATTTGGAACTTTTTGGCTAATATCCACTTATCAGTGAATACATACCATGTTTGTTCTTCTGTGACTGAGTTACCTCACTCAACATGAGAGTTTCAAGTTCAATCCATTTGCCTGTGAATTTCATGAAGTCGTTTTTAATAGCTGAGTAGTATTCCGTTGTGTAAATGTACCACAATTTCTGTATCCATTCCTCTGTTGAGGGACATCTGGGTTGTTCCCAGCTTCTGGCCATTATAAATGTGACTGCTATGAACATACTGAAGCATGTTTACTTATTACATGTGGGAACATCTTTGGGGTATATGCCCAGGAGTGGTATAGCTTGGTCCTCAGGTTGAATTTTCTGAGGATCCTCCAAACCGATTTCCAGAGTGGTTGTACCAGCTTGCAATTCCACCAACAGTGGAGGAGTGTTCCTCCTTCTCCACATCCTCGCCAGCATCTGCTCCACCTGAGTTTTTGATCTTAGCCGTTCTGACTGGTGTGAGGTGGAATCTCAGGGTTGTTTTGATTTGCATTTCCCTGATGACTAAGGATGTTGAACATATCTTTAAGTGCCTCTCAGCCATTGGAGATTCCTTAGTTGAGAATTCTTTGTTTAGCTCTGTTCCCCATTTTTTAATAGGGTTTTTTTTGGTTCTCTGGAGTCTAACTTCTTGAGTTCTTTTTATATATTGGATATTAGCCCTTTATCAGATATAGGATAGGTAAAGATCTTTTCCCAATCTGTTGGTTGCCATTTTGTCCTATTGGTATTGCCTTTTGTCTTACAGAAGCTTTGCAGTTTTATGAGGTCCCATTTGTCGATTCTTGATCTTAGAGCATAAGCCATTGGTGTTCTGTTTAGGAACGTTTCCCCTGTGCCCATGTATCCCAGACTTTTCTTCACTTTCTCTTCTATTAGATTCAGTGTATCTGGTTTTATGTGGAGGTCCTTGATCCACTTGGACTTGAGCTTTGTACAGGGAGTTAGGAATGGATCAATTTGCATTCTTCTACATGTTGACTGCCAGTTGAGTGAGCACCATTTGTTGAAAATGCTGTCTTTTTTCCACTGGATAGTTTTAGCTCCTTTGTGAAAGGTCAAGTGACTTAGATGTGTGAGCTCAGTTCTGGGTCTTCATTTCTATTCCATTGATCTACCTGCTTGTCACTGTACCAATACCATGCAGTTTTTATCACTACTGCTCTGTAGTACAGCTTGAAGTCAGGAATGCTGATTCTCCCAGAAGTTCTTTTGTTGTTGAGAATAGCTTTTGCTATCCTGAGTTTTTGTTGTTCCAAATGAATTTGAGAATTGCTCTTTCTAACTCTATGAAGAATTGAGTTGGAATTTTGATGGAGATTGCATTGAATCTGTAGATTGCTTTTGGCAGGATGTCCATTTTTACTATATTAATCCTACCAATCCATAAGCACGGGAGATCTTACCATCTTCTGAGGTCCTCTTTGATTTCTTTCTTCAGAGTCTTGAAGTTCTTGTCATACAGATCTTTCACTTTTTTGGTTAGAGTCACACCAAGATATATTATATTGTTTGTGACTATTGTGAAGGGTGTCATTTCCATAATTTCTTTCTCATCTTGCTTATCCTTTGAATATAGGAAGGCTATTGATTTGTTTGATTTTATTTTATATCTGGCCACTTGGCTGAAGTTGTTTATCAGCTGCAGCAGTTCTCTGGTGGAGTTTTTCGGGTCACTTAAGTATACAATCATATCATCTTCAAAATAGTGATATTTTGATTTCTTCCTTTCCAATTTGTATCTCTTTGACCTCCTTTTGTTGTCTAATTATTTCTAGCTAGAACTTCAAGTACTATATTGAATAGATAGGGAGAGAGAGGGTAACCTTGTCTAGTCCCTGATTTTAGTGGGATTGCTTTAAGTTTCTCTCCATTTAGTTTGATATTGGCTACAGGTTTGCTGTATATTGCTTTTAATATGTTCAGGTCTGGACCTTGAGTTCCTGATCTTTCCAAGACTTTTCTCATGAAGGGATGCTCCATTTTGTCAAATGCTTTTTCAGCATCTAATGAAATGATTATGTGGTTTCTTTCTTTGAGTTTGTTTATCTAGTGGATTACATTGATAAATTTCCAGTTATTGAAACATCACTGCATTCCTAGGATGAATCCTACTTGATCATGGTGAATGATCATTTTGATGTGTTCTTAGATTCAGTTTGTGAAATTTTTGTTGAGTATTTTTGCATCGATATTCATAAGGGAAATTGGTCTGAAGAACTCTTTCTTTGTTTGGTATTTGTGAGATTTTGGTATCAGTGTAACTGTGGCTTCATAGAATGAATTAGGTAGTATTCCTTCCATTTCTATTTTGTGGAATAGTTTGAAGAGTATTGGTATTAGGTCTTCTTTGAAGGTCTGATAGAATTCTCTACTAAAACCATCTGTTCCTGAGCTTTTTTTGTTTGGGAAACTTTTAATGACTGCTTCTATTTATCTAGGGCTTATGGGAGTGTTTAGTTGGTTTATCTCACCGTGATTTAACTTTTGTATTTGGTATCTGTCTAGAAAATTGCCCATTTCCTCTAAATTTTACAGTTTTGTTGAGTATAGTTTTTTGTAGTAGGATCTGATGATTTTTTTGAATTTCCTCAGTTTCTGTTGTTATATCTCCTTTTTCATTTCTGATTTTGTTAATTTGGATACTGTCTCTGTGCCCTCTGGTTAGTTTGGCTAAAGTTTATATATATATATATATTTATTTTCTCAAAGAATCAGCTCCTCCTTTTGTTGATTGTTTGTAAAGTTCTTTTTGTTTCTACATGGTTGATTTCAGCCCCGAGTTTGATTATTTCCTGCCCTTTAATCCTCTTGGGCGTATTAGCTTCTTTCTATTCTAGAGCTTTCAGTTATCATTGAGTAAAGCATTGTTCAAATTCCAAGTGTATGTGGGCCTTCTGTTTTTGTTGCTATTGAAGAGCAGCCTTAATTCATGGTGATCTGATAGGAAGTATGGGATTATTTCAATCTTCTTATATCTTTTGAGGTTTGTTTTGTGACTTATTATATGGTCAGTTTTGGAGAAGGTACCATGAGGTGCTGAGAAGAAGGTATATTCTTTTGATTTAGGATGAAATGTTCTATAAATATTTTTTAAATCCATTTGGTCCATAACATGTCCATGACATTGTGATTAATACAAGGTTTAAAACAGAAAGCAATATTTTGCTGAGTATACACAAACATAATAACTTTTATAACATATTTAATACTTTACATCTTTCTTGGAGTAATAAAGTAAAATCAATCATTTGGGGATAGGTAAATTTTGTTGGTTGGAACACATTTTATTATATATATATATATATATATATATATATATATATATATATATATATATAGTCTAGTAATTATGGCACAAGGCAAGATGTGGATAAGCTAAGTGACTTTGCTCTGCATTTTGGCATGCCTTCCTCTAGTAAGCTATTTGGGAAAGGGACGAAACATTCAGTGCAAACTATGAATAAGACATGACTCTAATATGTAAGGGAAGCTGTAAAGGAAACAATGATTTTATGAGCTCAATGAATGGAAATAATGGACAGATTTTAGAAGAGAGTACTAGAAATAGCATTCTGGTCATAAAAATTCAAGAGAGAATTTGTTGGGCAGGCATCAAAAGGTTAACCTTTGGGACAATTTACATTTCATCATCCTTTGGGCTATGGAATTATATCTTTTCTATGGTACATATTTGGAGGAAGTCCTTATAATAAATATACTTATTCAGTGTACCTTATTTAATAAGAATGATTATTCCTCTTGACCTTATTGTATAAAAGCTCAAGGCCTTCACTCCCAAACCATGACTAAAGGAAAAAAACTGTCCAGTGTCCTCTCTGTTTCTAGTAGGTGTTTATTCTAAATTCTTTGTTCACCTGTAATTTAGGTCAATGCCTGCAATTGTTTCCTAGTTTTTCTGATTTCTTTATAGTTTCTTGGATGCTCCCATTTTTGCACATTTTTTCCTAAGAAAGTTATACTCCTGCCCTTGCAAAAAAGAACACTATTTTCTCATCTCTTCTCATATGGGTTTATGTAAGTTGACATTTGCTGTGCCTCCTCTCTTACTCTTTGCTATTTGAAAATGCTTGCCCAGTGTCTCCTTGGGGACCTGGTTTTCAGACTGAGGGCTGGTGTTTCTTTCAGGGTGAAACCTCCCAACCTCTTCAAAGAACAGATGGATTTGACCCCAGAGCCCTTATTTATAACAACTAGTCACAAGTTGGCCTTCATACATGACCTACAGAATATGCCTGGCATCAATCTTAGACTGCATAGATGGTGCTCAAGGACAAATGACACATTTCCTAATTAGGAATGAATGCCTGCAGTAATATTATTAAATATTAAGAGCTATGGATAGACCTATTGGGTGGTTTTTTATCCCAAAGCATCTCTTACCCATAGTTTTTGTCATTAAAAAAACCACGGTGGGTTTTTTTTTTTTTTTTTTTTTTTTGAGAAATTTAGACATTTCTTTAAAATACATTGCTTGTTTGTCTTTTACTATTTGAAACACCTGGAAAAGATAAATAAGGAATCACTAAAATCCCAAAGAAAGTGTATTTTAGAGGAGAACAGCTTGGTGATATTTTTTAACCTTCCAAGTCTGAGTTCAGCATCTCTGTTTGATATTGAAGACAGTATTAAAATGTGGTAACACTGGGAAAAGAACAGGGAGCATACATGATCTCTCTCTCTAGGAAGTGTAGGTACCTGAATAACAGACAAGTCTTTATTTGAAATATATATTAGCTTGGAAATATGCTTAATGCATTTTCCTTTAATTATATTAAATTTTTATAATTCCATGTTTTGCAATGATGAAAGGTACAAAATAAAAGAAAGAACCAAAGCCAAATTCCATCCAAATATTTTATTTATGTAATACCAGACAATAGAAGTTATAAATTTATTTCTCTGGTTGCTTTAAAAGCTAGCATTGGAAAAAAAAATCAATGCATTTTCAATATATATGATGTTACATAGGCAATCTTGGTTACATTTTCAAATAAAATTCATATAGATTTTGCCTATATTGTATATAGTGTAAAAAGATTACTAACAATATCTAAAAAAGCCATATTAGTTACTACCTCTGTAAAATGAGAAAGTATAGTATAAAATCTTGGTCTTAATAGTTACTGAAAATCATGTGGTTTGGAATGTCTGCTACACATTTTTATAGGAGTTCAACGATGAATTTTCTCAACTGTATCAATGGGTTCATGCATTTTGTCACTTTCTGAGTTCATTATCTTATTACTGAGTATTAGTAACATCCACAACACTCTAAGAACTTCCCTTTGGTTGAGTCTTAAGCCTTTGAACAGTACTATAATATTCTTTTCTGTTGTATATTTAATTTTCATTAGATAATCTTTACATAACTTAGGTGGATTCTCCCCTCACAGCTTCATCTCCCACTTTCCCAGTTACCTCCTATGAGTAGACTGCTGCAAAGGGTGATTTAATCATGGGGTATTCATTACTTCTAACTGATGATTATTCTACCAAATGCTACTCTCACAGTGAGCTTATTGATCTATTTTCTTCACTATTATGCACAAATTTATCACATTTTGAGTATGGTATCTTCCCAGAAGGATGCCAATGAATAGCTGCGCTTTCTCAGGATCCATGGAAACTGTGGAGAGGAATTTAGTCATATAAAGAAGCAGTGATTGTATAGAAGCTTTAGACCATATTATAAAATATATCCTAAATTGGAGGACACAATTCATGCCAGGAAAGGTTTCCTAAGGAGTTCTTATCTTTTGGGACACAAAAATTTATTTCCATAAGAAAAACAGAGGTAGGAAGACCACCTACCTGAATCTAAGTACTTTCCTATTTCATTTAGGTGATTATAAATATGAAAGGATTATTTTCCTCCTGATTTCTTCATCATGTGTATATGGACATAATGTGTTCAGGATCTAATTTTGCTTTATAATGGGACAACATAATCTTATTTAAAGGCTGTACTAAAGAGCACTGTGTGGTCTGAGAACAATATAAAAAAATTACATTGGACTGAATATAGGCATTATTTGCTACTGTTAGTTTTAGTTGGTTGCTTAGGTATCATAATAATCTGCCATAGCATGTAAAGAGTCAAATGCAAATGACTATTCATACGCTCTCTTTTTCTTCTTCTCTGACTACTATATCCTCTGTCCCTCTAATATTTTTGTCTCTCCAAAAGGAAGATATACTTGTATTAAAATATAACTTGAGTACTTCCAGGCTTATTAGTCAGAGTATAAGCTTCAATACTGTAGCTGCTTATGTGCCTTTTGTAAGAAAATGATGACAGCAATATTTGTGTTACAATAGTTAGGGCTCTCAATATTTCCATTCTAAACATCTATTTTCAAGGTTTACAACTCTGCTTATAAAAATGTGCTCCTAGCTGAAACTTAGCATGCAGAATCCTAGCCCAGGAGTCATCTTTATTCTCCTATATATTAATCTGGATGAAATGGTGTGACTGTAATTTAAAGAACTAGAGTATTCACAGTAATAGAAGTTCAGGACATAAGGGTGTGAAGAAAGATTGAAGTATAAACAAGTCCTCTCATTTGTAATAATGTGATGGGTTTATCTAAAATTCAGTCAACATCTTCTGTCTGCTTTTCATTTTCTCCGTGAAGAAATAAATCTAATTTTATTACTTTTATTATTTGTTTCAATAGCCTCGTTTGTGGAATTATTTAGTGGTCATGCCATTTTGATCTATGGTGCTATGCACAGGTGGCCTGCAGGTAGAAGTCTGCTATTCTAGGGCAATGGAAGATCTGGGGCAAGGTGAGTGATTCTGTATCAGTTTGCTGCTGCTGTGATTGTTGATTTAGCTGTATTTAAGCATAAAGATGAACTAGAAGATGGGCATTACTTTGTACTGACTATAATTATAGATAAATTGAAAACTTAAAAAATGAAGTAATTATGCCTCACTTTTCCAAATTGCTTCCAAAATGTTAAATTGCATATTCATGTTTTACTCTAAGTATCAGCATTTTCTCTGGTTCATATTATGAAATATGTAAACTTTTTCTTTAGAAATATATTACTAACAAATGAATTGAGTTGACAATCAACTATTTTGTTGATATCTAATAACATGACTTTGGCTTGGAATTTCATCTTCCAAAAGGCCATTTAGTTTTAAAATCTAGATAGATGATGTTAGAATTTTTAAAAAATTTCTCAGATATAGGTTTAAGCATGTTGATTAATATTGGTATTATCTAATTGGGAGTTTTATTTTATTTGTTTGATAGAATTCTAAACATTATTTTCTTAGAATATTAACTGATGTTTTAGATATTTTTGTCTATAAAGACCATCACCATAGTCATTGTTCGATGAAAAGGTGGAATCCTCTCAATTAGAGGTTTGACATGCAGCAGCATTATCAAAGAAAGAAAGCATTATCTTCAGGTTTTATTTACATTTTAATTTTTAACAGTTATTTCAAGAGTAATGAAATATTACAGGAAGGAAAACAAACAAAAGCACCCAATTCTTTACAAAACCTCTGCTTTGAAGACTAAAAATATACTTCTGCATCGAAACAGGCATAAACTAATGTGAAACCTATAAAAAATCTTGTTCTGTGAAATTTTCCTCAGGTCTCATATGTGATCTGATATCATGACTGGAGAACTTGTTATACATAAGAATTTGGTAATATGGACTTTTTTATAGTACTTGCTTAAAAAAATGGAACAGCATCCTTTCTAAGCCTTCACGATTATATGCCCTTCTGTATCCATTACCCTCTCCAATGGCACCCTTTTCAGTTTGCCTTCTCTGATCATGGGAATTGGCAGGGTGGGAAGATGAAAAGTGACAAGCATCGTGGGGCCAGGAAGGCATAAGTGAGGCACAGTGAAGGAGAATGTGTGAGCACATATGTATCCTTCAGGATTCTCAGTTATTCTTTACCATCTGTCCATAGTGTGAATTCTTTAATAACTACTTTAGAATGTGTAACATTTACTTGGAAATTCACAGATGTATTAAATTACAAATATACATTAAGTCAAATATAATCAAATTTACTTTCAAATGCAATGTATTATATATATGTATATATGTAAATAAATATATGTATGTATACACACATGCACTCACTCATTCATCAAACATTCATTGAATGTCTTGCCTATATCCAGAATTGCAAGGAAGCCAAGAAAATTTTTACAAAGTTAGCTGGTTTTCAGAGATGAT
The DNA here is from genome assembly GCA_028551405.1 of Uromys caudimaculatus. Taxonomy (NCBI): domain Eukaryota; kingdom Metazoa; phylum Chordata; class Mammalia; order Rodentia; family Muridae; genus Uromys; species Uromys caudimaculatus. The sequence goes on along the minus strand of CM052716.1, from coordinate 67,735,649 downwards.
AGGGAAAACGCTTGAAGAACAAATAATTTTAATATGATCAGTTCAAAATGATACTTAGAATGTTCTGTTTTGTGATAGAGTTCTAGAGGTGTTGAACATGAAGGGAGACACTCTTTCTGAAAAGGTTTCAGAATGCCTCAAAGAAATGCAGAGCTTTGAAAAATTAGTGAGATTTTGTGGTAACATTTTAAAAATGAGTACTAGTTGTGTATGGTCAGCTATTTTGATTTGAAGGGTCATGAGATGCAGCTAGGCAAGGCACATAAGAACTAATGTTTTGTGAATTGCTTTGTGAGTATACTATTACATGAAAGTGCTTGTCCTTCATCCTGGAGCTGATGGGGAGACAATGAAAACTTTTAGGTAGTGTCAGAATGTAGTGTACTTTTTAAAAGTCTAGTGGCAGTGAAGAGGTTGAAGAGGACAATGGGGAGACAAAAATTAAGACCTTTTACTATTATAAGGGAGAAATGATAAATAAGAATCAGAATTAATTTGGTACAAAACAGTTTGGAATAAAGGATGGCTTGAGAAAGAGATAAAACAACAGGATGCTGATTTTTCATGTTAGGCTAAAAGGAGAAGACACTGTGTACTTCTCAAATGTCTATTAGTTAACATGGTTGACAGTGCTATGGTTGTGTAATCAGAGATTTTGGTTTGGCTATTTATGTAGATAATAAATTCATCTTGTGGTATCTGCAAATAGTCCAGAGGAGATCAAATGAGAGATTTAATAACTAAATAAAAACTTAAGAGAATGCTTAGATCTAAAGATAAGTTCACTCAGTGATCATTTAAATTTATTTTAGTATTAGAGGTAGAACAGTAAAAAAGTTCCAACCCTGTAATGGGAGGACAAGTGTCCAAATACCATTCGGAACTGTAAAACTCCGAAACTGTTGGTGTATGGTGACACAAAGTCAGAAAAGCTGGTAACTCTTCTTTCAAGGCTTACTGGAGATATCTCTGAGTTGACTTTTCTGAGAAAGCTGCAATTGACCCAAGATTCACAAGATGAGTAGCATTCCTTAATGTTAAAAAAATGTCAATACATTTGATCAAAGTTGAACAAAGTGAGGAGATGGTGTACCATATAAAGTCCAGTGAGTCCAGCATACTTAAGGAAACAAAGCTTACAGTACAAGAAAGTTGGACAGAGTACCAGAAAGATAACTAAGTATTAGGAAAAAATACAATGTTTGTCAGTTATACTCCAGAATTAGTAATATCATTGAAATAAGAAATAAAAAGAATGTTTATTAATTAAAGAATCTACATGGGGCTGGGGACCTCAGCTTGGGCAACAGGGCTCCATAGCCAATTAGTGTCGGGAGAAAGCTACCCTCCTAGGAGCTTGGAAAAGCCGGGAGTGGGGCCAAAACAAGCACCACTGCTCACCAGGAACCGCCCAGAACCTGCGGGACACAGGGACTGAAGTAGATGGGCATGGGAAGCCTCTGGTTCTCATCTGTGGCAGGAGACCTCTGCCCGGGCCACCAGGGTTCCATAGCCAAGCAGCGCCAGGAGAAAGTTACTCTCCCAGGTGTGTAGAAAAGTCATGAGTGGGGACAAGACAAGCACCACTGCTCACTGGATTCTGCCCGGAACCGGCGGGCCACAGATACTGAGCAACAGGAAACTTCTGGTCTCCATCTGTGGCTGGAGACATCAGCTTGGGCCACAGGGCTCCATAGCCAATTAGCGCTGGGAGAAAGCTACCCTCCTAGGAGTTTGGAAAAGTCGGGAGTGAGGCCAAAACAAGCACCACTGCTCACCAGGAACTGCCCAGAACCTGCAGGACACAGGGACTGAGGTAGGAGGCATAGGAACCCTCTGGCTCCCATCTGTGGCAGGAGACCTCTGCCCGGGCCACCAGGGTCCCACAACCAAGCAGCACCATGAGAAAGTTACTCTCCCAGGCCCTCAGGATACAGAGACCGAGGAGGAAAAGTAAGGGACAGGAACCTTCCAGTTTCTATCTGTGGCAGGAGACCTGTGCCTGGGCAACCAGGGTTCCATAGCCAAGCACTGCCAGGAGAAAGTCACCCTCCCAGGAGGGTAGAAAAGCCTTGAGGGGGGATAAGACAAGCACCACTGCTCACCGGGACCTGGAGACCTCAGCCTGGGCCATAGGGCTTCAGGAGAGAGCTGGTATCCCAGGAGTGCTGACACACCTTCGAGCATAGGCAAATCCACCACTTCGGTTCAAACTCACTGGACCAAGAGGTAACCTTGCAGAGCAATCAGGACATAGGAACCAAGGGACAGCTGGGGACAAGATCCTTCTGGTTTCTGTCTGTACCCCAGAGCTGACCCTGTGCCACAGCACTCCCAACCCAAACACCTCTCAGAGAGAGCTGGTCTTCAAGGAGTATTGATGCAGAGGCCTGCAGGAGGGACAAGCCACAGCCAGACAGAGTAAGATCAGCTAACATCAGAGTTAACAAGATGGCAAAAGGAAAGGGCAAGAACCTAAGGAACAGAAACCAAGGCTACTTGGCAACATCAGAACCCAGTTCTCCCAACACAGCAAGCCCTGGATTCCCCAACACACCAGAAAAGCAAGACTCAGATTTAAAATCATTTCTCATGATGATGATAGAAGACTTTAAGAAAGAAATTAACACCCTTAAAGAAACACAAGAGAACAGAGGTAAAGAACTAGAAGCCCTTAAAGAGGAATCACAGAAATCCATTAAAGAATTAACAGGAAAACACAATCAAACAGACAAAAGAAATGAACATAACTATCCAGGAGCAAAAAATAGAAATAGAAACAATAAAGAAATCACAAAAAGGGACAACCCTGGAGTTACAAAACCTAGGAAAGAGATCAGGAGTCATAGATGCAAGCATAACTAACAGAATAGAAGAGATAGAAGAGAGAATCTCAGGAGCAGAAGATACCATAGACAACATTGACACAACAGTAAAAGAACATACAAAATGCAAAAACCTCCTCACCCAAAACATCCATGAAATTCAGGACACAATGAGAAAACAGGACCTAAGGATAATAGGTATCGAAGAGAGTGAAGATTCCCAACTTAAAGGATCAGTAAATATCTTCAACAAAATCATAGAAGAAAGCTTCCTTAACTTAAAGAAAGAGATGAACATAAATATACAAGAAGCTTACAGAACTCCAAATAGATTGGACCAGAAAAGAAATTCATCCCGTCACATTATAGTGAAAACACCAAATACACAAAACAAGGAAAGAATATTAAAGCAGTAAGGGAAAAAGGTCAAGTAACATATAAAGGCAGACCTATCAGAATTATACCAGACTTCACACCAGAGACTATGAAAGCTAGAAGATCCTGGGCAGAACTCATACAGAACCTAAGAGAACACAACTGCCAGCCCCAGCTGCTATACCCAGCAAAACTCTCAATAAACATAGATGGGGAAACCAAAATATTCTATGACAAAACCAAATTTATACAATATGTTTCCACAAACCCTGCCCTACAAAGGATAATAAATGATAAACCTCAACTCAAGGAGGGAAACCACACTCTAGAAAATGGAAGAAAGTAATCTTTCAACAAACTGAAAAGAAGATAGCCACACAAACCTGAAAGTAACATCAAAAATAACAGGAACCAACAATCACCATTCCTTAATATCTCTTAACATCAATGGACTCAATTCCCCAATAAAAAGACATAGGCTGAAAGACTGTATCCATAAAGAGGACCCAAGATTTTGCTGCATTCAGGAAACACCACTCCTGGATAAAGACAAACACTACCTCAGAGTAAAGGGCTGGAAAACAATTTTCCAGGCAAATGGTCCCAAGAAACAGGCCGGAGTAGCCATTCTAATATCGGATAAAATTGACTTTCACCCAAAAGTCATCAAAAAAGAAACGGAAGGACACTTCATACTCATCAAAGGAAAAATCTACCATGAAGAACTCTCAATTCTAAACATCTATGCTCCAAATGCAAGAGCACCCACATTCATAAAAGAAACCTTACTAAAGCTCAAAGCACACATTGCACCT
>CM052716.1:67659378-67731534 GCA_028551405.1 Uromys caudimaculatus | reverse complement strand
AACCAAATGGATTTAACAGATATCTATAGAACATTTCATCCTAAATCAAAAGAATATACTTTCTTCTCAGCACCTCATGTTACCTTCTCCAAAACTGGCCATATAATCAGTCACAAAACAAACCTCAACATATATAAGAAGATTGAAATAATCCCATGCCTCCTATCAAATCATTATGGTTTAAGGCTGGTCTTCCATGGCAACAATAACAACAGAAAGCCCACATACACATGGAAGCTGAACAATGACAGCTCTACTCAATGACAACTTGGTTAAGAAAGAAATAAAGAAAGAAATTAAAGACTTCCTAGAATTCAATTAAAATGAAAGTACAACATACTGAAACTTATGGGACACATTGAAAGCAGTGTTAAGAGGAAAATTCATAGCTTAAAGTGCCTCCTAAAAGAAACTGGAGAGAGCATACACTAGCAGCTTAATAGCACACCTGAAAGCCCTAGAACAAAAAGAAGCTAATGCACCCAAGAGGAGTAGAAGGCAGAAAATAATCAAAATCAGGGCTGAAATCAACCAAGTAGAAACAAAAAGAACTATACAAAGAATCAACAAAACCAAGAGTTGGTTCTTCGAGAAAATCAACAGGATAGATAAACCCTTAGCCAGACTAACGAGAGGGCACAGAGACAGAATCCAAATTAACAAAATTAGAAATGAAAAGGGAGACATAACAACAGATTCTGAGGAAATTCAAAAAATCATCAGATCCTACTACGAAAGTCTATACTCAACAAAACTGCAAAATCTGAATGGACAATTTTCTAGACAGGTTTCAAATACCAAAGTTAAGTCAGGATCAGATAAACCATCTAAACAGTCCCATAATGCCTAAAGAAATAGAAGCAGTTATTAAAAGTCTCCCGACCACAAAAAGCCCAGGACCAGACGGGTTCAGTACAGAATTCTATCAGACTTTCAAAGAAGACCAATACTCTTCAATCTATTCCACAAAATAGAAACAGAAGGTACACTACCCAATTCCTTCAATGAGGCCACAATTACACTGATACCAAAACCTCACAAAGACCCAACAAAGAAAGAAAACTTCAGACCAATTTCCCTTATGAATATTGATGCAAAAATACTCAATAAAATTCTCGCAAACCGAATCCAAGAACACATCAAAACGATCATTCATTTTGATCAAGTAGGCTTCATCCCAGCGATGCAGGGATGGTTCAATATCCAGAAATCCATCAATATAATCTACTACATAAACAATCATCAAATTCATTTAGAACAACAAAATACCCAAGATAGCAAAAACTATTCTCAACAACAAAAGAACTTCTGGGGAAACAGCGTCCCTGACCTCAAGCTGTACTACAGAGCAGTAGTGATAAAAACTGCATGGTATTGGTACAGTGACAGGCAGGTAGATCAATGGAATAGAACTGAGGACCCAGAAATGAACCCCAGACCTATGGTCACTTGATTTTCGACAAAGGAGCTAAAACCATCCAGTGGAAAAAAGACAGCATTTTCAACAAATGGTGCTGGTTCAACTGGCAGTCTACATGTAGAAGAATGCAAATTGATCCATTCCTACCTCCCTGTACAAAGTTCAAGTCCAATTTGATCAAGGACCTCCACATAAAACCAGATACACTGAATAGAATAAAAGAGAAAGTGGGGAAAACTCTCAAACACCTGGGTACAGATGAAAAGTTCCTAAACAGAACACCAGTGGCTTATGCTCTAAGATCAAGAATCGACAAATGGGACCTCATGAAATTGCAAAGCTTCTGTAAGGCAAAGGAGACTGTCAATAGAACAAAACGGCAACCAACAGATGGGGAAAAGATCTTAACCAATCCTATGTCCGATAGAGGGCTAATATCCAATATATATAAAGAACTCAAGAAGTTAGACTGCAGAAAACCAAATAACCCCATCAAAAAATGGGGAACAGAGCTAAGCAGAGAATTCTCAACTGAGGAAATTTGCAGGGCTGAGAAACACCAAAAGAAATGCTCAACTTCCTTAGTCATGAGGGAAATGCAAATCAAAACAAGTCTGAGATTCCACCTCACACCAGTCAGAATGACCAAGATCAAAAACTCAGGTGACAGCAGATGCTGGTGAGGATGTGGAGAAAGAGGAACACTCCTCCATTGCTGGTGGGATTGCAAACTGGTACAACCACTCTGCAAATCAGTTTGGGGGACCCTCAGAAAAATGGGCATAATACTACCTGAGGACCCAGCTATACCTCTCCTGGGCATATACCCAGAAGATGCTCCAACATGTAATAAAGACAGATGCTCCACTATGTTCATAGCAGCCATCTTTATAATAGCCAGAAGCTGGAAACAACCCAGATGTCCCTCATCAGAGGAATGGATACAGAAAATATGGTACATTTACATAATGGCGTACTACTCCGCTATTAAAAACAATGACTTCCTGAAATTTGCAGGCAAATGGATGGAACTTGAAAATATCATCCTGAGAGAGTTAACTCAGTCACAAAAGAATGAACATGACATTCATTCATAAATAATTAAGCCTCAGAGTCGTTATTCAGGGTTAAAGAGGCTGGGTAGAGAAGCACTTGGAGACACACACTGGTCTCTTTAAAACAGCCTCTCGGCGCTGTGTTTATTATAGGGTGGGTTTTCAGTTAGAAGGTAGTTCTGAGCAAGAAGTGATAAGTTGTGATCTACAATGGTCAAGATGGTGAGGAGTGGGTAGAAAGTGCTATGTCTTCATAGTGGTCCTAATCGGATGGAATTCTGGACCCCCTGAATATAACATGAAAAGAAAGCGGAATCTATTTCTAAAGTCTCAATTGTCTTTATATGCCTGCTCAGTATATATTCATTGTTCTATACAATGGGCTTCATTATGACATTTTGATATAAAGTACATAGATCAAATTTACCCCCTGATAATCCCTCTTTTAATTTTATGATTTTGGTTTGACTTGATTACATGCATTAAATAAATCATGTGATTCTTGAAAAAAAAAAAGAATCTACATGGAACAATAGGTAGAAAAATATTCTGATAAGTTTCAATTATTACTGGTTAAGTGTGGGGCAGTGGTCTGTGGCAGGCAATCTAGCACCTGGTTGAGCACAGGTTGAAAACTCTGGGTGACCCAGCGGAGCAATTTGCAAGGGACTGAAAAACTTTTTTTGCCAACAACCGGAAGGCTCTTGTCCAAACAGCTACAACCTCCACAGCCCTCTGTAGAGAGGCCTGTCATGTGAGATTTGTTACATAGGAGCAACCCCAAGTCCTCCCACATGCAAATAAGGTGCCCTTAATATCTCAGACCAAGCCAATAGGAAGTACCTGTTGTCAGACCCTGACCCCTCCCAAACAGTATATTAGACCATCCCAACCTGTATAGGAGAGATCCCCATCCAGAAGGAATAAATTTGTGAGAACTACTCCATCGCCCGAGAGCTTCTATCATAAGAGCTGTAACACTGCTGCTTGGGAAGAGGTCTGCTCTCCCGAGCACCACCAGAAGCTTCCTGCACTCCTCACTGGCTAGTCAGCCTCTCCTGGGCTCAGCTCGGGTCTGACTCAGCACAGAGCAGCGGGTGCAGCGTCTTGGAGCAACCGAGGCAGCAATTACGGAGACCTAGGTGGAGGAGACTCCGTCCCTGCTCGTGCTCTCCCATTTGCCTGGACCCTTGCATTTGGCCAGGCCAGAGATCCCTGAGGAAAGCTCACAGCATGCAGGTCCACAGTTAAGTACCTTTGTCTTACAAATTGTTTTAGATCTGGACAGTAGATGAGTGAGCAAGAATGTTCCTTTCCTCATGCAACCATCCATAGAGTCTCTTCTGTGCTGCACTTAAATACTCCATCTACCCAAACTTAGCACATCCTCCTGCTTAGTATAGTTCCATTTACCTATACCACAGCCTTGAGGTTTTGGCCAGGACCCTCTCTACCTATCCTCCAACCCTCAAGACTCTCTCATTTCATATCCAACAATTCCACTCATCCAGATAGAACCCCACAATCCAAGTTTGAACCAGGAAGCATATAATGTATAACAGCTTAGTCCTCTCTGTCCACTTGACTTGATTTCTCCCAAGTCATTTCTAACCCAATCCACCCATATAATTTCTCTCTGCCTCCATCTGCTCTGTCCATATCACACTTAGAAGAAAAGAAATCCATGCCCAGATTTCACTGCAAAAAATAGGATTGACTTGAAAGATCAAGCCAGTATCTTCTCTCAAAAGCCTATCGGTCCTGTGGAAATGTTTATCAATGATAATTACCTAGTAGAACCCCAGGATACAGACTTTAAAGAAGATCAATCATAAAATTCATCAAAGAATAGAATGAATTTAAAGAAGACACAAGGAAACAGCTCAATGAAATGAAGGAGAAAGTGCTTACGGGGAACAAACATCTGAATGTTGCCAAAGAAAACATAAACAGAAGACTGATGGAAATGAGGAAGAAAGTTTGTGACTTGAGGATGGAATTTGATGAAAACATTAAAGGGAATTAAAACTAAAATGAAGATAAGACTCAAACTCAATAATTCAATGAGAAAACTCAGAGCAAAACCTTACAAGTAGAATGAATAAAGCAGAAGATAGAATATCAATATGTGAAAAGATAAAAATGGAGGGTTTTGACTCAATAACTAAAAAATATGAAACTAAAATAAAAGTACAGGGAAGACATATGCAAGAAATGTGGAACATTATGAAAAAATCAAACCTTCGAATCATAGGTATTACAGAAACCACAACCCATCAAACTTTGGAGCTGAGTCCCAATAGAGACATCTACAAAACACTACTGTTCCTAAGGCTCAGGGAACATTTTGGAAAAGGATGTGGAAAGATGGGAGGGGCCATGGGATACAGGAATGTGTTGTGAGATTAGGTTCTCCTAGAAATGTCAAAAGCCATACCTACAAAGTCTCACAACTGACAGCCCAAAAGTGAGCTGAACAAGGACAGCAACAATGTGGACATGAGAAAGATGATGAGTCCCCAGCTCCACACAAATTGACTATAGGTTAATAATGAATGCTGAGAGTGGGGCACACAGGCTGTTTTCCTTGAACACTTATTTTTAATTCTTTCCTTTTAAAGAGAGAAAACAGCACAATAGAACGATTACAAGAATTAAGCCAGTAGAATAGAAGATACTGGTAAAAAATATATTCATTTAATTTGGTAGGAGGTGTTGAGAGAAATGAAGACCACAGTGTGAATTTAGAAAGGGATTTGGAAATGAAGCTAAGAATCACACTTATTATAGCTATCAGTTCTTGTGAAGGTCGTCACTTTTATTAAGTGTTGGATAATTTACTTTAAAAGAGAGCATTAGTGCTTCTCCGTGTATTTTATGTTGTCGACATGAGCCAAATATTGCCAATATTTGTTTATATATGAAGTTATATATGAAAAAACAGTATGGAGGAAGGGAAGACACAATGTCTCAGTAGGGTAAAGACAATTTCCACCAAGACTGACAATCTTAGTTTGCTTTCTGGGACACACATGAGGATGGACTCTTAGGAATTTAGGAACCATTGACTCACTTGCACACATGGCATGTGACACTTTGCTCCTCTAGATACATAAATAAATGTAAAAATGTAGTGGGGCATTTATGAGTTTCCTAAAATCTTTATTCACATATTTATGAGATATTCAACAAGAATATTTGTCATGGTTGGGTAGGGGCATTTTATTCAGATCAACTTCCTGTAATCTCTTTAGCAGGCTTTGCAATTCACTTTGTTGGGACACCATTGAGATCCCATGCTAGGTGATATGGATGCCTGAAAACAAATTTCATAATTTCTAAGTGGAACAGGGTAGAGTTAATATGTAAATGCAACTTTTGAAGTTATTGACGTGAGAGAAGCAATAAAATTGCTCTGACTAGTTTTAATGTCTATATGAATGTTTTATACAATGGTCTTTTTTTGTTTTTACTGTTTTTCAAGTGATAAGCAATTATACTTGATGAAAGGGCAATTATCACACAAAGAAACTTGAGTATTTGGGAAGTGATCAAAGTCTTACCATAGACTCTGTCTCTCTGTACCATATTAATCTCCTGAAAAAAAATTGTGGAACTTTTGTGGAGTCCAAAAATTTTAATTCGAATGACTAGAGATGGAAAACTGGGATGTTTTTCTAAATATAAGATTATTTTTATTCTGAGAAGAAATGGTGCAATTATACTTTTGTGAATTAAATATTAATTTTGCTATGGCACTCTTCTTCCAATCTCTGAAGCTTTAATTCCAGAAGGCTCATTTATTCTCTAAGAGAGCAAATGACAAAGTGAGCCATTCTGCATTTACAGGCTCCAGCAACGGGGGTCCTGATTAAATGCTTGTAGTCACAAATGTTTTCTTTTGGGTCTTAGATACAGAGTCAATCTCTGTATCTAACTTTTCCCTGCTTTTTAAAAATTAAATGAGGAACCACAGGCAGCTTTTAAAATTGACTTTCTTCCCAGGCCTAATGACTTACAGGTGGTATTTCTTTTTCTTTTTTTTCTCCCTGCAGTGACAACATTTCCCCATGTCTATCATTGGGTAATGCCACTGTGAACATCATAGAAAACGGGCCATATGAAAAGAAGTAAGTAAAACCCTCTTCATTTTTGTCTATAAGGCTTTTCTCCATTATATTTGAAATATGGGAGTAGTTTCATTTTTTAAGCTGTTTTGTATTAAGGGCTTTGTACTTAAGGCTCAAATCATTTAATATTCGTTCGCGTTATAAACTGCGCAATAGTCTCTGATGCATACTGGGATTATTTTAAAGTTGACACACCTAGTTTAACTTCTTCATTCCTCGAACTTGGGCTCAATGAAAAGACAATACAAAATCTTAGTTACTCTCAATGGATTTTAAAAGATATGATGTGGCTTTCAAGTAGCTGTTAAAATTTTGAGTAATGGAGATAGAGATGGAGATAATTACAGAAGAAAGAGAACCAAGGGTAAATTAACATTAAGGATGTCTGAAAGGGTCAAAAATAATTAACTACTTACCTTTACAAAAGGCTACAGTGTATGGAAGTCTATGTATAAATACACATACATAATGTGAATGAAATTCTTTCATCTTGGTGATAGTACTTTCTCAATAAACCAAAAGCCATCTATCAAAAACCCCAATACCAGGCAAGAGAAGCTTTCTTTTAAGATGTTGGTCAGAGCTGCCCAAGAGATCTTTGAAACATTATAGGATATAGCAGCTGTCCATGGATGTTTCCTAGAGGTGAAAGGTAAATCACTGTTGCTGAAGGCACCACACAGTTCAGATGCAGTGCCCAAAGTCCCCTGAATTGGAACTGATTAGAAAGCTTCCTTTCTGAGGACTAACTTTAAAATATGGAAACGAGTCATACAAGCTTACAAAGGAGGGAAGCAAAGAACAGTCCTTCCCAGCTGTGACACCTATGTACCACAACAGTGACTAGCATACTACAACACCCTAAGGGTGCAGCAGTGGCAGTTAATACAGACAGTAACAAACAGATCTCTAATTGGACTGAAGACTCTCTCAACAAGAGAAAAAACATGACTGATATTGAAACCTACCTAACTACCCAGGGTTAGTGAAGTCCTGTACCTTGGAGGAGAACCAATAAATTCCACTCTCCTAACACAACATAATTCCTAATTACATTCTAATTATTTGTTCTCATATCCACAGGTAAGTACAGTCTTTACCAGTCATCAAAAAAACCTAGTTCTCGCAATGGATGAAAATCATTACAGAAAACCACAATCAATCAAACCACAGAGTGATGGAATCCAGTCCTAATGGATACATCTAGAAAACCATTCTTCAAACCAAGGTTCATGGATCATTACAGAGTAGAGCCAGAGGGTCAGAGAGTTTGCTATGAGGTTTTGTTTCCTATAAAGTTTTCGTGGTACCAAAAGAAGCCATAGAGGCTTCCAAAGGAGAGAAGCAACCAGCAGTTCTTCCCAGCTATCATGCCTATGTTCCTCAACAATGACCAGCATAGCACGACAAACCATAAAATCTCACTAGCATAACTGCCCAAACTAACTAGCATAACTTAGTTCCACATAAGTGGGAACTAGGGCAACAACAATAGAAATGCTAATGTGGACAAAGGAGAGAAATTCCAGGAGTGTCAACCCTACACAACAAACTGCAAACAACTAAGGACTTCTGAGAGTGGGAAAAATCCCAGGGAAGATCACATGCATTGATTATCCAATACCAAATGGTCAGCCCTGAGAGCATTCATACAAGTCACATTATACAGACTGAGGAAGTTGAACTTATGTATTTAGCAATATGTATGATTATACATAGATGAATGTAACAATGACTAAGGAGTCTGAGAATTTGAAAGAGAGCAAGGAGAGGCATAGATGAGGATTTGGAGGGAGGGAAGAGGAGGAAATGATGCAATTATATTATAATCTAAAACAATATAATAAAACCCCCCAAAATGCATTCTACATAGTATCTATTACTAAGTGGGGAGGAGACAGGTAGATGAAAAGATAAACCCAACTTCATTGAAGGCTATAAAGCAAAAGGAACATTTTTTCCCTAACCTTCTCCTGCCACGTAATTTCTCTCACATTTGTACTTTTGCTTATTATAGTAAGTCAGGCTACAGTTTTCTCCATATGTTCATATGTCACAGGAACCGACAATACCATGTCTTGTCTGGTAAGTGCTGTGCAACAATCCAGTGTGTGTGTGTGTGTGTGTGTGTGTGTGTGTGTGTGTGTGTGTGTGTGTGTGAGTTTAGTTTCAATTTGGCACCTATTATGAAGCTACTGTCAAGGCCAATCCTATTCCTAACTCCTATAGTGGAGAGGTGTATTGCTTTTAAAACTTAAGATAAAAAGAATTAACCACTTAATGATGTCAGTTATCCTCTGAGTTTGGTGAAAAACTCAACCAACCAACCAACCAAAAATTATCTTGTCAGTATGTGTGAGGAGATCTTTGTTTTTGAAAAGCAATAGGAAATCGAGGAAGTGAATGGGATTAAATCATGACATGGATCGTAGTACACCTGTTCCTTGCAGTTGCCACCCCTTGATATGTTTTCTTATAAATTTGTTCTCACTTCCGATGCATGAAATTTAAACTGCTTTTAAGTGCATGTATGTATGTATGTATGTGTGTGTGTGTGTGTGTGTGTGTGTGTGTGTGTATGTGCACAGATGCCAGTGCAGGGCAGAAGAAAGGTCAAATTTGCTGGAGCTGAGATTCAGGAGATGAGTCACCTGATGCAGGAACTGCACTCAGGTTTTCATAAAAGTAGTTTGTGATATTCATTTCTGAATCATCTCTGCAGTCCTCATTCTTTATCTGTAGAAATTTATTATTATTTTTCATATCAAAATTTTTTAAAGAGAGAGTGGAGGAATAACGAGAAGATCCAGTTGTCAAAATGCCTTTACATATTTTAGGGCATATTATGAAAGTTGGTCTGTCATAATTAGTTTTAGCATTTTAAACTCACAGAACAATGTAATATCTGGGTTCTTAATGACCATGTATTATTTCTAAGTATCTGAATTGTATGTGTTTTAAGGAAAAACCTATTACCATTGAGTAATCTTTTATTTGTTTAGACTTAATTTCTTTTGTAAAAATTTATCCATGTCAATAAGTGTTGGTAACTTGAACTAACAGCTGATTTCTCTCTAATGGACATAAGGGAATAAACTCGTATATTTATTTTTTCTAACTGCATGCCTTTTTCAGACCATATATTCCTATGAGAATTCCTCTCCCACAACTCCTTTCAGATTCTCCCCACTACCTTATCTACCCAACTCAATGGCCTTTGTTTCTCTATCTCTTTAGAAAACAAAGGCAAACAAAAAATTAAACAAATAATACTAATACTACTAACCTAATACTACTACTACTAAAAGCACAGGAAACATAGTCTCTCTCTCTCTCTCTCTGTCTCTGTCTCTGTCTCTGTCTCTGTCTCTGTCTCTCTCTCTCTCTCTCTCGCGCGTGCACACACACACACACACACACACACACACACACACACACACACACACACAATTAAAACACAAAGTCAGAGACTATACTATACCAGAAAAAAGAAAAAAATCCCAAAGGAAGGAATATAAGATAAACCGTCTACAAACAGAGCTTTGAGTTCTCTTTGCGTTGACCATCAATTGCTGGACCTCAGGCCTGTACTTAGATACTCAGCGAGACTCTATTAAAGAAAACTAATTTTTAATTTGTAAGCAGATGTCAATTCCATATATCTTTGTGGTTAGTGGGTAGGAGTCTGTGTCAACTAAACCTTCTCTGTGCAGGGATTCTCTATTGTTTGACCTTGTGCAACCCTGTGCATGCTTCCACAATAACTGTGAGTTCACAGGTGCATCAGTCCTATAAGTTTCTAAAAGACACTGTTTCCTGGAGTCATCTATCTATTGTGGCTCTTAAAGTATTTTTTTTCTTCTTTTATGTAGTTTCCTGATCCCTGAAGGGTTTGAAGACATCCCATTTAGGACTGAGTGCTCTAAAACCTCTAACTCTCCACATGTTGTCTATCAGGGGTTCTCTGTGCTAGTTCCCATGTACTGCAAGAGGGAAGAAACTTTTCTGGTAATGGCTGACTGAGGCACTGATCTACAGATATAGCAGAATGTCCTTAGGAGTCATTTTATTATTATGGTCTACCATGGCCTATCTAGTCTCAGATAGCCAACTGAGCAGTGTCAGGCTGAGTTTCATCTTGTTTAGTGGGTTTTAGATCAAAGCAGAGAGTGAGTTGCACAAGCACGTCATTCTTGTAGATGGCAAGGATTGTAGCTAGATTTATATGGTTCATCTCTGGTGCCATGCAAAATGCCTTCCAGTAGCACAAACACTAACTAGTCAGTAGGGATAAAGGAAGGCTCTAGTGAGGCACCAGCTTGAGTTCTCCACGCTCAGTGGAATGTGTCAGTCCTGTCTTCAGCCATAGGACCTAACCATTTTGGATTGCAACCCAAAATCCGAGATGTGTGAGGATTTCCAGAAGGCTCCTCGGCCACCAACTCAGTGAAATTTAATTGATTCCTGTCACTGGAAGTGTCTCTTGCTGGTGAAAAATGTCTAGTCAGGACATTGTTTCCCCTGTTAATTGCTAACTTCTTCCATATTTCTTTCATATATGTATGCATTTGGAAGCTTCTACCATAGTTTGTTTCCATGTGAGTCCTCAAATGACCCTTAGTTTCCCTTCCTATATTCTGTTCCTCATTCCTCCCTGTTATCCTCCTCCCCATTTAATCCTTCCCTTATAATGTCCTCTCTGGCTCTACACAACTGTATATTCTATTTCCCCTTATACTCCAGTCACTTACTTGATATCTTACTAATATCTATGGTTATACAGATTGGAGCATGTTTATTGTAAGCTTAAATGATAATATTCATATATAAGAGAAAACATAGAAACATAGAAAACATAGTCTTTTAAAGTCTAGATTTCCTCATCTCTAGCTCCACTCACTTGCAGATCCATTTACCTGAAAATTTCATAATTTTAATTTTAAACAGCTGAAAAATATTCCACTGTGTACTACATTTTTATTAGCTGTTCGTCAGCTGTTGGACATCTAGGCTGCTTACAATTTCTATATATTATGAATATAGCAGCAATGAACATGGCTGAGCAAGTGTCTCTGTAGTAGGATGCAGAGCTCTTTGAGCGTATACCCCAGAGTAGTACAGCTGCCTCTTGAGGTAATTGTATTCTCAGCTTTCTGTGGAACCACCATATTGATTTTCATAGTGGTTTACTAATTTGCACTCCCAACCCCTCTGTCATGTGTTTTTATTAACCTTAGTCATTTTGATAGGTGTAAGATAAAATCTCAAAACAATTTTGATCTCTATTTCTATCATGAGTAAGGACAATGAACATTGCTTTATGTGATTTTCAGCCATGTGTGTTTTCTGTTTTGAAAACTCTGTTTAAATCTGAACCTCATTTTTAATAAGGTTATTTGTTTTCTTGATGTACAGGTTTTTTTGGTTCTTCATCTATAATAGATATTAGTTTTTTTTTAATCATATCTGTAGTTTGTAAAACTCTTTCCCAGTGCCTATGGTGTGGGTGTCCTGTCCAGAAAGTCTTTTCCTGTGCCAATGAGTTCAAGACCATCCTCCATTTTCTCTGCTATCATTTCAGGGTATTGGGTCTTAGTTGATGTCCTTGATCCATTTGGAGTTTATTTGTGCAGGGTGGTAAAAGTATCAATATTGGATTCTTCTAAGCAGACCATCCAGTTTTACCTGCACCATTTGTTAAGAATGCTGTATTTTTTCCAGTGTATATTTTTTATTTATTTGTCAAAAACTAGGTATCCATTGGTGAACTCACATGCTTTAAAGAAAAAACCAGTTTGTCCCATGTAATGTAACTGCCACTTCCATGTATATTATTTCATAGGTATAGTCAAAAAAGATATTTGGAAATAGCAATCATGACAATTAAAATATTATGTCAATAAAAATATTCATGGCTTTATTTTCTCAGTAATCTTTATATATATTTATATTGATGCATATTAAGAGCAAAAGAGAAATGAACAAATATTATCTATATACATAATATTATTATTAGTTCTTAAAAAAGTAGTACCATAGCTTTATGGTCATATTTCATGGACAAAAATATCCCTTTTATGATACAGAAGATATGTTTTTGTTGTTCTTTTTGTTTAATCTTACAAAATATTTGTATTGTCCCTAAAAGTTAGTACTTTGTTTCATAAATGGGCACAGGTATCTGTGAACAGTCCCACACTCATGAGGTGCCATGAGTATATTTGTTCAGTAATAATGAATAAGATAGACCAATTAGTATGTTTATTTTAATCTAAATTTTTCTCTTTTTCTCTAGGAAGCCATACAATATATATTTTAAAAATTTTTCTCTAATGCCTAATCTGACCTAAGGGATTTATGCTGTATAAATTAGGTATTGAATTTGAAAAATCAATTTGTCACTTGGGGATTTGATTTGCTGAAGAAAAATTGTCAGTGGCACACAAGAAAATCCCCCAAACTTTTTGTAAGATACCAATCTTGACCTCTTTTGTAGAATAGTTGGAAGGACTAGTATAAATCAAGTTTTTGACTAGATGGGAGTTTCTTAGAATAAGAAAAAAATCATATTTTAAATGTTCTGCCTTACTAAGAGCCCTAAGTTTTGGACTCTATTATGCAGTGTGACCCAAAAAGTTATATCTATTAAAGAACTACGCTCAGGTACCTGTCCACTTGGAGAGTGATCTAAAGTTAAATACCTTTTTTTACTAGAACTTACTTGTAGTATATGTGTGTGTGTGTGTGTGTGTGTGTGTGTGTGTGTGTGAGAGAGAGAGAGAGAGAGAGAGAGAGAGAGAGAGAGAGAGAGAGAGAAAGAGAGATAGTTCTTCACAGTGTAGAGGAATGGAGTAAGAGAGGGCTTGTATTGTTAGATATTTCTTTTCTTATTACTGATTTATTTTCTAGTTTATAGCAATCACTTCATTTGAACATGTCTCCAGTATTTGAATCTAATAGGACAATTTAAAAGATTATCTTATAAGACTGTATGTGCTGAACAGCATCATAAAGAATCTGTGTAACTTCCAAGTTCTGCCTACACTGAGCTCAATTTTGAAGCAATCTGTGTGAACCTTACTCAATTTAAATAAAAGATACATGTTGTGTTGCTGTAGTTTGCAAGGGCAATGTTAAACTCCAAGACCCATGGGTGCATATAATGGAAATGTTAACCTTTATTCTATGTTTTCTCAGTGGCCTCCAGAAGATTTAACTATTATTGTAAGTACCCTCCCTTTTTTTTGCTTGGATCTTAGATTTTATTTCCTATCAGCTATTGTGAGAGCTTCTAAGAAGAATTAGTTTCACGACTCAGTAAATTGATGCTTTACTACTCTGCATTATTGTTTACACTAGGCTTTGTAAGCACTTAAGCCACAACAGATAATTGTCAAAATGATGAAGCAGTGAAAGTCCACACAGCCAGCAGTTACAGTGTGGATGTGTAAGGATAGATGGTGAGACTCAGAGCTCATGCGCCGTTTGTTAGTGGGCCAGGAAAAGCAATCCTTTATGAAAACATATCAAACACCAAATAGAAAAAAAAAATCCCAGGAAGAATTATTTTAGGACCCAAGTACCCTGTAAGCGCTGCTTATCTTTGCTTTCGTAGCTGTCTTAATCTTTTTGATTTGTATCTCATCTGTCTCACTCTCTGTGATTTGTTTTGTTTACATCATGTCCTGACATACATGCTGCTTGAAAGTATCTATGAGCGGCATGTGACATCAGGTTTCCATGAAGTAGAACTTTGGCTCTTGTCGGGATCCTGATTATTTAAAAATGAACACAAGTAAAGACAATGCTGATAATTTATACTCTAAAGTAAGGGTTTTATTACACAAATACCAACTTCACCCCCCCTTAGGAATTTGAGTTTTATCAGCTTCGTATCTTACAATGGGTGTTGGGTATGAGAACTATGTACATACCCACTTTAAGCCTCAGAATGGTGGGCTAGGTCTCTGTTTTCTTTAACTAGGACATCAGTGGAAACTATGTTCTGTCTATGGTGATGTATCTGAGTGCAAACAGAACCCTGTTAGCTATTATGTACCTATTAGCTCTGATTACCTTCTGATAGTTCTTCAGCAGTTGGTTTCTTTCACTTTGACAGATCTAGTACTTTGTTTAACCTTTAAGCCAGTAGGGCAATAACACAGCTGACAGAAGGAGAGAAATAATTAAGGAAAACTTAACCAGGACATTTAAAAATCTCTAACAAGGCAGATATTTCTGTTCAATTTAAATACTTGTCAAAGCATGCATACAATTCCCCATAATTGCTATGGCAAATGTTTCATTTTTTTTTTTTTGCTAGATTCAAATTAATTTTAGCAATGTAGCTTAATCAAATTACTAAGTGTCTTCCTTTAAAAATATCTATAATTTACACCCTCAGAAAGTAAGTTTTAATATTTTGATACTTCTAAGAAAAGTGATCTCTGAGAGTACTTACTACTTTCTGGAAGAATCGTAAAAGAAATATATTTTTAAGGCATTGTCTAAAAATCTGTCAGCAGTCTGAGTTTTACAAGTTCTGTATTGACGGATACATGTTTTTGGAAAAAAACACAAGTCATAAAAAATGTTTACATCCATATTGCTACCAACTCTAAGTATTAAAACATGGCCAGTGGTAATTACAAAAAAACCCCAACCCATCCAAAATCTATTGGCTCTTATTTAGAAGTACTCCTGTGAGCAAATTTCAATAACAAGTGGCTAGGGAAGCTTGGGCAGCCTGCCTCTTCTTGAATCCTTTAGCAGGAACCCTGCCCCGAGGGTGAGCCTGCTGCCTTGGTTAGTTTACAGGTCCATGCATGTTAACTACTACTGTGAAAGGGCATTTCACTCTCTCTGGGTCCTCCTTCCACTAATCCATATTCAATAAGAGCAGAAGAAAAAGTGCTTCATTGTTGCATGAAGATATTTAATTAAAGTCGGAAGAACTTCTAATTGAGAAATTGCAAATAGTCTCACCAGATCATTAATAATTTGGCAGTTTATAAGACATTAAAATATAATGTGTTCATAATTTTCCATAAATCTATTAATAGTATTACATAATTCCTCTTGTTTAATGATTCTTCTCCCATTTTCTCAATCCCTACCCCTCTCTCTTTTTTTTGTCTTCTACTTATAATCAACAAGAAGTCTAATTTCACATTGTTTCTGTACATCATTGATCAAATGTCTTAAGTTCTGTGTTATCAATTTTATGGTAATTGTTTACAATACTTTTCCTACTCCATGGCTGTGCAAATAGTTCTTAAGACACAGATTTACTTCTCATAGATGAGAAAACTGTAAACAATATTAAAATGATAATATTTTAGCTGTGTAGATATATATCAGATTACTTACAACATTAAACACTGTCAATGTCACTGACATATTTTAGTACATGAATTGTACAGCATAAAATGTAGATTAGGCAAGATACTCTTTTTATGGTAATAAACAAGGAAGAATACGCCTCTGCAAATCAAATGGGAAAAATGGCATTTCCATCTAATCAACCATCAGGTTGCATTCCCATCAGTGCTGAAGTGATTATGTTTATGTAGGACAGCTCAGGGCAGAAAGAAGCCTCATGAAGTAAAAGAAAAAAGAGGAATGCTTGTGGGTAGAAGGGTGGGGAACACATCTCAGATACATGAAGCTTAGAAATGAGGGAATCTGAGCTATGGATAGAGGCTATGTATACAGGGCTGCCCAGCATAGGCCAAGATGTAGAATGGAGATGGTGAGCAGGCTCCTAGATGGACATGAATTATTTGAATTGTAAAAATAAAAGTCTACTTCTATAGTTGGGAGATTAGTTAGAAATTATTAGAGGTCACTAACAGGTATCCACCAGTTTAATATTAATACAGAAGTGTTTCTTTGATTAAATAATTGGTGTACATCAGAAATGAGGCTGGAAAGAGGTAATGATCTTTCGGGTGTTATAAACTTACTGTCTGTGTAGATTAGATCACATCCCAACTTTGGAAAGAATTTGAGATGCATGTTTTGTCTTAATTGATGCATATAAATTAGATGGATAAAATAGAAAATGTTGCCAGAAAAGAAAATGGTCATAAATAAGTAAATAAATAAATCGAATACATAAATTAAGTTAGGAAAAAGACACAGTGCTTTGAAGATTTTTTGTTTTTTAAGTTGAGGTCCTACTCTATAGCCCTGGTTGATCAGGAATTCACAAAAATCTACCTGTTTCTTCCTCCCAAATGCTGACAATAAAGGCAGGTGTCACAATGCCTGGTAAAACTTGAAAAGCAAGCAAGCAAGCAAGCAAGCAAGCAAACAAACAAAAACCAACCAGCCAAACAAATATTATTGGATAGGAATTTAAAACATGAAGTTGTAAACAAAAAGAAATGAGACCACAAGGTTCTTTTAATGCCTCCTAAGATAGTTTCAATTTTATTTCAAGAGATGGGAGTTACAGGAGGTTGGGGAGCTTTGTGCAGGTTAACACCTTATGATCAAGTTTCTATTTTGCAAAATTTTCTACCTGAATATGGAAAACGAATCATAAGTCAGCAAGGCAGAAAGAAGGTATTAAAGAGATGGTATGTATTCTTGAAGAAACAGAATGGTGGCCTGGCAGCTGCTCATTCCTGTGGGGAAAGTGAGAGAGAGCATATACAGAAGAGCCTTAGGGGAAAAGGATTAGTTGGCCTGTCTGTCAATTGAATATTAGAGCAATTGAGAGGAAAATGGCCGAAGTACTTGGGCTTAGCAATTTTGTCTAAACTCTGCCCCACAGTTACCTGGCCAGGTACGCCTAAAAGGGGCTACTTTGCCCCTTCTCTCTTTCTTGCGCTTGCCTTCCTGCTCCCTTTCTGCCCCCTCACCCCTTCCCCCCTCTCTCCATGTGCTCATGGCAGAGCTCTACTTCTCCTCTCTTCTCTCTCTCTCTCTCTCTCTCTCTCTCTCTCTCTCTCTCTCTCTCTCTGCCACTACTACCCTTTTGACTCCCCTCCCCATGCCCTGAATAAACTCTATTCTATGCTATATCATTGTGTGGTTGGTCCCTCAGGGGGAAGGGATGCCTTAGCATGAGCCCGCCAAGGCATCCCCTTTCCCCTTGCCTGACTACACACTCACTAAAACATATCCCCTCCTCTCTTTACCTTTTATAAACACATCACATGGCACAAGAGATTAAGAGCAAAAGATAACAAACCGAAATAACACACAGAAAAGTGAGTTTAAGAAACAAAAATCAATGCAATTCAGCTTAATGAGGGGGCATATGGTTGATATTTTGATTTAGATGTTAGTCACAAAGCTACGTAGCTGTAAATATTTTATAAAGAAAATCAACTGTGAGCCCAGAAGCTAACTAAACTTCTAAGGTTCTTCAGGGCAAACTGAAGAAAGCCAGGACGAATGTGAGGGTCAGTGTTAGCGGTGGTCACAAAAGAAAAGGTCTCTTTATTTCCTCTTAACTTTTGAATTTTTCAATTAAAATATAATGATGAATTTTCACCCCATTAATCCTTCACATGTTCCCAGCCTCTTTTTCTTACACATACACACACACAGACACACAAATAGGTATAAAATACAACTTGATGAGTTCCTCTAGGGTTGTTGGTATGTACATGATTTCAGGGCTGACCAAGTATTGTATTATACAATTAGTATTGTATAACCAATAAGGGGATGCCTCCCTATGGAAGATTGATTCTTTCTGTCTCTCAGTAGTCACTAGATGCTTGTAGGTATATACATACATACATACATACATACATACATACACACACACACACACACACACACACACACACACACACATATATATATATACATATATATATATAATTTCTCTCTTTTTGGTTAGTGTATTTATTGTCTGTCATTGTTCAGGTTTTATTTAGATAGCCACATTATTGAGGTATCATGGGTCAAGCATTGTCATTGTAGGAGACACACTATATGACAGTCTTCCAAGTGCTGAGTCTTCTATGCTTTCTGTTCTCTCTTCCATGTCTCCTGATCACCAGGTGCATGGTTTCTGCTGTAGTTGGATTCCTTGGTTCACTTGGTTCACTTCACCATCAATTCTTCTCTACTTTGACCAGTTGTGGTTTTCTGTAAAGGTTTCCATCTGCTACAAAAATAAGCTTCTTGAACTAGGGGTGAGAACTGTGCTTTTCTGTGGGTATAAGGATAAGTATCAAGAATGCAGTTAAAAATTATGCTCGTCTAGTAAAGTGATGGTAATAAGTTCTCTAAAATCTATGATCTCAGTAGCTCCTGGTAGTTACAGTGACAGAGCAAAAAGAAAAAAAGCTACAGGAAATTTATATTACAGGAAACTGTGAATTGAGTTCAGTCATAATTTTTCTTAATTTGTAAATTTACCTATACCTAGTCAACTACCTATAGAAACTTACTGTAGAAAAACTTGCCATTACAATGAGTTACCATGGTGTAATGTACACAAAGCATTCTTATTTATTTACAAGGGGGAATTTGTGCCTGATCTATAGGCCTGGAATAGTGTACCATTGAAAGAATTTGCTTATTTGTACAAAGGTACAAACAGCTTCAACTGCAGTGCACTACAGTTATTGAATATGATCACACTAATTTTTCAAGAGTATATTTAATAGTTGTTGCTTTGAGTCAGCAATGCTATGACATACATTGCAGATGGCTAGCACTGCTTCATGGCAGAGCAAACACCTGTCTGATATACAAAGAATTTAATCACAGATGTACCAAATATTCATGTTAATACAAGAAATCCATTGCATTACAAGGAGACAGTTTATAAACCATTTTTTGGTGTATCTGAAGTTAGCCATACAGATCTTTCTCTCTGATAAAAGACATGAGTATAAAATCTAATCGAATGATATATCATTAAATTAGGCTTAAGTATAAATCTCAAGATATCTGTTTTTTGGTGGGACACTCTGTAAAGTAGGTATTTTCAGAGATTGTCCTATAAAGAGAGGTGACTGGGAGGAGCTAGTGTTATAAGTAGTAAAGTGAGACTGTAAAATTCTAAGAATACCTTCATTTGTGTGTTTTCAACAGTATTTACTGTTTATTTATGAAATTATGAGCTTCAGGTATTTATGTAATACTTAAATTCAGGAGTTTCCTTACTTCAAATGAAAGATGAAATAATTTCTTTTAATACAATATTGATATCATACTTCATTTTCCTGTTGTATCTTGTCATAACAAAATTTCTCAAACTTAGTGGCTTAAAGAAAAACTCACACAGGGAGCTAGAGAGATTAAAATAAAGTCCTACCTCCAAGCCTGAGCACCCAAGGTCAATACTTAGTGCCCACATCATGGAAGAAAATAGACTCTCACAAGTTATCCTCTGCTCTCTACTTACATGGCACACACATGCACACCCTCAATAAATAACAAATCTAAATATCTAAAACCATGGCATATTTATTTACCTTTAGCTGTTATCAGAAATACTGACAAGAAAATCACAGAAGAAGCTTGTTTTGGAGACTCCTTTTGTATGAGATTTTCTGGAGAGATGGGATCCAATCTCTATTCGCTCCAAATAGCACATAACCACCAGACTACTGAAATGATTCCATTCATGTCTGTTGGTGAACCTAAGAGCTTGTCAAGGTTATTCAGATGAGTACAAGTTATTCAAAAGCAACTACACCACCAAGAAATCATCTCAACACGATTTCATACCTCACAAAAGTGCCATCGCTAAAATCTCTTGAACAACTTGTAAGCAATTGTTCCCTAGTCTCCCCCAATATTTGTTTAATGCTTATGTAATCTGAGCCAGGACCTTGTAAAGCTTATGAGCTTCCTGGGTGTTATGAAACTTCTTCCTCTTCCCCGAATTAAATATTTCAATTTGGAAGTGATAGCTAAATCATAGTTCCAGAAGAGAATTCATTTCTGTTTCTGCTCACCTCTAGAGTCTGGCTGTTAGCATTCCTTGGCTCATAATGTCATCTCTCTTGTTCAACAGGCAGTTCATTTTCTCTCGGACATACCACCTGCCTAGGAGAAAAGCACTTGTGATTATTTGATTGGACCAGATCATCTGGGACAATCTCCTCATTTCAAGACAGTATACCAAACTTAATCTCAATTGAAAATTCCTCTTCCATGTTGTGAGACATATCCACAGCCTCCAGGATTTGGGATATGGACGTCTTTGATTGTTATTTTTCAAGATATTTTTTAGATTAAAAAGCACTTGACTTCTAAAAAGCAGCAACTCATCATTTCTGCTTTCATAACATTTTCTCTTGTTAATACAGGTCCTGTTTTGTATCTCTGAATTCCAAGAAAGATTGATCTTCTTGTGACTTTGTACTATAGTAACATTATCCTCAAGTTGGCACCATCAGTAAGTGAAGACAGCAGTCTCAGGTCCTGGAACTGAGTCTGATCTTTAACGAGCTTCTAGGAGAGCTGCATAAGTCAGAATCCTCCTGGCTCTCAAAACAAACATTGTGCTTTTCTCAGAAAAGTTATCCGGAAGGTGAGGTCAGAAATTTGGTAGTATTTAAAATAGACATTGTTTTAGGGAAGAAAGACTGTCCTGGTGTTATCATCTATTTTTCTTTTATGCAAGATTCTGGTTTCATTCAGTTTTGCTTTAACGCAGCAGTTCTGCACCTGCTACTTTGTGAAGGTTGTTTTACTCTTCGATGTGATGTCACAACTGTGTTTTTACCTCTGGTTATTTTTTGTAATTTATAGAAGGGAGTGTGAGCTTTTCCTTCTAGGTGCATGACTGATTGGCTGACACTTCCTTGAGTGGGCTTGAGTGGGATAGCTGTGTTTTCTGTAAAGAGATGCTTTCTGGCTCCAGTTTCTGCCTTTGAAGGGAATGGTAGGTTCAAGAGGTCAGCATAGACAGGTCTAAGGTCAACCACTGAAGCAATCTTGGCACCTCATGACTGTAGACTATTATTTATTTTTTTAAAAAAAGAAGTTGTGACCGGGTGAAATGTCATAAGAAACCTCAGGAATTTATGGTCCATTAAATAGGAACTTTTGCCCTCTTGGAAGGTTTTGGCGGGAAGCCTCTAGTCACCCTCTCCCACGGAGCTGGGGAAACAGATGACTGAACATGCACTCCTGTGCCTTCTGGCCCTGTGGTTATTCTAAACTTCCCTTGCAGTGGCTGGCACAGCTTCTGTGCTGCACTGCTGAATAAGAGTGTGGCCACACTGAACAATAGAGGTCAGTCAGACCTTGCCAAGCTGTTCATCCTATGACTGGGTCAGAAATGTTGATGTGGACCAAGAAATACAAAGTTAGTATCTGGTTTAGTTTTAGAATAATTCCTAACAGTAAAAATGAAACACGTATGATAGTTTCATTTCTACTCTGGAAAACTTGGTCGCTCTTGGAGAGAGATCTGTGATTGGTGTAAGAAGCTCCCAGGAGGAGGGGTAAAAATTGTTGCACCTAAAATTTCACTTTTGTGATTTACAATTGGAAAATATATCATGCATAATTTTCCCATGTTAAGTGTTCTGTTGACCCTCCTCTCACTTGTCTCCCTACCTTTCCTCTTTCACTCCTTCTTTACCTTAATTTCTCTCCTTGTAGCCCATTCCTGTTCCCTCTTCTGTCTCCCTCACCATAGAGGCAAAGTAGACACCTGGGTAATGGAACTCTTCTTCATATTTAATTTATTTTGGTTGTGGTCATACCCATGAGTCTTTAGGAACTGTGAGGGAAAAACATTATATGTGACATATATATGGTTTTTAAATTTAGTTCACTCCATTACAAATATTGAC
Source organism: Uromys caudimaculatus (assembly GCA_028551405.1). Lineage (NCBI taxonomy): Eukaryota > Metazoa > Chordata > Mammalia > Rodentia > Muridae > Uromys > Uromys caudimaculatus. The sequence continues at coordinate 67,709,144 of CM052716.1, read as the reverse complement.
TATCTACAATGTAGCATCTTTTGTTGTGTACATGTCTAGAATACACAGATGAAATAAAGAGAAAAAAATACATATTCTTAGGAGCTGATAGTATTTCAGGAAGAGTCACTCAATATTTAGTACAGATAATAAATATATGTTGCATGTCGATTGTAAGCTAACATATTACAGAGAGTAAAAGTAGAATCCTTGGTATGTGGATGGGCATGGCAGTTTGTACTTTGAGCAGGATGCTCAGAAGAGTTGTCTGGGCAGAGCATGGAGGGTAGGGAGTGGAATGACGTAAAAGAGAAAGCTGAAAAACCACTTGGGCTTAGGGATAATATCCTTTCATGATAGTAAAAACTGGGCAAATGCTGGAGTCATAGAGCTTTACCAAATACATCTTTTCACTATTGGAGCTCATTGTCTGCTTCATTCTCATGATGCTCAGATGCTTCCATGGTGGCAAGTTTGCATCATGAAGGATGGATATAGAACTGGTTATGGGTATAAGGGAAATAATCCTGGACTAATTTCAAGACTTGCAACTTAGTTTTAGGGCTCTAACTCCAAATACCATGAGATGTGGGACATGGCCTTTTTGGTTTCACTTTCTTTATTTGTAAAATGAGAGTATTGGTCATATGATGTAAATTTATTATAATTCTTGGAGTCTCTAGAAAGTAACAGGTAAGTCAGTTGAAAGAAGAAAGAATTAAAGGGTGGAAAATGTTAGAGTCAGAAAAAGTGGCAATAGAAAAGTTAGACTAAGGGAAATAGAGAGAACTGACAGGGAGAAGAAAGAAGAAAGAAGACAAGTACCAAATTAACTAGAAAGTAGTGTATCTTAATACAATTACAACAACACATTTGAGCAAGTACCTTTTCTCCTTTTATATTTCCAGAAAGCTATTTTTGCTAAGCTATACAAAAGGATATTTTATTCAGCTCTATTTCTAGGTAAGGGTTATTTCTTCACTGTGACTTTTGGGCCTTTACACTTGTGAGGGCTTTCCATCCTGAGATAAAAATATGATGCTAATTTTTAATGATTTATACATAAAGGTTAAACAAGCTTTGTAGAACTTTGTTAAACTACACACCTTGGTTATAGGGAATGAGGATTCAAACAATTAGGAGCATATCTTTATAATCCTACTTTTTTTTATGTCTTAATTAATTTTGACACCATCTTAGAGTGTATCTGTTTTCAAAGAGATTAGCATTTAGCTTTTCCTTATCTAGCTTGCATATTTCATTTTATAGGTTTTTTCTGGGCAAGTATTGTCTCCTTTGCTTGGTATCTTCCTTCCTTCTGGCCATTTCCCCATTTATTAGCACTGACCTCCAGAGAGAAGATAAGGAGAAGAAATAAAATATAAATCACTTCATTTCTATAAATTGTTGCAAAATCTGGAAAGGGTAGAGGTTGAAAGCAAAGGCCAAGTAAAGTTTAAGTTGCAGACTAGAAAAAGATAAGGGCTTTCCTTACTTTGTGCATTAAAATTGAATCCACGTAGCAATGAGGATATCTTAAAATATTTATGAGCCTTTCGTAGCAATTCTGGGTAGATTAAGAGTGGTATAAAGTACATAAGGTGAGGGAGTTATCCTTGGAAAGGAGTAGGACACCACTCTTTTAAAGAATAAAACCAATAAAAAGTGAAACTCTAAGGGTAAAGCAGACATATGTAGAGAGTGGAGGGGAAGGCACCAAGGCACTTGGTTCTGTGTTCTCTATTTTCTTGGGAAGCAACAATAAATAACCATGATGTCTAGGGAGCCTTCCTGGATGGAGTTTGAAGGAATGAGAGTGGGTTGGATCAGCTGGTTGGAAGACTGTCAAAAGGAGTAAAGGTAAGGTCCAGGGATTAATGAGTAGCGTTTATGCATTAGGTGTTTCTAAACTTGCAAGATTTGTAGCACAAGCAGGAGACTTTTCCTGAATTCCTTTGGCAGCATAGGAACAGGAACAGATAAAAATGTTTTGGAAGACTAAAGGTTGGCCAAGAATTCTTAGGAAGATTATAACACAAGAGTGATAAATAAACTAATCTAGAAAAAACTTATCTTTATCATCACATTTCAACAATAGCAAATTATTAATAAGCAGAGTGTGTTAGATACTGAACTTAATTTAGAGTTGAATAACAGTGCTGGGCTCAAGAGACTTTTCAAAGTGGCTAAAGCCAGTAACTTAGGGTCTTCTCTGGTTCTAAAAACACTTTTTTTTTTTCACTTTATCAATAGTTTGTGGTGGTGCTTTGACTTAATATCAGTGATCTTTAGTTTAAGGTGGTTTGACCTATGTCTTTTTCCCATTACTAATTGGGATCACCTTCATAGAGTCCAGGAAGTTTTTCACTGCAAGAGATTTCCACACTACCCCAGAAATGCCTGCCCTTTACCAGTGGGTGGCTGTGGGGTTGGAGTCTGGGATACAGTGAAGAGTGGAGGGATGGCCATTACCAGGGATGGTGTGTGGAATCCACAGGAGATGTGGCAGTGGGGGAGGGGGAAAAGCTGCAGCTGGTGTTCTGTTGCAGCACTAGGGATAAGACTAGGGAGCAAAGAAAGAGAGAAGGTCTTCATGTAGGAATCCTAACAGCGAGAGCAGGGGCTGTGTCTGACTTTGTTGCCTGTCTTTGGGACCTGTTTCATTAACTGGGCTGCCTCCTCTAGCCTCAGTAGAAGATGTGCCCAGTCTTAATGCAATTTTACATGCCAAGGTTGTCGATAGCCATGAGAGATCTCCCCTTTTCTGAAGAGAAAGGGAGAAGGAGTAAATGGGGTGGGGAGCAGAGTTGGGGGAAGGACTGAGAGAAGAGGGAGGAGAATCTGAGGTAAAGATGTAAAGTAAATGAATTAACTAATTAATTAAGTAAGTAACTAATTAAAAATAATTTGAAGAAAGGTTTGTGAGCCTTGGGTTAGGTCCTCTTATTTTCTTGAGTTAGAATTCAGTAAGTTCTACTTCAAACCATCCCTCTAAGAATCTGTGAATGAGATAGCTGGAGAGGTGGTGCCTCAAAGAACAGCTGGCTTTGAAGGAGATGGCAAAACACTAGAGGGCTGATGGAGAACGATGTGTGTCATCTTCTGAAAAATCACTTTGCTCCTCATTAATTGATTCAAATATAGAAATCATCACAGGTTTAATCTAGCATTCTGAAAAGATAAAAAAAGACTTGAGATGTCGTAATAAGCTTATTTTAACATATGGTGATCAAAGGGGGAAACCAGGGTCTAACGTTAATGACAATTGTACTAAGATCATTTACCCTTCTATAGGAGTCCATGGGAAGCTTCCAACAAAGAATCACCTTGAACGAGGTAGTTTTTTTAAAAAAAATTAATTACCAAAAATGAATGTTTAATAGTAATTGTTTAGAGAAATAAAAAGTTTAAAATGTCAAAATAGGCCAAAGCACACTGAGATGAAAGAGAAAGAATTTATTAGATAGGGCAAGCAGACCTTTTCCTGGATGTCAAGGCAATGGTACATGAATTTATAATATACAGTGGTCCAAGCAGATTGGTTAGATAGCAGCAATCACATGCGTTTTGCAGGGAGCGTCTCTCACCCTGTTGCCACTTTTTTCAGTGTTCCATATGTTAGGTTGCAAGTACGGATTTAGCCCTTTTGCCCAAAGGCATCTGAACCTGTGAAAAGCCTAGCTAGGGCATCGTCTATTGTTCATTGACAACTTGTCAATTTACTTCCAGGCAAAATAACTCATAAACATGATAAGTAAGGCAGATAAAACAAGAATTCTTTCACACTTTGCAACTTTACTGCAAAAATGGCTTATTTTCCATAAATGTGTGAAATCTCCCCTCTGAATTGTGACTGTGCACTGAACTTTAAAACTGTTTAGAAACAGCACAAGCATTTCACAATTCCTGTCTGTAATAAGATGAATGTTAAATATTAAACATGCATTAAAAGTGATAAAATAAAAGATTCTCAAAGGTTCGCTAGCACCACTATATTTCTTGTTGACTTTCTGAGTTAATAAAAGTTAAGTTTAGCAATACTCCCCCAAAGACAAATGTTTAAACACTACCTTCTAAATATGACATTTCATATATTTATAGTAGCTATTATCTAAACCCTTATTTCACTTTAAAAAATAGATATAGTGAATGATAATAGAACTAAATTCAAAAGCCAGGATGTGGTGTGTCAGCATATGCTCGTCCTGTAGTGAAGTAGCTTTTGTTTCTGATATTTATACACATTCCATTTCTATTGTACTGTTTAAACATTGAAAGCTAATTATGAATTCTTTTAGGTAAAATATTTTGAGTAGATAATAATTTTGAAATATATTAGTCTCTAAGGCAAAACCGTCTGTTTATATGCAGTTATTTATAAAGTCATACTTTTTAATGAATCCATGTTCCCTGAACTCAATTCCCTGGTAATGAATTTGATTTTAAGCTTCCTGCTTACTGTAATAGCAACACAAAGTTACACACAGTGCCCGACTGATTTTCCCCAGGTGATTATCAATCATACCAAATACTCCAATTTTAGAAAGAGTAAAATGGGAGACGAGAACAGATGGGATGTGACCCAATCATCCGAGACCAGATTCTATATCCCCATTATGGCCTCCTTGGAGTCCTTTCCTCAGTGGACCAGAGGAGGCTCCCACTGTTTCCAACTGTAGGGTTTTAGGGTATTTGGAACTCACCCCTACATTTCCCGATATTTTTTTCAGTTACTATAGAATGTTTATAAACAGGAACACATATGCATCTGTTACATAACGAACGGCTTTCGGGAAATAAATGATAGAACACAAGAAAAGAGAATTAAAAGACTGTAAAGAAAAAAAATGAGGAGAGAAAAACGAATCTGTGACAAAGAAGAATGCCTCAAAATAGGCCATCTTTCTCTGCACTACATTATAAAGAGCCTGTAACCCGGCCAGAGACCTGGCCTAAATCATGTCACAGACACTAGCTATCTTGGACCCTTGGGAGTTTGTCTTTATCTTTGACCTCAAGTTTGATCAACTTTCGCCTTGTGAGGGAAGATGGTCTGTGATTAATGGATACCAGACACATTCCAGAATTTGCCTTTTGAATACAGGGCTGCTATGAGATGGTAAGAAAGACTGAAATGTAGATATTCACCACCAGATCTCTAATTATATTTTTTTGTGTGAATAGTATAATTGGATACCATAAGAATTCACTCTAAATGAAACTATGCATATTTTCAGATGACACCTATATTTGCTTTAAAACAGGAAGTGGACATAAAGACATTCCCTACCTGATATTTTGTGGGAATGGGGTTGTACACCTGTGTAATAAATATTTATTCTAAATGCATCTCTCTCTGACTTTCTACTCCCTTATCATGCAAGCTATGACTTTTAATGTTTTTAACTAACAATGTTCACATCACATGTAATATTTCAGTTTCTAAGCACTGTCACTCTGCCTTCTTCATAAGCATTTGACCACACCAATCCTTGGCTATACAAAGGTTTTCTCTCTGCCTGTCACCCATGGGAGCTAGCCATTGCTTGTTATTTTCCATTTCTGTTTTTTTTTTTTCCTCTTCTCAGTGTGAATGATAGTGCTCTCCTCTGTTAACTTAAACCCATTTATTATGTGCTCTATATTCTAGCCTGCCAAGGTCATTTTGAATTTTAATCTAAAAAAAAAAAAAAAATTCTGGCCACCCTATATAATCTGGCACTCTTGGAGAGTTAGTGAGTCATCGCCCATATTAGTATCAAAATTCTTAAATATCGTTACTCTAGAAACCTTGGAGACAGACAACACAGTAACCTAGGAGTAAACTTTTTCAGACTAGAGTGTGTGGCTGCAATGGTCCCACAAGCAGATTTATAAAAAGTTGTAAGAGAGGCAGTGAGCTTAAAAAAAAAAATAAGGGGAGGCAAATAATAAGAGCTTTGTAAGACTCAGGAGCACAAGAGAACAAAGAGAAAATGGGAGGAAGAAAATAAAGATAGAAGCTAGCTGGATTTTGGTGCTTTCAAGATTCAGAACCTGATGTTGAATATGCAAGTGTGGGGTGTATTTGTTTAATTTGAAGCATGTAGTTTCATTCAAAAACCTAGGAAAAAGGCTGCTGAGTGCTGGACGTCAATTAATATTCTTCCAAACGACTGGCAGGAAGCCACAGTGGACGTCTAGTCAGAGACAGTGTGTCACACTACTGTTGACTGTAAAATTAATTACCATTTCTAAACAAGAACTCTGTGGTGCATATTCTTCTGGCATACTATATGGCCCTCCTGGCATTAAAGGTTACAAATAGTTATTTTTTAAAGTGCTCTTTAGAGAACTCACAAGTGAAAATATTAACAATCCCAATAATAACAACAAAAAAGCACACTGCATGGCAGGGCAAGTCGACATTGTGAAAAGAGGGCTGAATATTAAGAAGTCTCACCTACCTAAAGTAAGTGTTAGACATTCACATGATGGCATCAGCTGCTGATCCAGTGCATCTGGAGCTACCCTGTCACCAAGGCATTGCTAACCAAGGCAGAGACACAGACAAAGCTGCTTCATCATTAATGTCAGTAAAAGGATCTGGAGGAAAAATAGAGAGTCTCTGGAGACCTTGTCTGGACTTCTTGGAGCCTGGACAACAGTTTTTCCAACAACAGTCTTTTCCAACCTTGGAGCAGCTGCAACAAAGGGGGAAAGGAGAGCATTGACTCAAGTTGTCATTAAGTTCAAAGAGGTGAGAATAGTCATCTGTTGGGAACCTTTACAGGCAGAGTTATTAATGGGGAATTCTTTTTATGGCTTTTTGAAAATATCACATTTATGAACAGTGTTAAATTATCCTGGGTTATTGTTTGGCATATGTTGTCCAGTCAGGTTTAAGCTGATAAAATTAAAATCTAACTTTGTTAAGAGGCTAAAGGAATACAGAATTTTTCACCCTGCATTGTAGCACATAGATTTAAAATAGCACTATCAATCTAGAGAAATGCAGCTCTGGCGCTTACTTGAGTGCAGACTAGTTCAAGGATTATATTCAGTGAGAAGTTATTAATGTTTCACAAGAAACCTAAAGGACACATCAGATGCTGTCCTACAGGGGTCTGTCTAGGGTGGTGATATTTAACATTTTATCAGCCAGTGACTTGGATGATAAAATATAGAACATGCTCATAAAGTTTCACGGAGGACCTCTAAGTTGAGAGAGATAACAAGAATCCTGTAAGATCTGCTTATAATGCAAGGTGACCTTGAAGAGTCATAGACAGAGACATTAAAAACCAGGATTATGACCACTGTGTAGCCTAACAAGTGAGGCTTAAATAACTAGCTTAATGAGAGAACAGATTTCATTAGGCAAAGACGAAATGCACTAAATACAAATGACTTGATAAACAGCATTTACTTTGGGAAGAAATGCACATGATCCTGGAATTTCATATAATATAGAGTATAACGAAGCATTCAGTGCTTTATTATTTAATGTAAAAGACACATAAAAATTGAAAACAATTCAATAAAGACAAAAACTAAAGATCTATAAAAGAAAAAGTGGAATTCCTGTGGTTCATGAGAAATTGACACCAAATGCCGTCCAATATACAATTAAGGAAAGATAGGTGATTTTCTTTCATTTCTGAACCCACAGTTGTTTTTCTTTGAATTAGTCTTCTAATTTTCTATTTAGAAGTTATGAATATAGTTCATACCATTTACAGCTCACTCATTTTAATTTTGTTATAGAGTTCATTTATAGCCATTTAAAGAAATTAATCCTATACAGACTAGATACTGCCAGTGTCAATCAATGAAGAAAAGTCACATTTCAGGGATGACATATTTGTATATGAGGCATTCTCTAGGTAACATTCAATTTGGATTGCCTCTTTAGATCAGAAAACTTGACTCCATATAATATTATTTTTAATTTATTAGTTCACATTCTTCTAAAAGTTAATGGGTTTCTTGGCATTATCATTCAAGTGTACCTGTATTGATCCCCTATTGCCCTCTTCTCCTGTTTTTCTCCCTGCCCACTAGTCTTTTTCCTCTTGCAAATAATTCCCTCATACTTACAACTCTACACTTAAGTTTATATCAGCTTTAGAACAGTGTGTAAAAATGAAAGAGCGAGAATCTGAACCCAGATAACAGGCAATTGGACATGTTACAAAGATAATTCTTTTAGAAGAGTAAATGGCCTCAGTTTCAGGTAGTGATTAAGTTAAGTAGCAGAAAATTCCAGATACTAAGGAATTTTGAAGTATGAATTCAAACAATCACAGAAAGATTTTTAACTTTCATTAGTGCTTTTTAATTACTAATTTAAAGAATAATCTACATTCATGTGCCTTGCTACTAGCAGTTGACTTCATCTTAGAATCACCTTACCAGCATTTAGAAGTCCTGCTACTTATGTTCCAACCTCCAGAGATCCTGTGGCTCTGACTTAAGGGGTTTGGAGCATGTGTGTGGGAATAAGGATAGAAAAGCAGAGCTAGGTCCACAGCCAAATGTCTTATTTGGCAGAGCCAGTAATGACATGTACTTAGAATTCACGTGTATGCTCGTAGTGGCCCTGTCTTCTCTCTATGGCTGTAGCTGTCTTCTGCTTAACTTTTGTCATGCTTTCCTTTCCGACTTTCAGCCCACTGCCAATTGCGTGATATTACACTTTGCTGTCTCTGGCTATTACTGCAGATATCCTTTCCTGCTTTTGCTAAGCTCTCAGACATTTGCATTGTCCTTCAAGGCTTTGGTTCTAGCTTGGTTTTTTGTTTGTTTTGTTTCTGTGAAATGAGAGGACAGCATTATCAAACAGGTTAACATAGAGCAAGTTGGGATGTGGAACTAGCCAACCATATTACCATGTGGTCATATTTTAACCATCAATAGAAACAGGTTCCGAGAAGAATCTCTTTGTAGAACCAAAATGGAATGGAACACTTAATGTTATATAGAATGAAGTTCTTACCTTCCTAATATCAAACCCAACACTCTGTCGTGTGTGTGTGTGCACGTGTGTGTGTGTGTTTATGCACGTGTGTGTTTCAGTGCACAAAGCTATGTTATATAAATCCTAAAAGTCAGTATATATTGTTCATATTATGGTATTTCACAAGTGATTTTTAACCAATCTCTTTTTAAAAACTACTTAAACTGAAACATGTAAATCATTGTTGTGAACCAGTTAGCTTGAAATGATAACTTCAGTCAAAATTCTAAATCCTGGAGCTCAGGATAGAATGAAACTACAAACTAGTATTTATCAAAGCTTCTTCTTTATGGTTGTTCCATGTAGTACAACCACTACTCTGTTAATATCTTTTTATAGAAAATTAACCAAGTAAGGTAATGTGAAGTTTCCATGTGTTCAAGACTGTTTTCTTTTAAAAGACAGAGCCATCCCTAAAGTTTTTCCTGGGTTCCCTCATCAAGAGGCAGGCATGGTGGTGGGGCTCCTAGGTGAGCCAACTCCTCCCAGGTTCAGATCTATTATTTTAGTCTTGGCTTCTGCTGAGGCTTTGGTACTCCCTGGAGATGTTTTACATCTATTAATAAAAAGATAGTACAAAATTGAATAATGGTGTCTGCTTCCATAAAAAAGAAAATGACTCAAGGGACTCAGCTCCCAAAGTGCTTTCATAAATAAGGAACTAATGCTCACTACTAATTTTCTAGTTTGAGTTTTAAGACTAAAATCATATTTTCTGGTTAATAGTGACCTATTTTTGAGCAAGATTCTCATCCTGTTCCAAGCCCTTAAGGAAATAATTTCTGTACTATAGTGTCTCTATTTTCATCAAACTGAGTAACCTGTCAATTATTCTCCTATACTGGCTGCATTGGTCGCATTTTGTGCCTCTACTCTCCCATTCCTATGCCCTCTATCTCAGATGTGGCTGAAAAAAGTACCACAGAGATGAAAAAAAGTTTGGTCCCCTGCTCCTACATGGTGCTATGTTCTCTGTCCCACATCTTATCAGGCATGGTGTCTTTCCTATCCTTCTCCTAGCATAGTGGATCTCCTTTTGCCTCCCTCTCTGTGCCTTTTCCAGGAATCCTAAATGTCTCACCTCTGTTTGTCCTGCCCAGCCATTGGTTGCTGGCAACTTTATTTACTAATCAGAACCAACTGGGGGCAAGGACCCTCAGTGTCTTACCTGCAGATGTGCAGATTCTCACGCAAACAATTAAAATAATACAAGCAGCATTAAGCCAAACCCACTACAGACTGGCTTCCAGGCAGTGAGGGTCTTAAAGCCCATGCTCACAGGGACACACTTCCTCCAACAAGGCCACACCTACTCCAAGAAGCTCACACCTCAGAATAGTGCCACTCCCTTGGCCAATCATATTGAAACCACCAAAGTGTAAGAATCTGGATAGCTTTGCTGGGTTCTTTTCTTTAGAGACTCACAAGATTGGAATGATTGTGTTTACTAGGTTATGACCCCAACCAGTGATATATTAGCTTCTGAATTCACGAGAGTGCTGGCAATGTTCCACTCTGTAAGCTGTAGATCTCAGACTCTCAGTGGTTAGGAGTAGTGGCCACCTTCTCCTCTTACAAATATCCTCTTCATAAACAGCTCACAACGTTCTTGCTTCTCATGCCTTTCTCTTGCCTCTCTTGCTCCCTTGCTCCCCCTCTCTCCCCATTCTCCTCCCCCCTCTCTCCATGTGATTATGGCCGGCCTCTACTTCTCTACTCCCTCTCTCTGCCTTTCTCTGCTTCTACTACCCTCTTAACTCCCCTCTCCATGCCCCGAATAAACTCTATTCTATACTATAAAAAAAAGAAAAAAAAAAAAAAAGAAAAAAAACCCCACAACAGGGAAATTTTCTTTATTAAATACAGAAAAGGAAACATAATCTTCCTTTAAAGCAAACATTTCATATTTATAATGTAACCACAAAATATGAACATATCTCAATAAAAATTTAGAAGGGATGAACTTAACAACAATGTAAATAAAACAGTATGTGTAAAATAAACAAATGGTCCAAATTCAGCAACCATACTTAATCAGGTGAAAATCTTGTTACAGAAGTATTTTCAAGAATCAGTTCTTGTATACAGAGCTTCATAGAATAAATGAATAAAGAATGGAATAAGACACAGGACTCTAGACTTTCCTGATTCTAAGAATTTCTCTGGGTTTTTATTAAACTATATGGTATTAGGGCTCATCCTTGAATGTTTTGACTAAGAATATTTGATCAGAGTTGGAGAGTTCTATGATTAAACAACATGTAGAAAAATCAGTTTAAGTCCCTTGATGAATCACGATATAGAATGGCTGATATATCCAGAATTGAGAGCATTGGAGTACAGATCAGACCTGTATGGAAGCATGTGAGCAGTGAAGCAATAACTGTCCTCTGTACAAGTTGGGAAATACTGGATAGTAGAAATGCAGTGCCTGGGGAAACTCCAACACAGGATTACAGCTGCTCACTTAGTTTGAAAATCATTTGAGAACAAAATTTTAGTATAGAAGATAAGAAAATTTGAGAATAGATTCTGACATCTTCCTTTACATATGGAGGAAATGAAACATATTTGAACTTTAACATGAGGTAAGAATTATGATAAATATTTCATGTGTTACACAAGGCAAATATGGGGGTAGATAGAAATCAGTGAGCACTGAACAGGAAGCTTCCATTTTGAATTTCAGGAATAGGACATGTGAAGAGGAAAACAATAATGGAGCCAGCTTATAAGGGTGGAAAGAAACATCTTCAATCTATCAAAGAGCATAGATTATTTTCCACTTATATTGAGAATTGAAGTTACATAAGGACATGCAAGCAAAGCCTGCATGTCATCCATTCAAGACCACACTGAAGAGTTTTCAATATCTGAAGAGAGTCACAATTGGCTGAGATGATATACTTTTACATAGAATTGGGAATATATATATATTTCATCATGGCTTCTGTAGCACGCATTTATTACTTTCTTTTGTATACTGCATTTGGCAAGTTAAAAGGGCTGAGCTGTGTTGATTAACTATCCAAATGTTTAATTAATGTAGCAAAAGCAAGATGCATTCTGGCTGTGAAAGACCTTGGAAAGGTCCCACTGGCCTTATTCTCCACCCCCAAGAGGGACATCAATGAACTATTACATGGTCCCTGCATATCAATGTAGCAAGGCTTAGACAAATACAATGTTAATGGATAATTGTGGGTCACCTTGTCAAAATATGTTAAATGCCCCTTGAGTATGTTTTTTTTCTCCTTATTAAAAATGACAGTAAACTGTGACCTTGTTGATATCAAGCATGCTTTCAGGAAGCAAATATTATTATTCAGTTTCTAAAATGGTTTATTGATTTATGGGTCAAAAATTAATTGGAATTAAATTATAAAACATACATTCTGTGTTGATAGAGGTAGTAATTGTATGGCAAAGTGCTAAACTAAAATGTCTAACTTAGTTTAGGAACAATACCTTTGTGAACATTCATTCAGAACACACACAGAAGCAGCTTCCAAATGATTCACCAGCAAGGCCTGTGTCCCAGGACATCTGGGATATCGGCAGCATGGAGTCAGAGAAAGTTCACTGGGTGACCAAGGTCCTTGGATTCTGGCCAAGAATATGCCATCTGTCAGGATGGTGGTATATACAGGAAGCCTGAGGCTTGGACTCCTGCCTCCCCCAGATCTATTCATAAGCCATAAACGCCCACACGGATCCTCTACTGTTTTTGGTGCTGACGAAGGACAGAGGCTTTCTTGTCATCTGGTGCCATGAGTCACAGTTGTGGCACTTGGGACTTAGATTCCAAGGGCTGCTCCGGCAGCATGACACACAGAATGGAATTGGTTAGATTGGCAGTCATATTTGAGGTTTTCTTTTCTATCTTTAAAAAAAAAAAAAGGTTTCTTAAGAGGCTGGTAAAATGAAGATGGCCAAGAATGCAGATTAGGAAGGGAATGCCAGATTTTATGATTTTATCATTTGTTGCTACTAAGCCTAAGATAATGCTAGGTTGAAACTGAGAACTGGATAAAAATGACATAATTGGCTAAGTTTTTTCCTCACTACAAAGTCATTTTTTTCTTCTGAGAATGAATGTAAAAATTATTAAAGCCATAGGATGTGTGCTACAAGATGCACAAATATAGAAAGCATTATGCTACTTTAATGGGTCACGGTAGGAAAATATGTTGCATAAGTATAATGTACACATTTAGAATATGTAATAAAGGGTATTTGTCTTCTTTAAAAATGAAAGAAAACAGCATAAATAACTGAAATGGGAACCTCTTAACATGTCAGTGGTTTTATTAGGGGAATAGTTTCTCTTTGTATACACATCTTCAATTTACCTCTGGGCAGTCAGGTATAAAGTAACAATTTACACAGGATAATGAAAGGGAAAATGTCTCAATTTAAAAATTTACTATGTTGTAGGAATTTATTCTATCAGAGCACAGGGAGCTTCTAGGGAAGGTATACTACTGGTCATATGTGGAATTTGAAGTACATATGAACATGTGTACACACTTGCAGTATAGGTATCAAATGAGTTTTCATTTGATAGTCTAATTCTATTTAATTTGAAAGTAGCATCTTCCACATGCTTCTGGCTGCTTGTCTGAACACTTTGAGAAACAGAAATGAACAGCACAGGGTTGTCCTTACACACAGAACACTTCCTATGGCCTTTAAAGTGTTCTTTCCTCTATACCAGTGGCAAGTAGGCATTCAGAGTTTTAAGAACACTTAGAATCAAATGGAAATTCCTTAGATTCTAGATGATAGCAAGTAGGTGCAAAGTAGCTTCCTGTAGGCCATGCAGCAAGGTAGTGCAGGACCAGGGCGCATGTGAATTCAGACTAGACAAGAAATTCCATCACACTGTCACCGTCTTCAAAGATGGAATATTCCTTTCCTCAATGTCCTTATCCATAATATATATGCATACATACACACATAAGCTGATGCCACAGGAAACTCATTATAGTATACACTGATCTAAAAATTAACTGAAAAACATGTCAACTTGCCTTCTACTATAGCATTTCTGTTTTCTAAAAATGTGAGGTTCTTATGGATGTCACCATTACTGATGTTGCTGTTTGTCTTGACTTTGTAATGTCAGCTAAAACTCTGCTGAAGAATCTATCATGTACTCTCCTAAGAATCATATATAATAATTCATTTTGTCTTCAAGTGAGATTACCTCTTTTTTTTCTCTAAAACTACATTTTTATTTTACTCTTTAATTTTCTTCCATGTATGAGATAATAAAGCCTATATTTTCCACAAATTGCTTAAGGTAAAGGATGGTCTTAGGATTCTAATAAAGAGACCCATCAATTGCTTTCTTTACTAAGCAGAAGGAATTTCCTTTTCTCTGAAAGATGGAGTTTTTTTTGGAGTCTGATTCCTATCCCTACAGCATCATGACCAAAGACAACAAGAAGGAAGTAATGCAAACATCAATACTTGTAGCTAGGTTTTTATCACCTACCTCTCATTCTGAAGATTCTTGACTCATGTAGCCCCAGTTGCAACTTGTATTTTAACTGAAGAAGTGTAATATATCAGTCAGCTGATTCTTATGTAACAATATCAGGAATTTTACCATTTTGCCACCTTGTCGCATCTTTAAAGTTTATACTTCCATAGAACCTAACTGACATCTATCAAATTTGTGAAACCTAATTCTTGTCTTCCATAAGAACGCTAACTTGATAAATACAAAATTTCAACAAATGATCTCATTTAACATTTTATTAATAACAGTATTTAACATTTAAAAAAAATAACCTTTTCATTCTTTGGAAGTTGTATTCATTTATGCAATGTCTATTGATCATATCCATCTGCTCATACTTCCTTCCAGCTTCCTCTAGGTTTCTATGTCATCTCATTCTTTACTTTTAGCTATGATTAATCGCTCACCTAGTCCAGTTGGGGCTGCTGATACGCTTATAGCTCTTTGGCCTTTATCTGGGTCTTGGGCAGCTTACCTATAGTCATGTTACCAGAGGAGATCTATTCTTTTCTCTCCACAACTAGCAACTGTCAACATTCCATCCAATGTGGTGGGTCCTTGAGGGACATTCCCTCTTTGATGCTGGAATTTTAAATGACTTGATCTTGTATAGGTCCTGTGCAGGTAACTATAGTTGTTGTGAGCTGATGTTTGAACAGCTATGCCATGACCAGAATTCCTGCATTTTACACCTCTCCTCCTTCATTTTCAAGTTCTTACATTTTTTCTGTCTCCTTTCTGTGAGGTTCTGTGAGCCTTGGGTGATGGGAGGTTGATATAGATGACCCACCCACATCTGAGCACTCAGAATTACTTATCCTTGGCACTTAATAGGTTAAATGCTCACTGCAAAGAAAAGCTTCTTTAACCAAAATTGAGAGCAGCACAAATCTGTGAGAAGGAACAATATTTAGAATGTAGTTTGTCCATATGACCATTTAGTAAAAGACCAATGGTGGGTTCCCTTTAGGGTCTATAATCTCCCCATTCAGGGACTTTGGACCATGTTTACTGTACCAGTCATGAAAACCCTCCTGTGAAGCAGGCCCAACACCTGATTAGAGAATGCTTAGTTTTCTACATAACCACCATACCACTGTTGCACCAGTGGGTACATCTTACTAGTAGGTCAGGATTGCAGTAGGCAAGGTGTAGCACTCAGTAAGACCCTTGATGATTTTTCCAACAGCAGTATGCATTTGAATCTTAAGATTTTTTGTTAGCATATATTCAATCTAAATGTGTCATAATGATGACAGTTTCATATGAGCACATCCTGTACATAGACCATATCTATTCACTATTTATCTAAATCTCTTCCCCACTCTTCTGATATTTTTCTTCTTCCTATATAGTTGCTCTTCCAGTCTCTCTCTTCCTCCCCCCTTCGTCTCTCCCTTTCCCTTCCCTCCCATCTCTCTCCCTCTTTCTCTCTTCCTCTTCTTCTCCTTTGATCTTTTTTGTACACACATGCAACCTATTATATGTCTTAAAACATGCCATTATATATAGCATATAAATTATGTGAGATACACGTGTATAATACTATCTGATATGCTCACATATATACATATATACATTTGCATGTAGATACACATAAACACAGCCACACATACATATAAATCTGCATTCTGCTATAAAATATGAGATAATTGGTTTCCTGAATGTGGCCATTTAACATGGTAATCTATAGTTTTATTGTTTTTCCTGCAAGTGGCATAATTTCATTCTTCTTTATGATTGAATAACAACCAATTATGTGTGTATGTGTACCACACTCCACTTGTTAATGATTGTTATAGCCTAGTTAATTAGATTGAGTTAAAAATGATTAAATAGATACTTGAAAAGTCAGTCTTTCCTTTCCAAAGTGCAAAATTTAATGATAGTAATCATTGAAGATCCCTTTAAAAAAAGAAAAGAAAACATTTTTACAGAGGTGACTTGGCATTATCCACATTATCTTTAAAAACAAACTAGATATGGTATTTTCTCCCTTATAAAGTTGCCATCCCTTGTGGCCTTTCATCTTTTTATCTATCAGTCTTTTCTGTTGAATCATTATAGAGATGTCCTATTTTTGTATGTGTCTAATTAATTTTGCTTTTCTCAGATTAATTTGGTCATGAATCCACAATATAAACCTCTAAAATGTTAATTCCCTGCAATTTCAGTGTTAAGTTCTTTAGCGACTTTCAATTGCAGGAGGTTTTCATGGAGCTTCTAAATTCACAATACATTTACATCTCAATCTGAGTCCATCCCAGGCCCCTCTTCACAAAGCCCCTCCTCTAATTCCCCCATCCTCTTCTCCTCTGAGAAGGAAGAGGCCCCCTTGAGTACCAACCCACCCTGCACATCAATTCACTGAAGGACTGGGCATATTCTTTCCCACTGAGATAGCCCAATTAGGGAAACAGGATCCATAGGCAGGCAACAGAGTCAGGGAGAGCCCCTGTTCCAGTTGTTGGCTGATGTGAATAAAGATCAAACTACACAATTGCTACATATGTGCAGAGTACCTTGGGTCCAGGCCATGTATGCTCTTTGGTTGGTGGTTCAGTCTCTTGGAGCCTTCAAGGGTCCAGGTTAGTTGACATTATTGATCTTCCTGTGGAGTTCCTATTCCCTCAGGTCCCTCAATCTTTCCTCCAAATCTTCCACAAGCCTCCCCCAGCTCTGCTAATGTTTGGCTGTTGGTCTCTGCATCTGTTTTGGTCAACTGCAGTGTGAAACATCGCAGAGGACAGTTATGCTAAGCTCTTGTCTACATGCATAGCAGAGTATCATTACTAGTCCCAGAGATTGTTTCCTGCCCATTGGATGAATCTTAAGTTAGGCAGGTCTTTTGTTGATCATTCCCTCAGTCTCTGTTCCATCTTTGTCCCTGAACTTCTTGTGGGCAGGACAAATTTTAGGTCCAAGGTTTCCTGGGTGGTTACTTATCCCTCCCCTGGGAGAACTATCTTGCTACAGGAGGTGGCCACTTTAAGCTCCATAACTACCTCTTCTAGGTGTCTCAGTTACAGTCATCCATATAGACTCTGGAGTCTACCCCATCCTAGGTTTCTGGCATGTCCTAAAGATCCTCATTCCCACCAGTCACTGATTTCCATTTACTCCCCAAGTTCACTCTTCCCAGCTTTCCCTACACCTGATCACTGCCCCCACCTCTGTTCCCTTCTACATCCCCTCTCCCTCCTAGTTCCCTTCCTTCATCAACCTCTGCTGGCTATTTATTTCCCTTCTTAGTGATAATAAACATCTTCCCTGGGATCATCCTTGTTTTTAGCTTTTTGGGGGTCTGGATTGTAGCATGTGTATTCTGTACTTTCTGACTAATATCCATTAATAAATGAATACATAACATGATGTCCTTTGGTGTTTGGGTTGGTCAAATATAATCTCACTCAAGATAATAGTTTCCTGTTTCTTTCATTTGGTGATAATTTCATAGTATTCTTTTTTTTTTTAATAGCTGAGTAGTATTCCATTGTGTAAATTTATGATATTTTCTGTATACATTCTTAGGTTGAAAAACCTCTAGGTTGCTTCAGTTTGTGTCTATTACAAATAAACCCCATAGGAAGAACAACAATATCAACCAACCAGACCACTCAGAGCTCCCAAGGACTAAAACCACCAACCAAAGAGTACACATGGAAGTACCAATGGCTCCAGTTTCATATGTAGCAGAGGATTGCCTTATCTGGCATCAGTGGGAGGGGAGGCCCTTGGTCCTGTGGAGGGGACTGTTAAGGTGGTAAGGCAGGAGTGGGTGGGTGGGTGGAGGAACACTCTCATAGAAGCAGGGGGAGGCAGGAGGGGATAGGGAGTTTTCAAAGGGGAAACGAGGAAGGGGGATAACATTTGAAATGTAAATAAATAAAATTGCCAATAATAAAACAAAACAAACATACAAACAAAAACAAATAAAGCTGCTTTGAACACAACAGAGCAAGTGTTATTGTGGTATGGTGGAACATCTTTTGGGTATTGCTAAGGAGTGATATATCCGGGTCTTGAGGTAAAACAATTTTTGAGAAACTGCCAGATTGATTTCCAAAGTGGTTGTACAAGTTCTCATTCCCATTAGCAATGTTCTTCTTGCTCCACAGCCTCTCTAGCATGTGCTGTTGCTTTAGTTTTTGTTCATAGTCATTCTATTGGGGTAATGTAGAATCTCAGAGTCATTTTGATTTGCATTTCCCTGATGACTAAGGAAATTGATGATTTCTCTAAGTGCTTCTCGGACATTAGAGATTTCTCTGTTGAGAATCTGTTTAGCTCTGTATACCATGTTTTAGCTGGGTTATTTGGTTTGTTGGTGTCCAAGTTCTTGAATTCTTTATATATTTTAGATATTAGCCCTCTGCTGGATGTAGGCCTGATGAAGATCTTTTCCCATTATGTAGGCTGTCATTTTGTTTTACTGATGGTATTCCTTGCCTTACAGAAGCTTTTCAATTCCATAAGGTCCCATTTATTAATTGTTGATCTTAGTGTCTGAGCTATTGTTGCTCTGATCATGAAGTTGTACTCTGTACCATTGCATTCAAAGCTATTCCTCACATTCTTTTCTATTAGGTTTATGTGTCCAGTTTTGTTTTGTTTTGTTTTGTTTTGTTTTGTTTTGTTTTGTTTTGTTTTTGAGGTCTTTGATCCAATTGGACTTGGTTTTGTGCAGGGTGATAAATATGGACCTATTTGCATTCTTCTACATGCAGAAATACAGTTAGGCTAGCACTATTTGTTAAAAATACTATATTTTCCATTGTATGGTATGGCTTCTTTGTCAAAGATCAAGTGTCCATAGGTGTGGGGGTGTATTTATGGATCTTTGATTTGATTCCACTGATCTACCTGTCTGTTTCTATATCAAAACCATGCAGTTTTTATTATTAATGTTCTGTAGTACAGTTTGAAATCAGGGATGGTCATACCTCCAGAACTTTTTTTATTGTACAGGATTACTTTAGCTATCCTGGTTTTTTTGTTTTTTTGGTTTTTTTTTTTTTTCCCTAAGAAGTTGAGTATTGTTCTTTCAAGGTCTGTAAAGAATTTTGTTAAAATTTGGGGAATGCTTTAATTCTGTAGACTGATTTTGGTAAGATGTTCATTTTCACTATCTTAATCCTACCGATCCATAACCGTGGGAGATATTTGCATCTTTTGATATGTCCCTCAATTTGTTTCTTCAGACACTGGAAGTTCTTGTCACAGGTCTTTTTGTTTGTTTGTTTGTTTGTTTCTATTTTGTGGAATAGTTTGGGGAGTTTTGGTATCAGCTTTGTTTTGAAAGTCTGATATAATTCTGCAACAAAATGATCTGGCCCTGAGCTGTTTTTGATTGGGAGACCTTTTAAAAAAGTATTTTCTTAGGGGTTATAGGATTGTTTAGATAGTTTACCTGATCTTGATTTAACTTTGGTAAGTGGTATTTGTCTAGAAAATCATCCATTTCATTAAGATATTCCAATTTTGTGGGGTATGGGTTGATGTATGACTTAATGATTTTTTTAAAAATTTCCTCAGTGTCTGTTGTTATGTCTCCCTTTTCATTTCTGATTTTATTAATTTGGATACTATCTCTTTGCCTTTTAGTTCATTCATCTTAGGGTTGTCTATCTTGTTGATTTTCTCAAAGAACCACCTCCTGGTTTTGTTGACTCATTTTATTGTTCTCTTTGTAATTGATTGATTTCAACCCCAAGTTTGATTATTTCCTATTGTCTAGTCCTCTTTGGTGTGTTTGATTCTTTTTGTTCTATAGCTTTCAGGTGGTATGCTGTTAATTACTAGTATGAGATCTCTCTAATTTCTTTATGACTGCACTTAGTGCTATAAACTTTCCTCTTAGCACTACTTTCATTGTGTCCTATTAGTTGTGTATGTTGTGCCTTCATTTTCATTGAAAGTCTTGGATTTCTTTCTTTCTTTCTTTCTTTCTTTCTTTCTTTCTTTCTTTCTTTCTTTCTTTCTTTCTTTCTTTCTTTCTTTCTTTCTTTTTCTTTTATTATCCAGTGGTCATTGAATATAGAGTTGTCCAGTTTCTATGAGATTTCTCTTGTTGTTGTTGAAGTCCAGCTTTAATCCATGGTGATCTGATAAGATACATGGAGTTATTCCAATATTCTTCTATCTTTTGAGAGTTGCATTGTGCCCCAGAATATGATCAATTTTGGAGAAGATTCCATGAGGTACTGAGGAGAAAATGTATTCTTCTGTACTTGGGTGAAATTTTGTGTAGATATCTGTTATGTCCATCTTATTCATAAACCCTCTTAGGTTCATCATATCTCTGTTTAGTTTCTGACTGGTCCATTGGTGAGAGTAGGGTGTTGAAGTAACATTCCACTATTACTGTGTGGGTTTTGATGTGTGATTTAAGCATTATTAATGTTTCTTTTTCAAAGTTGGGTGCCATTGCATTTGGGGCATAGAGGCTCAGGACTGAGACATCTTCTTGGTGGATTTTGCCTTTGAGAAATATAAAGTGTCCTTTTCCATTTCTTTTGAATTCGCCAACTCCTTTTATTACTTTGAAAGTCTATTTTATTAGATATTAGAATGGCTACTACAGTTTGTTTCTTGCTTCCATTTGCTTGGGAAACCTTTCTCTAGTTCTTTACTTTGGGATAATGTCTGTCGCTGTTGCTAAGATGTGTTTCATGTATGCACCAGAATGATGGATCCTGCTTTGCATCCACTCTTTTAGCCTGTGTCTTTTTATTAAGGAGTTGAGTCCATTGGTGTTGAGAAATATTAATGACCAAAGATTGTTAGTACCTGCTATTTTGATGTTGCTGTTGGTAGTGTGTGTGTGTATGTGTGTGTGATTTTATCCTTTTGGTTTTGCTGTTGTGAAAGTATTCATTTCTTGTGTTTTCTTGGTGTAGTTACCCTGCTTGTGTTAGAGTTTTCTTTCTATTATTCTCTGTAGGACTGGACTAGTAGAAAGAAATTGTTTAAATTTGGTTTTGTCATGGAATATCTTATTTTCTCCATCTACAATGATTAAAAGTTTTGCTGGGTATAGTAGTCTGGGCTGACATCTGAGGTATCTTAGGGTCTGCAAGACATGTGCCCAGGCTCTTCTGGCTTTTAAAGTCTCTATTGAGAGTCTCTATTGTAATTCTGATGAATGTCCCTTTATACGTTACTTGGTCTTTTTCTCTTGCAGTTTTTAATATTCTCTCTTTGTTCTGTACATTTAGTGTTCTAATTTATTATGTGTCAGGAGGATTTTCTTTTCTGTTCCAATCTATTTGGTGTTCTGTAAACTTCTTGTATATTTATAGCCATCTCTTTCTTTAAGTTGGAAAAATTTTCTTCTATGATTGGAGATATTTTCAGGGCTTTTGATCGGGGAATCTTTTCCTTCTAGGACTATTATTCATAGGTTTAGTCTTTTCATAGTCTTTTTGTGTTAGAAATATTTTAGATTTGTCATTTTGTTTGACCAATGTATCTATTTCTTCTGTTGTATCATCTGTGCCGGAAAGTTTCTCTTCCATCTCTTATATTTGCTGGTGATAACTGAATCTATAATTCCTGTTTTCTTTCCTACGTTTTCCATCTCTAGGATTGCCTCAGTTTGAGTTTTCTATATTGCTTCTGTTTCTATTTTCAAGTACTGAACAATTTTATTTCCTTCACTTGTTTGATTGTATCTTCTTGTATTTCTTTAAGGGATTTATTTGTTTCCTCTTTAAAGGAAACATCATCATCATCATCATAAAATTAGATTTAAGGACATTTTCTTGCACTCTAGGTGTGTTAGCCTATTTGGGGGCTTTCTGTAGTTGGAAGACTGTGTTCTGGTGGTGCCATATTGTCATAGTTCTTTTTTAAATTATTTTTATTTTTTATTTAATACTTTATTTACATTTCAAATGTTTTTCCCTTTCCAGGTCTCCCCTTTGGAAACCCCCTATCTCATCCCACCTCCCCCCTGCCTCTACGAGGTTATTCCCCCACCCACCCACCGTCTTCCCTCCCTGGTGTTCCCCTATACTGGGGCATCTAAAACTTTCAGACCCAAGGGCCTCTCTGATGGTCAACAAGGCCTCCTTAGCCAATTATGTGGCCAGCACCATGGGCCCTTCCATATGAATTCTTTGGTTGGTGGTCCAGTTTCTGGGAGCACTGAGGGGCCTGACCAGTTGACATTACTGCTCCCTCCCTATGGGGCTGCAAACTCCCTCAGTTCCTTCAGTCCCTTCTCCAACTCCTCCATCTGGAACCCCCTACCCCCAGTCCAACAGTTGCTGTGAATTGAATCGTGGGTGTTCCAAAATTTTGGGCTAATATCCACTTATCAGTTCTTTTGTGACTGAGTTACGTCACTCAGGATGATATTTTCAAGTTCTATCCATTTGCCTGCAAATTTCAGGAAGTCATTGTTTTTAATAGCTGAGTAGTATTCCACTGTGTAAATGTACCACATTTTCTGTATTCATTCTTCTTTTGAGGGACATCTGGGTTGTTTCCAGCTTCAGGCTATTATAAATATGGCTGCGATGAACATAGTGGAGCATGTGTCCTTATTATATGTTGGACCATCTTCTGGGTATATGCCCAGGATTGGTATAGCTGGGTCCTCAGGTAGAATTATGTCCATTTTCCTGAGGGTTCACCAAACTGGTTTCCAGAGTGGTTGTACCAGCTTGTAATCCCACCAACAATGGAGGAGTGTTCCTCTTTCTCCACATGCTTGCAAGCTCTGCTGTCACCTGAGTTTTTGATCTTAGCCATTCTGACTGGTGTGAGATGGAATCTCAGGGTTGTTTTGATTTGCATTTCCCTGATGACTAAGGATGTTGAACACTTCTTTAGGTGCTTCTCAGCTCTTTGAGTTTCCTCAGTTGAGAATTCTCTGTTTAGCTCTGTTCCCCATTTTTTGATAGGGTTATTGGGTTCTCTGGAGTCTAACTTCTTGAGTTCTTTGTATTGGATAATAGCCCTCTATGGGACCTAGGATTGGTAAAGATCTTTTCCCAATATGTTGGTTGCCATTTTGTACTATTGAGAGTGTCCAGTGCCTTACAGAAGCTTTGTAATTTCATGAGGTCCCATTTGTTGATTCTTGATCTTAGAGCATAAGCCATTGGTGTTCTGTTCAGGAACTTTTTCCCTGTGCCCATGTGTTCAAGAGACTTTTCCCCACATTCTCTTCTATTAGATTCACAGTATCTGGTTTTATATGGAGGTCCTTGATCCACTTGGACTTGAGCTTTGTACAGGTAGATAGGAATGTATCAATTTGCAGTCTTCTACATGTTGACCGCCAGTTGAGCCAGCACCATTTGTTGAAAATGATATCTTGTTTCCACTGGATAGTTTGCTCCTTTGTCAAAGATCAAGTGAACTTAGGTGTGTAAGTTCATTTCTGGGTCTTCAATTGTAATCCATTGATCTGCCTGCCTGTCACTGTACCAATACCATGCAGTTTTTATCACTACTGCTCTGTAGCACAGCTTGAGGTCAGGAATGTTGATTCTACCAGAAGTTCTTTTATTGTTGAGAATAGCTTTTGCTATCCTGGGTATTTTGTTATTCCAAATGAATTTGAGAATTGCTCTTTCTAAGTCTATGAAGAAGTGAGTTGGAATTTTAATGGAGATTGCAGTGAATCTATAGATTGCTTTTTGCAAGATGGCTATTTTTACTATATTAATCCTGCCAATCCATGAGCATTGGAGGTCTTTCCATCTTCTGAGGTCTTCTTTGATTTCTTTCTTCAGAAACTTGAAGTTCTTGTTATATAGATCGTTCTTTATATTCTTTATATTGTTTGTGACTATTGTGAAGGGTGTCATTTCCATAATTTCTTTCTCAGCCTGTTTATCCTTCCAGTATAGGAAGGCTACTGATTTGTTTGAGTTAATTTTATATATGGCCACTTTGCTGAAGCTGTTTATCAGCTGCAGCAGTTCTCTGGTGGAGTTTTTCAGGTCACTTAAGTACATGATCATATCATCTGCAAATAGTGATATTTTGAGTTCTTCCTTTCCAATTTGTAGCGTTTTGACCTCCTTTTATTGTCTAATTGCTCTAGCTAGAACTTCAATTACTATATTGAATAGATAGGGAGAGAGTGGGCAGCCTTGTTTAGTCACTGATTTTAGTAGGAATGCTTCGTATTTCTCCCCATTTAGTTTGATGTTGACTACTAGTTTGCTCTATATTGCTTTTACTATCTTTAGATATGGACCTTGAATTACTGATCTTTCTAAGATTTTTATCATAAAGGAATGTTGAATTTTGTCAGATGCTTTTTCAGCATCTATTGAAATGACCATGTGGTTTTTTTCTTTGAGTTTATTTATGTAGTGGATTACATTGATGGATTTCTGGGTATTGAACCATCCCTGCATCCCTGGGATGAAGCCTACTTGATCGTAATGAATGGACTTTTTGATGTGTTCTTGGATTCAGTTTGCAAGAATTTTATTGAGTATTTTAGCATCAATATTAATAAGGGAAATTGGTCTGAAGTTTTCGTTCTTAGTTGGGTCTTTATGAGGTTTTGAAAACAGTGTAACTGTGGCTTCATGGAATGAATTAGGTAGTGTTCCTTCTGTTTCTGTTTTGTGGAACAGTTTGAAGAGTATTGGTATTAGTTCTTCTTTCAAGGTCCAATAGAATTCTGCACTAAACCCATCTGGTCCTGGACTTTTTTGGTTGGGAGACTTTTAATGACTGCTTCTATTTCTTTAGAGGTTATGGGACTGTTTAGATGGCTTAATCTGATCCTGACTTAACTTTGGTATTTGGTATCTGTTTAGAAAATTGTCCATTTCGTCCATATTTTCCAATTTTGTTGAGTATAGGCTTTTGTCGTAGGATCTGATAATTTTCTGAATTTCCTCAGATTCTGTTGTTATATCTCCCTTTTCATTTCTAATTTTGTTAATTTGGATACTGTCTCTGTGCCCTCTGCTTAGTCTGTGTCTTGGACATGGTTTCTATTCCTGCACAAACATCATGACCAAGATGCACGTTGGGGAGGAAAGGGCTTATTGACCTTACACTTTCATGCTGCTGTTCATCACAAAAGGAAGTGAGGACTGGAACTCAAGCAGGTCAAGGAGCAGGAGCTGATGCAGAGGCCATGGAGGGTTGTAACTTACTGGCTTGGTTCCCCTGGCTTGCTCAGCCTGCTTTCTTATAGAACCCAAGACTACCAGCTCACAAATGGTACCACTCACAAAGGGCTCTCCCCTCTTGATCACTAATTGAGAAAATGCCTTACCTCTGAATCTCATGGAGGCATTTACTCAACTGAAACTCCTTTCTCTGTGATAACTTCAGTTTGTGTCTAGTTGACACACAAAACTAACCAGTACAGTCTGGCCAAGGGTTTATCTATCTTGTTGATTTTCTCAAAGAACCAGCTCCTGGTGTTGTTGATTCTTTGTATAGTTCTTTTTGTTTCTACTTGGTTGATTTCAGTCCTGAGTTTGATTATTTCTTGCCTTCTACTCCTCTTGAGTTTATTAGCTTCTTTTGTTCTAGAGCTTTCAGGTGTGCTGTTAAGCTGCTAGTGTATGCTCTCTCCAGTTTCTTTTTGAAGGCACTCAGAGCTATGAGCTTTCCTCTTAACACTGCTTTCATTGTGTCCCATAAGTTTGTGTATGTTGTACTTTCATTTTCATTAATATCTAGGATGTCTTTAATTTCTTTATTTCTTCCTTGACCAAGTTATCATTGAGGAGATCGTTTTCAGCTTCCATGTGTATGTGGGCTTTCTGTAGTCTTTGTTGCCATTGAAGACCAGCCTTAATCCGTAGTGATCTGATAGGAGGCATGGGATTATTTCAGTCTTCTTATATCTGTTGAGGTTTATTTTGTGACCAATTATATGGTCAGTTTTGGAGAAGGTACCATGAGGTGCTGAGAAGTAGGTATATTCTTTTGATTTAGGATGACATGTTCTATAGATATCTGTTAAATCCATTTGGTCTATAACTTCCGTTAGTTTCACTGTGTTTCTGTTAATTTGTGTTTCCATGATCTGTCCATGATGAGAGTGGGGTGTTCAAGTCTCCCAGAATTATTGTGTGAGGTGTAATGTGTGCTTTGAGCTTTATTAAAGTTTCTTTTATGATTGTGGGTGCCCTTGTATTTGGAGCATAGATGTTCAGAATTGAGAGTTTTTCTTGGTGGATTTTTCCTTTGATGAGTATGAAGTGTCCTTCCTTAACTTTTTGGATGACTTTTGGTTGAAAGTTGATTTTATCTGATATTAGAATGGCTACTCCTGCCTGTTTCTTGGGACCATTTGCCTAGAAAATTGTTTTCCAGCCCTTGATTCTGAGGTAGTATTTGTCTTTTACCCTAAGGTATGTTTCCTGTATGCAGCAAAATGCTGGGTCCTGTTTATGTATCCAGTCTGTTAGTCTATGTCTTTTTATTGGGGAAATGAGTACATTGATTTTAAGAGACATTAAGGAATAGTGGTTGTTGCTTCTTGTCATTTTCTATGTTATTTTTATGTTTGTGTGGCTATCTTCTTTTGGGTTTGTTGAAAGATTGCTTTCTTGCTTTTACTAGGGTGTAGTTTCCCTCCTTGTGTTGGCGTTTACCATCTATTATCCTTTGTAGGGCTGGGTTTGTGGAAACATATTGTGTAAATTTGGTTTTGTCATAGAATATTTTGATTTTACCACGTATGTTAATTGAGAGTTTTGATGAGTATAGCAGCATGGGCTGGCATTTGTGTTTTCTTAGGGTCTGTATGAGATCTACCCAGGATCTTTTAGCTTTCATAGTCTCTTGTGAGAAATCTGGTGTAATTCTGATAGGTATTCCTTTATATGTTATTTGACCTTTTCCCCTTACTGCTTTTTAATATTCTTTCCCTGTTTTGTGCTTTTGGTGTTTTGACCATTATGTGACCAAAGTAATTCTTTTTTGGTCCAATCTATTTGGAGTTCTGTAGGCTTCTTATATTTTCATGGACATTTCTTTCTTCAGGTTAGGAAAGTTTTCTTCTATAATTTTGTTGAAGATATTTACTGGCCCTTTAAGTTGGGAATCTTAACTCTCTTCTATCCCTATTTTCTTTAGGTTTGGTGTTCTCATTATGTCCTGGATTTCCTGGATATTTTGTCTTAAGAGCTTTCTGCATTTTGCATTTTCTTTGACGGTTGTGTCTATGTCTTCTATTGTATCTTCTGCACCTGAGATTCCCTCTTCTATCTCTTTTATTCTGGTGGTGATGCTTGCATCTATGACTCCTGATCTCTTTCCTAAGGTTTCTATCTCCAGGGTTGTCTCCCTTTGTGATTTCTTTATTGTTCCTATTTCAATTTTTAGATCCTGGATGGTTTTGTTCATTTCCTTTGCCTGATTGATTGTGTTTTCCTGTATTTCCTCTTTAAGGGCTTCTAGCTGTTTACCTGTTTTCTCTTGTATTTCTTTAAGGGAGTTATTTATTTCCTTCTTAACGTCTTCTATCATCATCATGAGAAGTGATTTTAAATCTGAGTCTTCCTTTTCGGATGTGTTGGGGTACCCTGGGCTCACTGTGGTGGGAGAACTGGGTTTTGATGATGCCAAGTTGCCTTGGTTTCTGTTCCTTATATTCTTGCCCTTGCCTTTCGTCATCTGGTTATCTCTGGTGTTAGCTGATCTTGCTCTCTCTGACTGTGGCTTTTCCCTCTTGCAAGCCTCTGTGTCAATACTCCTTGAAGACCAGCTCTCTCTCAGAGGAATTTGGGTTTGGAGAACTGTGGTACAGGGTCAGCTCTGGGGTGCAGATAGAAACCAAAGGATCCTGTCCCCAGCTGTTCCTTGTTTCCTGTGTCCTGATGACTCTACGAGGGTCCCTCTTGATTGAGAAATTTGAACAGAAGTGGTGGTCGTCCTGTGCTCAAAGGTATGTTGGCATTCCTGGGAATCCAGCTCTCTCCTGACACTGGGTATGGAGCCCTGTGTCAAGGGATCAGCTCCCTGGCCTCAGAAGGAAACCGGAAGGCCATTCCTCAGTCCCTGTGTCCTGAGAGTTCTGGGCGGGTCTCTCTGAGCAGAGGTGCTGGCCTTACCCCTGATCATAGGCTTGTCCACACTCCTGGGAGGGTAGCTCTTTCTCTATGCTATTTGGGTATGGAGCCGCATGGCACAAACCACAGGTGTAAATTGGAAAGCTCCTGTCCCAGGCTGTTCCTCTGTCCCAGTGTTCTGCAGATTCTGGGCGGGTCCTGCTGAGCAGTGGCGCCCATCTTACTTCCACTCACGGGCTTGTCCACACTCCCTGGATGTTTGCCTTCTCCCTGCGCTATTTGGTTATGGAGCTCTATGGCACACACTGGGGTCCCCAGCCACAGAAGGAGACCGGAAGGATGCTGTCCCAGGCTGCTTGTAGGTCTCCCTATGTTTTGGAGGTTCTGGGCAGGTCCCTCTGAGCAGAGGTACTAGCCTTACCCCCTGATCACAGGCTTGTCCAAACTCCTCGGAGGGTAGCTATTTCCCTGCACTATTTGGGTATGGAGCCTCATAGCACAGACCACAAGCATAAACAGGAAGGCTCCTGTCTCAGGCTGTTCCTCTGTCCCAGCGTTCTGCAGATTCCGGGCATCCTAGCTTTGTTGATTGTATTCTTAGATGGCCTTTAGCCACCTGATTGAACTTAGTGATGAAAGGCATTGTAGTCCTTGGTGGCAGCAGGCTTCTGGGACTGCAGGTACTGCTGGTTGTCACAGATGGCAGCAGTAATCCAGTAATGCAGGCAGAGCTGGTAGTGTCTGATGGCTTCAGACTGCTGGTTGTCTTGGATGACAGCAGGCCTCCAAGAATGCAGGCAAAGCTTCTGGTCTGTGATGGCTGCAGGCCTTCTGGTTTAGGTAGAGATGTAGACTAGATGTTGGAGCACAGAGGATACAGTGCAGTACTTAGGGCTGCTGTGTTTGCCAGGGCAGAAGATTGGGACATGGGGAATCTCACCAGAGTGGTAGCAGGCCTCCAGGGATAGAGCCAGAGCCATGTCCTGGAAAATCAATATATTTGTTAAGACGAAGAGATTTGCAAATTTCCTACATCTATAGCATTAAACATGTTCTTGCTTCAGTAAAGATTTGGGTAAATCTTAGGCATGGAAACAAGTACACAAATTAACAAAATCAAAAATGAAAAGGGAGACATAACAACAGCAACCGAGGAAAATAAAAAAAATCATCAGATCCTACTACAAAAGCCCATACTCAACAAAACTGGAAAATCTGGATGAAATGGGCAATTTTCTAGACAGATACCAGATACCAAAGTTAAATCATGAACAGATAAACCATCTGAACAGTCACATAACCCCTAAAGAAATAGAAGCAGTCATTAAATTCTCCCAATGTAAAATAGCCCAGGACCAGATGGTTTTAGTGCAGAATTCTATCAGACCTTTGAAGAAGACCTAATACCAATATTCTTCAAACTATTCAACAAAATACAAACAGAAGGAACACTACATAATTTGTTGCATGAAGCCACAGTTACACTGATACTACAACCATACAAAGACCCAACAATGAAAGAGAACTTCAGACCAATTTCCCTTATGAATATTGATACAAATATATTTAATAAAATTCTAGCAAGCCAAATTCAAGAACACATCAAAATGATCATTCACCATGATCAAGTAGGCTTCATCCCAGGGATGCAGGGATGGTTCATTATACAGAAACCCATCAATGTAATCCACTATATAAACAAACTCAAAGGAAAAAAAAAAAACATGATCATCTCATTAGATGTTGAAAAATATTTGCCAAAATTCAACACCCCTTCATGTTAAAAGTCTTGGAAAGATCAGGAATTCCAGGTCCATACGTAAACATAGTAAAAGTGATATACAGCAAACCAGAGCCAACATCAAACTAAATAGAAACTTGAAGCAATCCCACTAAAACCAGGAACTAGACAAGGCTGCCACTCTCTTACTAATTATTCAATATAGTACTCAAAGTTCTAGCCAGAGTAATTAGAAAATAAAAGGAGGTCAAAGATATACAAATTGGAAAGGAACAAGTCAAAATATCCCTATTTACAGATGATATGACAGTATACTTAAGTTATCTCAAAAATTCTAACAGAGAACTCCTTCAGTTGATAAACAACATTAGCAACATGGCTGGATTAAAATTAACTCAAATAAATCAGCAGCCTTCTTCTACTCAAAGGATAAACAGGCTGAGAAAGAAATTAGGGAAATGACACCCTTCACAATAGTCACAAATAACATAAAATACCTTGTTGTGACTCTAACAAAGCAAGTGAAAGATATGTATGACAAAACTTCACACATCAACATAGGGGAAAATTTACTGAACAGAATACAAATGGCCCAGGCTCTAAGATCAACTATAGACAAATTGGATCTCATAAAATTGTAAAACTTCTGTAAGGCAAAGGACATTGTCAATAGGATAAAACAGCAACCAACAGATTGGAAAAAGATATTTACCAATCCTACATCTGGTAGAGGGCTAATATCCAATATATACAAAGAACTGAAGAAATTAGACTCCAGAGAACCAAATAACCCTATTATAATTGGGGTACAGAGCTAAACAAAGAATTTTCAACTGAGGAAACTTGAATGACTGAGAAGCACCTAAAGAAATGTTCAACATCCTTAGTCATCAGGGAAATGCAAATCAAAACAACCTTGAGATTCCACCTCATACCAGTCAGAATGACTAAGATCAAAAACTCAGGTGACAGCAGATGCTGGTGAGGATATAGAGAAAGATGAACACTCCTCCATTTTTGGTGGGATTGCAACCAATCTGGAAATCAGTGTGGCTGTTTCTCAGAAAGTTGGCCATAAATGTAAAGCTGTGGACTCAGCTATACACTCCTGGGAATATAACTGAAAGATGCTCCAACATATAACAAGGACACATGCTCCATTATAGCAGCCTTATTTATAATAGCCAGAAGCTGGAAACAACCCGGATGTCCTTCAATGGAGGAATGGATACAGAAAATGTGATACGTTTGCACAATGGAGTACTACTCAGCTATTAAAAACAAGGACTTCATGAAATTTGCAGGCAGATGGATAGAACTAGAAAATATCATAAGTGGATATTAGCCTAAAAGTTCAGAACACCCAAGATTCAATTCACAGACCATATGAAGCCTAAGAAGAAGGAAGTCCAAAATATGGATGTTTCAATGCTTTTTAGAAGGGTGAATACTCAGAGGAGGAAATATGGAGACAAAGTCTGGAGTAGAGACTGAAGGAAAAACCATCCAGTGACTACCCCACCTAGGGATCTATCCCATATACAGCCATCAAACCCAGACCCTATTGTGCATGCCAGGAAGTGATTGCTGATGAAAGCCTGATATGACTGGCTCCTGAGAGACTTTGCCAGAGTCTGACAAATACAGAGGTAGAAACTCACTGCCAACTATTGGACTGAACTTTGGGGTCCCTAATGGAGAAGTTGGAGAACGGACTGAAGGAGTTGAGAGGGTTTGTAGCCCCATGGAGGGAGCAACAATGTCAACAGGCCAGAACCCCTGGAGCTCCCAGGGACTGGACCACCAACCAAAGAATACACATAGAGTGACTCATGGCACTGGCCACATATGTGGCAGAGAATAGCCTTGTTAGACATCAGTGGGAGGAGAGGCCCTTGGGCTTGAGGGTGTTCAGTGCCCCAGTGTAGGGAAATGCCAGGGTGTGGAGCCTGGAATGGGTGGGGCGAGTGACAGAGAACCCTCATAAAAGCAGGGGGAGGGGGAGGGGATTGGGTTTCAGGAAGGGAAACCAGGAAAGGGGTTAGCAGTTGAAATGTAAATAAATAAGACCTCTGGTAAAAGAAAATCATGTATTGACCTTTCATCATATGTAAATGATAGGTCTTCATGTAGACTTAGCAAGGCAGAGGAAAAAATATTAGAAAATGATATTTTCTTTCTCTATTTTCTTTATAATTTTGCAAGCTCTCTTTGAGGTGATGGCCAATATGAGAAGTAAAAATCTCTGTTATGCTTCTTGTTTAAAGAACACACTCTTAGCTTGAACTTCATCGAAAAACTTTTATTTTCCAAATTTTTCTTTTTGTCTAAAAAAAAAAAAAAAAAAATAGGAATGAGGAGTAAAGCTCCCTAGCTATCATTCATCTTATAGAGAGGTATAGCTCTTCAAGGTTGCAGAGACATCTCTAACCTGCATTCTTTCATGTTCTCTTTCAACTTACAAAAGTTCTGTGATGTCAGTCCCCCCAGTGAAGGTGTGTGTACTGAGTTCCTCTGCTAGACATGACAAATGAGACCTTTTCAGCCAGATTATTGTTCCAGAAAAAAAATAGTTTTTACTAGGACTATAGTTGTAGAAACTAAATGCTATGATTTTAGCATGTTAAGAAAAAACAGATCATGGGGTATGATTTCTTTTGCTAAGGCCACTTTCCTCTCCAGGAATGCACCTGTATACACAGGACCTTCTTCCTTGTGTGTTACACGGTATATAACTCCAGAAGACAGTGACTCAGAATGAAAAAGAGTGATTCAGAGCTATTCTGATTAAAATACATATGCTGAAAGAAAGACAAAGAGCAATTTACTAAATATCAGAACAGCAGTAACTTATACACCGACAAGTTATTTTCGAGTTTGCCAGAGGAAATAATCTGCTATCAACAAGGGGCAATTGCCTGAGCAAACTCATCTTCACATCATACAACACTGTCACCTTGTGTACAAAGAAAAGCAGAAATAAACCACGGACCAATTCAGAAGAGTGTTTTTCTGAAATGTTTTTTTTTTTTCTAAAGATTTCTTCCTTCTCCTAGACAACTTAAAAGAAAGAACACAATACAGTTCAGAACTCATCTAATCTCTTGTGCCTTATCGCTGAGCATCAGAACACTGCATGAGTCCATGCCACAGAGGCCTAGGGAGGAGATGAGGAAAAATCCACGCAGTTCAGCACAGAAATTCTTATCTGTGATTTACTTATGACTGCCTCAGGTAAAGCAAGTTAGCAAGAAACTCTGCTGGAGACGTGTTGCTATTATTAGCAGGGAAAGCAACTGATGTATAAATTTAAAATAGCCAATACAGAAAAGCAAAGAGGGGTGTTCAGCAGGAGAAATACAGAGGGTGCCTCATTTATGAGAACCATTTCTGGTTTTCACAGTCAAGAGTAAAATCTTAATTAAAAAATCAAATACTTGCTGAGCAGCCTGCTTTCCATTCTCTAGTCATACCTCTGCCCACTGTCATCAGACCTGTGGATCCTGAACCATACAGGTAAGCTTCCCATTCCCCACCCATCTCCCCTGCTCTCACTCCTCTGGAGCACCCAAGCTGTCCTGAGCACCCATCTATCCCAGGCAGACCCAAATTCTCCTGCCCCCCTCTCCACCAAACTCCATCAGCCCTGCAGATCCTGTAACATAGAAGGAAGCTCTGGACTGCTTCATACTGTCCTAGAGAGAGAGAAAGAGAGAGAGAGAGAGAGAGAGAGAGAGAGAACTCTGGAAGCTCATTATGTCTGAGCCATGTAGAGTTGTTATTTTCATGCTTAGGCGGTATCTAAAAAAGAAAATTTATCATAATCTTTTTGTTATCAATGATTTTAAACAGGTACCAACCATCCCAAATGCTGTCCTCTGTTTTTCAGCTAAATCTTAACTTGATTATCTTATTTTTTGGACCTCAGGATAAATTTTATTGATACAACACATTGTAAAAATCTAGATAAAATTTATTAGGAATACTAATGTAATAAAAATTTAAACAATGATCAGGAGCAACCAGAGGTTTTCTCCTATCCCATAAAAATATCAGGAAGTTTTAAAATAAAGAGATGATAGCTGTGACTTACAACATGGGGCATATAGAACCTGAAGAGGCCATCTCCTGTAGCCAGGCAGGAACTCCAGTGGAGCAAGTGACACCAACCCACCCACAAAACCCTAGTTTATCCTCTCTACAAGAGATACAAGCACAAGTGATGGGGCAGAGACCAGTAACCGGCCCAGCTTGAGATCCATTCAGTGGAGGTACGCACCAATCCCTGACATTGTTAATGACACTCTGTTATTCTTGTAGACAGGAGTATGTTGTCCTCTGAAAGACTTCAGCTAGCAGCTGACTCAGACAGATGCAGACATCCACAGCCAAAGAATGGATGGAGCTTGGGGACTCTTATGAAAGATTAGAAAAATTGTCCCTGATGGGAATGGGAACCCCACAGAAAGACCAACAGAGTCAGCTAATCTGTAGCCTTGGGGCTCTCAGAGTCTGAATCAGACACCAAAGAACATACACTGGCTGGACCCAGACCTCCCAGCACATATGTAGCAGATATGGAGCTGGGTCTTCATGTGGGTCCTAAACAATTGGAGCAGGGGCTATCCCAAAATCTGTTGCATGTATGTGGGGTATGTTCTTCAAGCTGGGCTGCTTTGTCTGACCTCAGAGGGAGAGGAAGCACCTAGCCTAGCAGAAAATTGAAGTGGAAGCGTGGGGGAATACCTAGGGGGAGCCCCACCCTCTCAGAGGAGAAAGAGGGGGGATATTGGAGAAGGATAGTGGGAGGGGGTAACCAGGAGGTGAGGGCAATGAGTGAGATGTAAAGTGAACAAGTAAAAAATTAAATGAAATAAAAAAGAAAGCCACCCTTCCCCACCACATCTACACTGTTCACTGAGTGCCCTGGTGCACCCCAAGTTATCCTGAGCAGTATTTTGTCCCCAACAGTCCTCCATTCTCCTCACTTCTCTGCCTACATTTTTTGAACCTCCAGCTCCTGAACCATAGAGACCTGAGGATACAGAACCCTTCAGACCTGCTGTCCTGGAACCATATAGCCCAAAGGTACCTATGAGAGGCCTGCCACACTAGGACGATTGAGGATTATCACCCTCCCAATATCTACTACAATAGGAACATCCAGAGATCAAAGCCACTCAGATGGGCAAAGACCCTAAAAAACAAACAAACAAACAAACAAACAAACAAACAAACAAACATAACACCAAAAAAACCCAAAATCAACAAAAGCCATGGCAATGTGACACCTTTAGAGTATAGATACCTTCCTACAACAAGCCCTGGATATTCTAACACAACTAAAGCACAAGAAAATGACCTTAAATTCAGTCTTAGAAAGATGATATAGACCTTTAAAGCGGACATGAATAAATCCCTTTAAAAATACAGAAAAATACAATCAAATACGTGAAGGAAATAAATAAAACTGTATATGACTTGAAAGTGGTATGAAAGGCAATAAAGAAAACATAAACTGAGGAAATCCTGGAGATGGAAAACCTAGAAAACAGAACAGGAACAACGGATGAAAACATCACCAACAGGATACAGGAGATGGAAGAGAGAATCTTAGGCATATAAGATGCAAAGAAAGAAATTGATATGTCAGCTAAAGAAAATGTTAAATCTAAAATAATTGCAGACAACAAGCATCCAGGCAATCTGGAAAACCATGAAAAGACCTAACCTAAGAACAGTAGGAATAGAAGAATGTAAATAGTCCCAGCTACGTGGCCCAGACAGTGTTTTCAACAAACTCATAGAAGAAAACTCCCCCAATCTAAAGAAAGAGATGCCTATAAACTTACAGGAAGCTTAGAAAACACCAATTAGACTGTACCATAAAAGAAAATTCTCTCACCACATAATAATCAAAGAACAAAATCTACAGAATGAAGAAAGAATATTAAATGCAGCAAGTGAAAAAGGGCAGGTAAAATACAAAGATGGACCTATCAGAATTACACTTGACTTCTGAACAGAGACTCTAAAAGCTAGAATGGCCTGGAGAGATATCCTGCAACCTCTAAAAACCCACAGATGTCAACCTAGGCTACTGTACACAGCAAAACTATCAATCACCATAGATGGAGAAAACAAGATATTTCAGGAGAAATCCAAATTCAAACAGTATCTATCAGCAAACCCAGCCCTACAGAAAATACTAGAAGGAAAACTCCAACCCAACAAGGATAACTACATCCAAGAAAATATAGGAAATAAATAATTCCACATCACCAAAATAAGGAAAGCACACATAAACACACCTGCACACTAACATGACCAAAATAAAAATAATAGGAATTAGCTGGTCATTAATACCTCTCAACATTAATGGACTCAGTCCCCATAAAAGGACACAGGCTAACAGAATAGATGTGAACATAGGACCCATCATTCTGCTGAATACAAGAAACACACCTCAGCAATAAAAATAGAAATTACCTCAGAGTAAAAGGCTAGAAATTTTTTTCCCAAGCAAGTGGACCCAAGAAATAAACTTGAATAACAATTATAATACAAAAAAAAGAGTAGACTTTCAACCCAAATTAATAAAAAGGGACAGGGAAGTACACTTCATACTTTTTAAAGGAAAAATGTACCAAGATGATATCTCACTTCTGAACACCTATGCCCCAAACACAAGGGCACCCACATTTGTAAAGGAAATATTGCTAAGCTTATATCGCACATCATACTCCACATAATAATAGTGGGAGACTTTAACACCTACTTTCACCAATAGACAGGTCATCCAGAAAAAATATAAGCCAAGAAATAACTAAACTTACAGATATTATAAATCACGCGGACCTAACAGACATCTGCAGAATATTTCAAACAAACAAAAGAATATACCTTCTTCTCAGTATCTCATGGATTCTTCTCCAAAACTCACCATATAGTTGGTCACAAAACAAGCCTCAACAGATACAAGAACAATGAAATAATGCCTTGTATCTTATCAGACTACCATGGATTAAAACTGGATTTCAATAAGAACAGAAACACCAGAAGGCCTATACTCTCATGGAAATTGAACAGCTCTTTACTCAATGATCTCTGTGTTAGGGACAATATAAAGAAAGAAATTAACAAATTTCTAGAATTCAATGAAAATGAAGGCAAAACATAATCAAATTTATGGGACACAATGAAAGCACCACTAAGAAGAAATTTCAGAGCAATAAGTGCCTCCATAAAGAAATTAGAAAGTTCTCCCACCAGCAATTTAAAAATATACCTGAAAGCTCTAGAATAAAAGAAGGAAGCACACCAAAGAAGAGTAGAAATCAGAAAATAATCAAAATTGGGGCTTAAATCAATCAGTTAGAAACAAAGAAAACAATGAAAAAAAATGAAACTAAGACCTGGCTCTTTGAGGATATCAGCAATGTAGGAAACCCTTAGCAAAACTAATCAAAAGACAGAGAGAAAATATCCAAATAAACAAAATCAGAAATGTAAAGGAAGACATAACAACATACACTGAGGAAATTCAAAGAATCATTAGATCTTACTGCAAAATCTTGTACTCCACAAAAATTGGAAAACTTTAATGACATGGACAATTTTCTAGACAAATTTCACTTACCAAAGTCAAATCAAGATCAGGTAAATTATTTGAACAGCCTTGTAACTCCTAAAGAAATAGAGAAGCAGTCATCAAAAGTCTCCCAACAAAAGAAAATACAGGACCTGATGGTTTTAGCGCATACTTCTACAAGACTTTCAAACAAGAGCTAATACCCCTATCTCTCAAACTATTTTATAAAAGATTTTCTATTTTATAAAAAGAAAGAAAGAAGACTGCCAAACTCACTCTATGTAGCCACAGTCACCCTGATACCCAAAACAAATTAAAAACTCAACAAAGAAAGAAAACTTCAGCCTGATTTCTTTTATAAACATTGATACAAAATTCAATAAAATACTCCCAAAACGAACCTAGGAACACATAAAAAAATCATCTACCAAGATCAAGAACAATTCATCCCAGGGAGGCAGGGATGGTTTAATATCTGAAAATCCACCAAGATAATTCACCATATAAACAAACTGAAAGAAAAAAGTCACATGATCATCTCATTGTATGCTGAAAAAGTCTTTGACAACATCTAACACCTCTTCATGTTAAAAGTATTAGAGAGATCAGGGATACAAGGCACATATATAAACATAATCAAAGCAATATATGGCAAGCCAATAGCCAACATCAAACTAAGTGGAGAGAAAATTAAAGCAATTCCATTAAAATCAGAGACAAGACAAGGCTACCCACTCTCTCCCTATCCATACAATATAGAGCTTGAAATTCTACCCAGCACAATAAGACAACTAAAGGAGACCATAGGAAATAGGAAAGGAAGAAATCAAAGTATCACTATTCACAGATTATATGATAGTATTTATAAGTGACGCCAAAAATTCTAATAGATAACTCCTACAGTTAATAAATACCTTCAGCAAAGTGACTGGATAAAAAATTAACTCAAAGGAACCAGTAGTCCTCCTTTATACAATGATAAACAGGCCAAGAAAGATATTAGGGAATACCCCTTAAAATAGACACGAATAATATAGTGTATCTCTAATCAGCAAGTGAAAGATCTGTATGACAAGAACTTCAAATTCCTGAAGAATGAAATTGAAGCAGATATCAGAAGATGGAAATATCTCCCATTGTTCATGGATAAGTAGGATTAACATTATGATTACCAAAACCATCTAAAGATTCAATGCATTCCCCATCAAAATTCCAACACAATTTTTTTTATAAACCTTGAAAGAGCAATTCTCAACTTTATATAGAAAAAAATCCCAGTATAACCAAAACAATTCTGAACAATAAAAGAACTTCTTGAGGAATCACCATCCCTGACCTCAAGCTGTACTTGAGCAGTAGTGATAAAAATGCATGATATTGGTATAGAAACAGATATGTTGATCAATGGAATTGAATCAAAGACAGAAATTTACCCATACTCCTATGGACACTTAAATTTTGATAAAGATATCAAAACCACACAATGGAAAAAAGAAAGTGTCTTCAACAAATGATGCTTATCTAACTGATGTCTACATGTAGAAGAATGCAAATAGATCCATATTTATCACCCTGGACAAAATTCAAGTCCAAGTGGATCACGGACCTCAAAATAAAGCTAAATCTCATAGAAGAGAAAGTGGGAAATAACCTTGAAAGCAATGGTACAGGAGATGATTTCCTGAACAGAACACCAATGGTTCAGGTTCTAAGATCATCCATTGATAAATGGGGCATCATGAAAATGAAAAGCTTCTGTAAAGCAAAAGATACTGTCGATAGGGCAAAATGGCAGTCTACAGATTGGGACAGGATCTTCATCAACCCTATATCTGACAGAGTGCTAATATCCAAAATATATAAACGACTTATGAAGTTAGAATCCAACTCAAATAACCCATTAAAAAAAAAAAAAAACTGGGTACAGAGCTAAACAGAATTCTCAACAGAGAAATCTCAGATGGCTGAGAAGCACATAAGGAAATGTTCAAAGTCCTTAATCATCAGTGAAATGCAAATTGAAACAAATCTGAGATTCCATCTTGCACTGATCCAAATGGCAAAGATTAAAAACTCAAATGACAGCACATACTGGAGAGGATGTGGAGCAAGAGGAACGCTCCTTTATTGCTGGAGGGAGTGAAAACTTGTACAACCACTTTGGAAGTCAACTTGGCGGTTTCTCATTAAACTGGGAATAATTCTCCTTCAAGGCCTAGGTATAACCACTTCTGGCCATATAGCCAAAACATGCTTCTTCTTCCCCAAAATATACTTGTTCAACTATATTCATGGTGGCTTTATTCATAATAGCCAGAAAGTGGGAATGATCTAGATATCCCTAAACTGAAGAATGGCTAAAGAACATGTGGTCTATCAGTGGAATACTATTCAGTTATTAAAAACAAAGACATCATGAATTTGAACACAAATGCTTGGAACTAGAAAATATCCTCCTGAGTGAGGAGACCCAGTCTAAAAAGAACATGCATGGTATGTACTCATCTATAAGTGGATATTAGACATAAAATACAGGATACCCATGCTACACTTCACAGACCCAAAGAAGTTAAACAAGAAGAAGGGCCCAAGTGAGGATGCTTGAAGCTCATTTAGAAGGGGGAATAAAATAGTCATAAGAGGCAGATGGAGGGAGGTAACTGGGTGGGAGAGGTGATGTAGAGGGGAATGGGGAGTCAGGACCAGATATGGGGAGGGAAATGAGAGAAGGTCAAATGGCCATGAGAATGAATGGAAATCTGCAACTGATGGGATTGGGGAGGTGGGCAGCATTGCCAGGATGTGACAAAGACCCAGGATAGGGAAGGCTCCCAGAATCAATGGGTGTGGTCTTCTCTGTGACTCACAGCATTGAGATACGGAACCTGAAGAGATCACCTCAGGTAGCCAGGCAGGAACCCCAGTGGAGCAATAGGGACACCAACCCACCCACAAGAGTTTTGACCCAAAATTTATCCTGTCCACAAGAACAGAGACTGAGCAAACGGCCAATCAATAATAGGCCCATCTTGAGACCCATCCCATGAGCAAGCACCAATCCCTGACATTATTAATGATATTGTAATACTTGCAGACAGGAGTCTTGCATTGTTGTCCACTTAGAGGCTCCACCCAGCAGCTGACTCAGACATATGCAGACACCCAGAGCTAAAGAGTGTTGGGAACTCTTATGGAAGAATAGAGGGAAGGATTACGAGCCTGGAAAGGGATAGGGACTCCATAGGAAGATGAACCTGGGCCCTTGAGTCTCTCAGAGACTGAACCACCAACCAAAGAGCATGTACAGTCCTGATCTCGGCCTTCCTGTACACATGTAGCAGATGCTTGGTCTTCATGTCAGCCCCAAACAATTGAGGCTGGGGCTATTCCAAAAGTTGTCTGTCTTTGGGATATGTTCTTCTATCTGGCCTGCCTTGTCTGGCCTCACTGGGAGAGGTTGCGTCTAACCCTTCAGAGAGTTAATATGACAGGGTGGAAGGCATACACAGGGGGCAGTGAGTGAGAAATAAAGTGAAATACATGCATACATACATACATACATACATACATACATACATATATACATACCTTTTTACTTCTAATACATAATTCATTCAATTATACCTTTGGTATATTCTATCAAGCTTAGGAAGTATAGTTTTAACAACTGATATATGGTTTTATATGTGCTAGAATTTTTAGATATTTGGTGAGATGTGTAGGTATATATAAATTGGAAAGAAATCAATTTTTTTTTTTTTGGACTAGGTGTTAGGTGCTCACTTCATTGAAAGATCTTTGATGGCATGTGGTGAAGATCTTCTTTCTAAAGTAATTTTCGTTCACTAAAGAAAAATTATTTGCATATATAATCTAGTAAATTTGTATAGATACAAGTGCATTGAAACTGCAATTTGAACAAGTGGCTATGTCACATGCCACACTATGTAAGACATGTTAAGGCTGAGAAAGCTGAGACAGGACATGGAAGGTGGAGGCTGGCCTGGGCTGCAAATGAATACTCTTGTTTCAATATTTTAAAGGAAACATTGTTTTTCTCTTTAAATTATTAGATATGTTTTAGAGAAAAGAAATAGTTTGCTTATAATTTTCAACAATATTTTTTGTGAACAAAAAAACATGCTTTATTATTTTTCCTAATGACAATTGATATACATTTTATTTTTGGATATTTTGTGGAGTCCCCTGGCAGGCTCTATAACAATGAACACCTGAGATTAAAAAAAAAGCAGGGGAGGGGATAGGGGGCTTCCAAAGAGGAGACCCAGAAAAGGGGAAACATTGGAAATGTAAATAAAGTATCAAAAATAAAATTAAAAACAAACAAAAAAACATATTGTGTGTTACAAACAAAAAGTATTTAACAGTTTAGCCATCCTACCCTTAATGTGTGCATTTGCCTTTCAAGAGCACACTTATCTTACTCTATTTTATGTCACCATGATAATTTCTCCTTCGTTAAATCAATATTTTCTTTTTTTCTTTTCCTATTATAAAATTCTTCAGATTCATTTGCCTTCCTGAGCTCTGCTTTCCTTTCAAAGTAATAATGCAATTGGTCCCTGGTCCTTTCAGTTTGCAATGTTATCCCTACCCAATGACTTCCAATGTCATCCCTACCCAATGACTTCCAATCTTCTTGTGGACAGCTTTTCTCCAGTCACTGATGTTTGTTGAACTTCCCTCTTAATATCCTTGTCAATATCAGCAAGTAAACATTTATAAAAGCAAAACCAATCTTTCATCCATTTCATGACTTCTGAACTCCAGTCAAAGTAGACTGTTCGCTATTTTCTTCTGAATATTTTTTTTTTTTTTTACTTTTTGTTCATGATTCAAGATCTATGGTTTTTCCAACCTATGACCAAAATTTCACTACATTTTAATGTGTTAAAACACTACTATGCCTTCTAATCCTTCCCAAACTATTCCACCAACTGGGATCCAAGTATTCAAAGGAGTTGATTGGGTCCATTGTCACTCCAACTACCGCAGTGTCTTTCACAAAGGAAGTGATAAATTAGTATTTGTTGAATCAAGAATTAAACTGTTAATTGGCCATAGGATCTGCAAACGGGGATTTTATTCCTTTATTTATTATTCTTGTTTTGTTACTCCAGCTAAGACTTCAAACACTAGAGTGAATTAAAGGGTGTACCTTAAGTTAATATCGTTAATTTTTGTATTGTATACAGTGACTTCAGACAATTAGCACATAGTATTTTCAGAGGTTTCTAGGTTTATCATTAGGCAAATTTTAACCCACTCAGTTATTTAATATCTTTTCTCATTTTGACAGTTAAAAATCGTGTATATTCCCTAGAGTAATACAATTTTCATTTAGATTTGCTATTTTTAATTATTTTTATTTAAATTTTAGGTACAATATATTTTTTATCACATTTCTTCCCTACACCTCAACTTATCCCAATCACTGTGTATGTGTGTGTGTGTGTGTGTGTGTGTGTGTGTGTGGTGTATATGTGTATGCATTTGTGCATGTATGTGTATGTATGCATGTATATGTTTGTGTATATGTGTAGATATGCATATGACTTGGCATATATGAGGAGGTCAGAGAATATATAGGATTTTTTTATTGGTTATTTTATTTACTTACATTTCAAACCTTATCCCCCTTCCTAGTTTCCCCTCCACAAGCCCCCTATGCCCTGCTCCCTCCCCCTTCTTCTATGAGGGTGGTTCCCCACCCGCCCACCCACTCCTGCCTCAGTGGCTTAGCATTCCTGTATCCTGGGTCATCAAGCCTCCACAGGACCAAGGGGCTCCCCTCCCAGTGATGCCAGATAAGGCTATCCTCTACTACATATCCAGCTGGAGCCATGGGTACTCCCCACGTACTTTGTTTGGTGGTTTAGTCCCTGGGAGCTTTTGGGGATCTGGTTGGTTGACATTGTTCTTCTCCTGAAAGGGTTGCAAATCCCTTCAGCTCTTATAGTCCTTGCCCTAACTTTCCCATTGGGTCCCTGTACTCAGTCCAATGTTTGGGTGCATACACCCATATCTGTATTGTGGTCCAGCTCTGGCAGAGCCTCTCAGGGGACAGCTATACCAAGCTCCTGTCACCAAGCACTTCTTGGCATCAGCAATAGTGTCTGGGTTTGGTGTCAGCAGATGGATGAATCCCTAAATGGGGCAGTCTCTGGGTTTTCCTTTCCTTCAGTTTCTGTTCCATTCTTTGTCCCTGCATTACCTTTTGACAGGAGGAATTCTGGATTAATGTTTTTGAGGTGACTGGGTGGTCCCATCCCTCAACTGGGGCCCATGCCTTTCCACTGGATATGGTCTCTACAGGTTCTCTCTCCCCTTTGTTGGGTATTTTGGCTAAAGTCCTCCCAGTTGGGTCCTGGGAACCTCTTGGGTCCCTGGCATCTGGGACTTTCTAGTGGCTATCCCCCGGCCCCCCTCTCCCACTGCTACACATCAACTTTCAAATTCTTGATCCTCAGTACTTCTCCCC
This sequence comes from Uromys caudimaculatus, assembly GCA_028551405.1. NCBI lineage: Eukaryota > Metazoa > Chordata > Mammalia > Rodentia > Muridae > Uromys > Uromys caudimaculatus. Next base: position 67,664,797 of record CM052716.1, on the reverse strand, counting down.
CAACTCTTCCCATATCTCAACTGACCCCCCTCCTTTTACCAAGTGAGTTGCAAGGATTATCTCAGTTATGAGGCTTTATTGTAAATGCCTTCATCTACTCAGCCACCTTCCCAGTCTCTAATGTTTTATTTAACTCCCAGGCAATTTGAAAAAATATGAAGCTTTTATTTTTAAGATTTATTATTTTTTAATAAATTTTAAATTAAAGTACATCACTTTCTTTTCCTTCCTCCAGGTCCTTCCATGGCTCCCTCTCAAATTGATAGCTTATTTTTCTTTTGTTATCATCATGTATGTGTACATATATATTAATTACTGATTATTGATATATATATATACAAATAGTAAAACTGGATAAGCCACCTTTTGTGTGTATAAACAAAGACTGGCTGACTACTGGGATAATTAATAAGGTAGCTCCTTCTAAGAAGAGGTTAATTCTCACTAGTTATTAGTTGCCTGTACTTTTTGTCTAAGAATGGGACTCCAAGTAATTTTCCCTCTTCTATATTAACATGTTCATTGGTTTTTGCATTTTTATGGTCTTGTCTGTGGTTTTGTGTCAATGTTTCTAGAAGAGACTGCTCACAGTAGACTTCCTAGTATTCTGGTTCTTACAACATTACTTGCTTCTACACTGTTCCTTGAGTTATAGATGCAAGGAATTGTGATGTAGATGTGTCTACTGAAGCTGGCTCCTATGATGTGTCATCTCTGGTCTCTACATTGTGTAGTTTTCTGTGATGATCTCCATTTACTGCAACGAAAATTATTTTTTTGAAATACTTTGGACAGTTTGATGTTCCAATAATAAATCTCTGCAGAATATGATTGTGGTATAAGATTATTTAAATTTTAATAGTTCAAGTATTCTTACAAAGAACTGAGGTTTGTTTCCTGAATTTTCTGGTCTCCCTTGTTTTACTTAAAATTTTTATTATTTGTTATTTTCGTACATGTATACAATAAAATATCGTACCAACCCGCATTTCCTCTCTAACTTCTCTTAAATATCCCAACATGTTCTTCTCCAATTTCATAATGTTTTCTTTTTAATCCTTTTGATTACCTACTAAGTCCAGTTAATAATTATCTTATAGACTTAAAAGTGTTGGGCTACCCAGAGTTGCATGGGAACCAATCAGAGGTCAAAACACCCAAGAATAATTCTAACTTACCTGATAACTTAATTGCCTGTAGATCCTGTGTAATGAGCAGGGATTAGAAAATACTTCCCACTTCAGGAAGATATAGAGGTATACTGTGAAATGCTGTCTAATGGACAGGACACACCTATTTTACTTGTGATCTCACAACAGCAACAGTTACCTGCAAAAGACCTGCACATGATCAAGCAACCTGTTCTATAATTTGTGACATAAATTTCCTTTGATGTTAAATGAGTTCATAAAATGGTATCTTGAAAAATATTTGTGGCTACTCAAAATCATTTATGGATTTTTGGAATTGGTAGGGTTATGTGGAAAAATTGGAAAAAAAATCCCCCAACATGAGAATTTTTTAAGAAGTAGAGATTATTTGACGCATATGGCAATTAGACACTGTACATTTTTTGGACTTGTGCCCTCTGCTTTCACTTAGTGGGTTTTTTCCTCCATAATTTAAATTTTTTGCTTTTTTATTTTTAAGATTCTTAGATGTGTAGATCCACTTAGGAATTTTCCATGAAAATTAGTTTCTTCTTTGCTTACTTCCAAGATCATTGGCGTCATTTTTAGCGTTAAACCATTCAGGTTTCCAAAAATGGTGTAGAAAGGAAAAAAGGTGAATCTGATGTCCAGGTTTGCTGTAATAGTTAACACTTTATCAATGAGCTGAAAGTAGAGTTAGCAGTAGGCACACTAAGTCTAGCTATAGTGTAGGGCCCTCATGGGTCTGCATGGCTTACTGCACTCTAGCTGAGTTGACTAGGAACCAGAGAAATGGGCAAGGATTCCAGATGTCTTCCAGTTTGTGGTAGTTTTTCATTATTCTGATAAAATATCTGCTAAATACACTCTAAGAAGGAAAAAACACATTTTATTTTGTGGTTTTAGATGACTTAACACTTATAGACATACCCAAAAGTGTGTCCTGTTGATATTCTAGGCTCTTCCCAAGATTCTCCATTTTAAATGTATGTCTGGGCCTTTTGAACATTGAGAGCATACACTTTTTGTTTCTTTGGTTGGAAGTGGTGAGAGCTTTGTAAGCTATTACTTCTTAACACTCCACTTAGCATTAGAAGTTCGCTTTAGAAATTAGCAAAGAGTAATCATTTAAAAAAATAAAATAGGAACAAAATAGAGAAGAGCACTTTTGCTTATTGTTAATATGCATTGCTTCAACAGTTATAAAATCGAATCAATTTCACTTAAGCAATTATTTGTTCCAGGCTATATTTTCAAAGATGTCTATATGGAAAACAGCTGTAGAAGCTAAGAGACAGTGTTATGGGGAACAAAGAAGTGCCATGCATTACCCATTAGAGATTTAAGTTGACAAAACTCAGAATTCTCTTCAGTAATTCAATCTACTTGACATCCATCTATCCTGAGGCCCTCTTTGTATTGCTCTTTGTAGATTCTGCCTTGAAAAGTACATGTACTGTAATTACTGGGTATGCTAAAACACTGTGTTCCATTGCTAATGCCCTAATAGTTACTCATCTCTAATTCAGGAACCTTGTGCATTTTACCAATATACATAAAACTGTGTGAAATAGGTAGCATTGGGAATTAAAATAACCAAACAGTAAGAGATGCACTCTTAAAATATAAAAGAAGGAAGCAGTCAAAACTGAAAAATCTCGTAAGTCATCAGCGGCATTATCTGACAAAGGTACTCTTTGTCAGTATGCTTTGGACCATTGGCATCTATTATCATACAAAAGAGAAAATAACAATAAACTTATTACAACTAACTTACATAGCATTTCATGATATACTATCATAAAAGTGTAGCTAATAATAAAATTATAAGAAAAAACTTTAAAACTTCTATTAAGCAATTTTTGTACAAATGGACATATATAAATTATAAAATTTAAAAACAATAGTGCTTTTATGGACTACATAATCATTTAAATGTGTAAGATACTATGAAAGCAATAATCAGCAGAAATTACACTGCTTTCAATACTTATATGAATGAGAACAAAATAGCATAGCAAGTAAAATTACTAACTTGAAGGTAGAAAAATAATAAAAAATTTAAAAAGAGAAAAATAATTTTTGAAATGAAACTAAATAATTAAAATGATACACAATAACTTTTTTTTAAAAAAGGTATTTATTTTATAAATATAATCTTTCTTTTTTTGGGTAAACAACAGAATAGAAAGTCAACCAGCTCTAATCCTTACCACTGAAATGGATAAGGGAATTCCTGTATTTAAGATAAGGTACCAGAGGAAATAACAACACGAGAAAAGTTATTTTTCAAATAATCAGGTATAGCTTTGTATAACTTCAAGAAGACAAGCCAAAACCCAAGAAACATCAAAATAAGATATGATTTTGAAAGAGAAAATAAGGTTATCAAAAAGGTACTTGAAAACAACACTCCCAGAGAATTACAGAGATCTGTCAGATGCAGTGACCAGATGATTTCAATCTGACATAAGTTGTTCTTGAACATGGAATCTGAAAATAGTGCGTGTGTAAGTGTGTGGGTGTGAATGTGTGTATTAGTGTAAGTGTGTTATGTGAATGTGCATGTGTATGAGTGTGTGTGAGTGTGTAGGTTTGTATGTGTATTTGAGTGGGTGTGTGAATCTGTGTGTGAGCATGTGATATTAATAACTAGCTTCATATAAGAACCCAAGTAAAAGATAACTGAGTCAAGCCTTAGAAAAGCATTACACTAAATTCCTAAGGCTAACAGAACAAATTGCCATAGTTTTGGTAGCTTTTCGCCCTTTGAGTCCTGGGAGTTAGATGTTGAAGTAAAGATGTGCAAAGGATGGACCTCTCCTGTAAGTGTCCATGATCTGCCTAAGAATGACACCCGAGACTCAAATAGCATGTAAACGCAAAGAGGGTTTTATTCTGTGGAAGTCCAGCATGCTGGTGTCTCCCCATTACCGAGATAGAAAGGCAACCAAATGAGCTTGCAGACCTGATTTAGAGCACACTAGGGAATTCTGGAATTCTGACCTCTATGTTAATCTGTTGGGTCCGTCTCTATGGACATTCCATTACTGGGGTATGGGGGCTGGAAATGTGCTGGGGAGGTCTGGAAACTGTTACTGAAGAAGTAGCTGAGGAAGTCTGGAACCTGCTGCTGACCCATTGTCCTTGCTTCAGGCCAAGTGTCAGGGCAGCTTCTGAAGCCTGGACTTGCCTGGAATTGTCCAGTTCTTGGAAACAGAGATTTAGGCCCAGTCTCCTTAACTGCCAATTTGAAATCTGTCATGGGATCAGCCTAGCTTTCTCACTCCTGAGCTTCTCTGCTCGATTCCCAGACACTCATTTTCTCACCATGTCCCTTTGTGTCCTAGCCTATTTAGTTTCTCCTGACTTTCTAATCACACTGGTCCCCTGGGCTGTGCTCCAACTCTAAGGACCTCACTTAATTTTAATTACCTCTTTAAATACCAATCTCCTGAAAGTCTCCCAATACCTGAGTTCAAGTTAGACTACAGAGCCACAGTAAGAAAGTGACTATAACCAAGAGCATTGTAACAGAGCACGCAGATCCATGGCACAGAGTGGAAGACCCAGATACAGAGCTGTACATACCAATCGGGATGCAGAAGAGCGGAGTCGTGAGCAAAACGAGATAAATTCTGTATTGCTCATTGGAAGAAGGGGATGCACACTATTTGAAAGGATATATGTAGAAAGAGTTATTATTTCGTTTGAAATTTAGAAAATTCATTATAGAAAACAATACAGAAACTGCCTCACCTGAGGATCCATCTTGTATACAGTCACCAAACCCAGACACTATTGTGGATGCCAAGAAGTGCTTGCTGTAAGAAGTTCGAAATAGCTGTCTCCTGAGAGGCTCTGCCAGAACCTGAAAAATACAGCGGTGGATGCTTGCAGCCAACCGTTGGACTGTGTGCTGGGTCCCCAAAGGAGGAGTTAAAGAAAGGACTGAAGGAGTTCAAGGAATTTGCAACCCCATAGGAAGAACAATATCAACCAACCAGACCCCCCAGAGCTCCCAGGGACCAAGCCACCAACCAAGGAGTACACATGGAGGGACCCATGGCTCCAGCTGCACATGTAGCAGAGGATGGCCTTGTCAGGCATCAATGGGAGGAGAGGCCCTTGGTCCTGTGAAGGCTTGATGCCTCAATATAGGGGAATTCAAGGGGGGGGGAGGAGGCAGGAGTGGGTGGGTGGGTGGGTGGAGGAACACCCTCATAGAAGCAGGTGGATGAGATGAGGGTTTCAGGGAGGGGACCAGG
>CM052716.1:67519166-67659278 GCA_028551405.1 Uromys caudimaculatus | reverse complement strand
AAATGTGAATAAAGAAAATATCCAATCCAAAATAAAAAGAGAAAATAATAAAGAACTTTGAAAGCTTCTGTTTGTGAGGCAGATGATTTGGATGGAGCAGGTTAGTTTGCACTTTATCCTCTTCTCTCCCTCCAGCCATCTTCATTCTGATACACAGGTGTATAGCTCTATCGTCCAAAAAACCTCTTAAACTTTGAAATACTTCTGAGCAAAGTATAGAAAATACTCTAGAAAATATAGCAGACAGCATAAAAATACTAGGGGGTGAAGAAAACTCTCCTTGGAAGAAATCTAGATGGTTTTCTGTAATGTGGAATCTACTTTTTATCAGTGCAGGATGCAGAGACCAAGTCTTGAAAGCATATATTATAGCTTGTGAATACTGACAAAGAGAGTCATTAAAATTGAGACACAGCACATAAATAAAGCTTGTCTTTCATACGTTGCTGCAAATGCAGCTAAAAATAATTGAAAGTATATAGTGTTAATGATTTTCAGGACAGAATGTATAAATGAATAAAAATATCTTGATTTAAAGTCTGGTAGATTAAAATGTTAGTGTGTTTTCTTTGGACTACTACACATTAGCATCATGACTTCTTGCAGTGTGTAAACATTTTAGTAGGACCCAAAATAAGAATTATTATTTGTTGATCACTTTTGTTTTAAGAACTGTACAAAAAACTACATATGCGGTATTTTATTTATTTGTTTCTATGCCTAAAAACCCAGGAAGTTCATAAACTCTTTGAAATAGGGCCCTGGGTTATCCTCTATTGTACCAGTGTTTGTATGAAATAAATCTGCTTTCCCTGTTGTCTTTCCATTCTATGTTACTAAGTTTAATTGTATTAATTCAGGACAAAGAACAGTATGATCCTTTAAGATTTTCCAAATGTCCATTCACACAGCTGTTTTTTCAGATTAAATTTTAGGCTCAGTTAGTTGGTAGATTATCCTTAAATTCAAAAATATTGCATGCAGAAAGATGTCTATAATTTCTATCCAGATGTATTTTCTCCAGAATGTGCCGAATGTACTTTCTCGAAGATGTGCTTAATGAATTTATTTTGACACTGTTTCATATTGGTAAGAGTTGTAAATATATATTTTAACAAGGAGATACTGTAGAAAGACTTTTGCGGTTATTTATCTGTGTTCTAATTTACCTGAAGTGATTTCTTTTCCTCAGGCCTGCCTCAGGCCAAAACAGTGTGGGAAGAGCTGTGACTGACCACAGATTTCAGTTCTCCTTATTTTTCTATTTATAAAACTAATATCATAAAGCGATGTTGCAAAATAGTGAGGTTAAAAATTGGCTACAATAAAATAAATTCTAAACATAATAGGATATTAAAATGGATTGCCCCAACACAAGTCAAATCACCTACAGTTAAATATATACACATAATATATTACATATTATACTCTTAATTTAGTTTAATAGCATCCAGGGCACTAATGTTAAGAAATTGCAAAAAAGCACTAAATGAAATTTACAGAGATGAATAAAAAGAATAATTATTAAGTAGACTTGGGATATTCCACTTGGTAAATGAGGTTGTGAAATAGTCTTTTGTTAAAGAGGAGTATTAATGTCTATGTTAGTACTTGACTAATATTTTATGATACTTAATATGTTATTATGTGAAATGCTTTATACATCATTCTAGGATAGTTTAGAAATAATTTTAATGCCTATCTTATAACTTGCTGTAGGATTGTAGTCTGTTGACTTGAATATATATTGAAATAATCTAAAAAAATGTGTATGGTTAATTAAAATAAAGAGAAATTACTGAAGCATGCAAGATTTTTATTTAACTGGCTTATTTTGTACCTAGCGTGGTAAATAGGTGACATTTGGCCCAACAGAAAACTTAAAGTATGTTGTAGTAGCAATGTATTTCTATGTCTTCATGCACATAGTTCCTCTGTGTGCCCCCATTCCATGATTGCATTGTTAATTCTGTGGCTACTTATTACAGATATTAATTATTATATTGTTAGTTTTCTATTCTATGTGCATAATTCTGGAACCCTATATCTTTAATATGTTTACATAAAATTTTAATTTATTCTTTTAAATTTCTTATTTATATACAATGTATCTTGATCATATTCATCTTCCATTCCTGCCTCCAAATTACTATGCCTAGACCTCTAACACATCTCTGAATGACATTTGTCTGTTTGCTTGTATGTGTGTGTGTGTGTGTGTGTGTGTGTGTGTGTGTGTGTGTGTGTGTGTAACCCACAGCATCTGATTAATGCTAGCCAAAACTCCAAAGGCGAATTACCCTCCCTTCCCCAACAGCCATCAACTGCCACTAGGTCCTTAGCTAGGGTTGTTGCCTAGGTAACCTCTCCTCTCCTACTCATGTTGGAATTTTTACTGGCTAGATCTTGTTTGAGTCTTGTGCAGGTGATGGCAGCTTCTATAACTTCATGTGTGCAACTTCCCTGTCTATCAAGAAAACATCATTTTTGTAACCACTTCCCCCATGGTCGGGGTTTCATCTTCTTTCCACCATCTCTTCTATGATCCATGAGCCTTTGTGATGTGGGAAGGAGAAGCACTATATATTCAGTCGTAATCATCAGGCCTTAGCTATACAACTTTATGTTTCTGTTTGTACACTGGAATTTGACTCTCTATTAACTAACCTGTTAATATATGAAATTGCAATTATTCATTTTTCAGATATATCTGCTTGTCTAATAAATCTCATTTTGGATATAGACTCTCTTATTGATATCTCAATAGAATGATGATGAATCATGTTAAGTTTTTTAATACTTTTTGCATGTTAAAATATCTTATCACAATAAAATTAATTTTATCTTCTATTATTATGATGCACTGAAAAATAAGTAAAACAAAACTTTAATCAATGCATATGTTTTTGAATGGGAGATAATTTTTTTGTGGTGAGTTGGTGGCGGAATATAACATCTTGTCCTGGAATAAAGACAGTCCTGAGGTTTTCACTGTGTTGCATCAAGTTAGTAACTTATTGGTTACTGCACTCAGATGTTTATTTGTAAATTCTATATTGTTATTTATAAATATGTACTGTGATGATTCTGCAATAATGATTTCAGATACGTGGAATGTTACACCTGAATTTGTCCTGAATTTCTTCGGACTTACATTAATAAATTAAGTAAATTAGCAGTAATGTAATTTTGAGTAACAAAAGTGTCATAAACAAAATGAACAGGACAATGTGATAAAACAGAAAATAGGAACTGTAGGGAGTTGTCATGAACAGGATAGGTCATGAATGTTAGAAAATGTAATGTACACCAGCAGCAGGTCTCATGTGGGAGGTGTTACCGGTAGAAACAGCCTTTGAGGGGGGTGAGAGGGAAGAAGAAGAGGAGAAAGGGGCTGTGAGTCAGAGTACGCATTTTATCTAGGCACTGCATGTAACGCTTGTGCAAATGATGTGCAGTGGGTGCCATGGCAATAGACACAAGAGCAGTCCTGTCGCCTAGAGATGACGTGTCTCCACACTGGGTCCAGGAACTTCTGGCTATACATGGATGCACCTGATGCTAACAATGAACAGGTTTGTGACACACACTGACCTTCCTCTCCAAGGAATCTTATCGCTTATATTTCTTATATTCTTGGTCTGTCTGAAATGTGTGTCACACATTTCTGCTTCCAGGCATGTTTGAAACACTGGTAATCTCTCAGCCTTGTTGCCTCAAGACTTATACGTTGTATCTCTAGATCCCAGGAAACCCAGTTACTTTATTTAAATTATTTGAAGGTAGTTGTCATTTAATTTTGTACAACATAATAACATCTTTTAACATACTTTATTTTGATTTTTTGTGTATGGCTTAACTTCCATCTATTTTGTTTCTATAAAGTTTCTATAAGTTTTCCAAGGACTAGGCAAGGTATTTGCCTAACCAGATAGAAAAGGGGGGAGGAAAGGAAGAGGAAGAAAGAAAACTTTGTGTATTTAATGAGCATTTGGTGATAAATTAGCACAGTTCTTAAACCTTATAATATGGAGCTTAAATTTAAAAGTAATTATCCAGAATATGGAATCAGGAACTTACTGACTTAGGGATTGGTCAGTAAGCAATTTAGATTAATGTGTATTGTATGCATACTTTGATTACATGAAGTCTATAAAACTCCAAGATAGATTTTATTCTCATGATGAAAATACACTTTCTATGTAAAACTTCAATCAAAAATATGTTAAAATATATAGTGACAAAAGTGATGTCATGTGCAGTGTATGTAGTGAGATACCTTCTTAAGTACTGCTTATTTAAAGAGCATATATGACTTTATGAAGATGTGAATTGAAGACCGTTCATTATTGCTCTAGTACATGCAATAGGAACCAACCAAACACACAGGGGCAGGCAGCCGCAGCACTTTGTTCTGAATTGTCATATTGATGAAACCATAATGAAGAAATACTGAGGTTTCTTCAATGTATCCGTCTGTAACATCTTATTTGTATACAAAGCACAGCTCATAAATAGTAAAATTTGTCTATGCAATTCTCATCGCATCCAGGGAACTTTACTGTGCAGAGTGAATGCTGCATAGCAGTTCTTGTTCTTTGTAACATACGGGCATTGCTGAGTCAGTGCGGGAAGCTCAGTTATGGTGTATTTGCCTTCCAGGATTTCTTCAGGTATTTAAGGTTATTGTTGTTGTTGTTTGTTTGTTTGCTTTGTTTACGGTTTTTGTGACAAAACAAATTCCTAAAAGAACTTGGGATGAAGTAAACAGCTCAGTTGGTAAGTTAGTTGGCTTTTAATCACAAGTATCTACATTCGATCCTTAGGATTTATGTAAAAACCAGAGATTGGCAGTGTCTGCTTATATAGTCTTACCACTAGGATGGCAGAGGAAGGTGGATCCCTGGGGTTCACTATCCAACCAGCCCAGAATTATTGGTGAGCTCCATGCCAGTGAGAGACTCTGTTTCCAAAAGGCGAGCTAACACCTACTGTTGACCTCTGGTTTCCATGTGCAAACACACACACACACACACACACACACACACACACACACACACACACACACACACACATTCAATAAACATTAAAGACCTAAAAATTATCAGGGCTTGCCTTTCTTTTTCTGACTGTGTCTGGGGAGCTGGACCCTCATGCCCTCTCCATGAGGAAGATCATGTATTCCTTGGCAAACTTACAAGTTCAACTTCCCAGTAAGAAACTGCACAGCAAGTAGGGATTGGTCAGTAATCAATTTAGATTTAGGCATTGCCAGTTCTTTAAACTCTAGCCAATGATTTACATTCACCCTGAAAACTCCTTCCCACTCTCCAAGGTTCATATATAGCCTTTGTTCACCCCAAATAAAGTGTATGCACACAAGCTGTTTCACTGAAGATTGTCTAAGAGAGCATTTCTCTGAGAAACGTCTAAAAGAGCTGTAACACTAAAATCTTTGAAGGAGACCTTCTTCCCCCAGGCACTCATTCCCAGCCAGACTGAGATCCTTCAGACTCTACCTCTTCTGGACCTTGCTTCTCCCTTCCAGCTTGGTGTGGAGAGGTACCTGGACACCCTGAGAGAGGAGATGGAGAACATGGAACCATTCTAAAGTACAAAGCCATAGAGGAGATCATTACCAAGAAATATCCATTCATTTATTGTATATTTGGCCACATTAATTTATACATTTAAGTTTATATAAATTTCATGATGCTAATGATTGACATTTCCGTGAACAATGAACTGTAGATTTTTCTCTGTTACTAATCTGTAGTAGTGTTTGTGTGATTGCTTATTTTGCTTTATACAAGTCCCTAAAAATATGCAGCCATTGTCATATTTTGTTCATTCATGATGCTTTCAATTTTATCAACATTACAATGATGAATACAGCTTGAAGTTTTGCATTTTTAATTTTTCTTTTGACTTTTTTCTTATCTCAGTTGTGCTGGCTTGTTCTTTGTATGCCTCTGTCTACCTTATGCATGACTGCGGTCAGATCAGCACTCACCTTCAGATGCAAGTCTCTCTATTGACTTCATGATTTGATGGTCAGATTAATTTTCAAACTTTAGAAGTTTAGCAACAATGTACTACTGTATACATATGACATGTTTTATATCTTATCAGCAACATAGGCCTTGAAATCTCTTATAATTCTTTATAAAATAAAATATATGTGCATTCACACTAAGTGTATAAGTGATGTTATATTAATTTGAGTCAGTTTTTGCCATTTAAGTGGATTTGACATTTATGTTTTAAATTTATTTTATTTAATTTTAATTAATCATTTTATTTACTTACATCCCAAATGTTACCCCTATCTTCACACTTACCCTCGTCTCCCTCCATTTCGCCTCCGGGAGGTGATGTAATGTATACTTTTTGAAAGTCTTTCATTTTCAGATTTCTTTGGTTGTTAGAATTCTGAAATAAGTAATGTGATTTTATAGAGAACTGATAAAATTAATTTCTAATGTAGTCTGAGGCAAATAATCAATGGTTGAAACTATAATGCATTTCCATATTTTATATTTTTGTATTTCAGTGAACACATAATAAAACTTCCTAGAGGCAAAAAGATCTATTTAATACTTCTTTTTCCTTACTTTTGGCAAATAATGCACAGTCTTTTTTTTATAAATATAATCTCAAATATAGATGTGTCTCAAGAAGTCTGTGTATGTATATATGTTTAATGCTAATCTAGTACAATATACTTCTATATAATAGGCAAGCTTTTCATATTAGAATTATTGTATTTAAAGATGCTAAGCAAAAGATTGAAAAATGAATGGAAAACCAAACTGTCATAGTACCATATAACACATCTGAGCAGAATTTATGTGGAGAGTCTCATACACTGCTACAATGGATGACTCTGTCATGATGAGCAAAAGGCTCAGTCTAGTGGTCACAAAAACTGGTATATACCAGAGAAAACTGCAGAATGCAGGGAGAGTGACATCTTTAAGCTGTGGTAATGAACTCTGTTAAATGTCTATAGTTGTAAGATGTAGTTCATGTGACTTCTGTAACAGTAACAATTCATGTGATGAAAGAAGACTGAGGTGTTGCATCGTAGAGTTTATCTATCTCTGCTCAAATCTGAAGCAGGAGAGGTTTTTTTTTTTAATCCCAAAAGAAATAAATGGAATTCGTAATACTCTTAGGGGCAAAGTGAATAAAGGTCAAATATAGAAAAAGCTGTATTTCTCTTATAGATATACAGAATAGGAGATTTATATTGCTGAATTATATTCAGAATATGATAAAATATACTGTATGGAATTCCCAAGGAAATTAAAATTACAAAAATAAGAATGTATGTCATATTGTCTCAGGCTGGGAAGATTGCTCAGTGAGTAAAACACTTGAGGTTCAAGCAGGAGAACCTTGGCTTCCATCCCCATATCGTGGGCAAAGGGAAACACTGTAGCACATTTACACAATCCCCGTAATCTTATTGTAAGACTGGAGAGTCCCTGGATGCTTGAGCCACCCTGTCTTAAATAGGATGTATGCTGAGGCTATTTTCTGATCTCCATGTGAACACGTGCATGCTATGATATGCAAGCACACTTCTCACACACTCACACATTTCAAGAAGAAGCAAATGCTATTATAATCCAAATACTTTATAATTTAAAGGGGAGAATGTTATCCTCAATCCAAGATGTATGGATTATGCTTAGCAAGCACGGAATATCGTTACCATCATTATCAATATGCAAATAGATGCATTGCATTTTGTTAAGGAAAATATAATGATACAGCTGCCATTAATTTATTAAAATACATTAGAGTAAACATAAAGTCTTATTTTAGTTTGATAAGACTTTTCATCCAAAATTGCTGTGATCAGTTTCCTGAAGCAGAGGGATCGGCAGTCTGGTGACACTTTAGGAACTAAAATAGCCCAACAGAGACATCTCTGGAGGTACGATCAGCATGCTGGAGACAAAAACGAGACAAAATTTAAAATAATTAGTTTTGTTCATGTTCATGTGTCTTAGGTCCTGAGTGCTTTTTCAGGGTACATATATAAATTTCCTAGTAAAATTTAGATGACAAATCATTCTTTAGCGGTTTCTTTAAAGGATGTATATGATCATCCTGAAAGACTGTAAAGGAGCCCTGTGAGAATAACTTCAAGTCAGTAAAATATATGACAAGTCAGATATAATTAGTATATACACTACAGCATTGACCGATGTTGACGTTAGATAATTACCTTTGAAATTGAGGTAGAGTAAAACCAATTACAAGATAGAGTTCATAATTCACTCCAGGATCTCTGCTTTGTGGGGAAACTCTTCAGGGGAGGGGTCTCACACCTGACAGAGTGTCTGGTAAGAAGGGTAAAGTGCTTCAAAGCAGAGGAATATTTGACAGAGGAGTTCTGGGGAACTAAATAGGGCTCACTCGGAAGAGTTGCACATATTTACAAAGACATTAACACTCAGTGCCTCCTATTGTGGCATTCTCAATGCTGTACAGAAAGAATTGACAACAAAAAGGTAAATTCTAGGTCTCTATAGAGATATTTTATAGGAGCAAGTGGATGTGTCCTGTTCTTTGTAAGTTTCTTGATCTATTAAAAATCTCTTTTTTTTGCTTTTACTTTAACTTAAGTTTTTGTTTTGTGTTGTCTATGGAACCTACCCTTGAGTGGTTTGTATAGGCAGTAAGACTCAGTTGGAGAAACCTAATATTTCCTTTGCAAGCACTTATCAGTTGGAGATAGCTTCTATCTATCTATCTATCTATCTCTCTATCTATAGATCATGCCCCCCATGGTGTCTACATATACTGCCTGTATACTCATGGCTGTAGGAACACTTACTAGAATACGGTTCTACAACCCTGAAGAAAACTAGCTCTCCCTGTACTAACATCCAATAACTGCAGCTTCTTAGCTAAGGGCTGGTTTTCATGGGCACCTCCCCTCCCCACATTGAATTCAATGAAGAAAATATCTTTCCCTCTCCCATTAACCATTTCCTGTTTATAAATACTCAGGGTTACATGAAACCACATGAGGCCCAGTCCTTTGAATACTTGTATCTGTAACTACAGCTGGAGCTGCAGTGACATCCTGAATACAGCTGCAACAATGCATTCAGATATCAACATAGCATACTGTTGTCCTCTGTTCTCTGTCTTCATTTTTTCCCTAGCCCTTCTTCTATGGTGTTTGCTGAGTGTTGGGAGAGATGTTATTGATATTCCATTTATGTGTGAACATTCAACAGTCATTTATTCTGTTAAGCCTGTTAAGAATCACCAGTGAAGACCTCTTTTACCAAAGCTGAGAGTAGCCATATTCTATGTGCAAAAGACAACTATTAGAAGGTACTCTTGCAGCCACATTGTGTCCATGTAGTCAATTAGCAACAATACTATACCCACTAAGGTCTGTGACCTCTACAGCCATGAGGTTTTGGACCAGATCTATAACCCCAGATCTGAATTTTCTCCCTGTGAAATGGAAATCAAATCCAATCAGAAAGCACTTGATTAACTCCAGCGTTGGTGCTCATATTGCACCAATAAGCTGATATCATGTGGGTGGTTGATGCTGTTGCACACAAAATCTGCAGTTGGGTAACACTATTTATGACAATTCTCCAGAAGCTAGAATAACCTTTTATACAGTTGTTCACAATCTTCTTAATTCTGCAATCCTATTTTGTGGTAACCCTCCATTTTTTCATTGCTTTAATTTATTATTTTTCATCGCTAAAATTTTGCTACTGTTATGAAATGTAGTGTAAATCTCTGTGCTTTCCAATGGTCTTAGAAAACACCCATGAGAAAGGTCAGTTGTAGGGTTGTTGGTCCTGCATCTGCTCTGCCACAGGGCACAGATGTTTGGGGAGGTGGGACATGGGGAGTTTGACTGCGCTTACTCCACATTGTCTCCTGGTAGGTGTTGCGCTATAGGGAAGCCCTGGAACACTGTTAGGGGGAAAGCACAGTTTGAGGTGCAGGAAAACCAGAGCTGGCTCAGGGTCTCTAGGCCTGCGGGGATGAGGCCGGGGCCATGGAGTTCTCAGACCCTTGGACATCCAGGCTCCAAGAGGAGTCTTGGAAGAGCTGAGAACAAAGTGGGGGCCCACTGGCTGTGTCTAGCCAGAGGTGGGGAGGAGGGAAGCTCCAGCTGGTCCCACAGGGACAGTCCTTGGCTTGGTGTCAGGCTTGGTTGGTGGTTGTAGCTGGGGGTGCAGAGAGACCTTCTATGGGAGATTAGACAGCAACTCTGTAGGCAAAGGCCTTCTCCATGGCTCTCCCATGGCAGATCCTGATGAAAAGAGAGATAGTCTATAATTCTGGATCATTTATTGTCATGGTGGAAAGCGGATGCATAAAACTATACCCCACTTCTCAGGGTGAGCCTGAGATTAAATACCTTTTTCAGGGAGCAATGTCTGGGAAGGACAGCTTATTGGCTATGCCCTCCAGGCTTCAAGGTATCTCATTAGAATGGGGATCTCTGTCTTGGGCCTATACAACCACAGGTCATGTCTCTTTTCCTATTGTCTTGGTCTGAGATGTTAGGGATGCCTCATCAACACATGGAAGGGCTTGGAGGTGTTGTCCTTATGTGACTGATGACCACAAATCTGTGGCGGGCTGTGGCTAGTGACAGGGGCCTGGTGCCTGGGAGCAGGCGAAGCTCCTACTGTACCTTCATGGTCTCTGGGACTCAAAACCTTTAGTTCAACCAAGGACCAGGCTACCTGTCATGGTCCACTGCCCCACAGTCAGTCTCTCCCAAAGGGGTCATGACCCCTAGGTTGAAAACCACTGTTCTAGGACCACAAGAGCTTTTCAGCAGAGAGGAAGCATCCAGTTCAGTCCCAGATTTACTTCTCTGAACCGAAATACTGAGGTCTGTGACATCTTCAAGAAAAGATTTTATCAGCTAATTCTGGGGGCACAACCAAGAGCAGTATCAATTGCCAGTTTTGGTGGAGAGGAGGATGCCTTAGGGGCCTCCCTGGCTAACAACTTGTAGGGAGGTAGCCTAACTCCACACCAGGATCTTCATTTTTAAACAAATAATGATGCTTTGGAAAACCTTTATCTATATACAGGGTACTAATATTTAAACTTTTTACAACACTTTGTTCTGTATGTTGGTGTATTTTGTTTTGTTGCCAAGTATCAGATTTACTTTTGCTGTTTTTTACTATCATAGTTTTTGCTGACTCTGCTACTCATTTATTTTAGTCATAACTGTAATTGTGGTGTGGTGTCTCACTGTGGTTTTAATATTCATTCATATATGATTTGCAAACATTTTCTTCAATTCAGTAGTTTGTCTTTTCACTTAATTGAAGAAATTCTTTGGAGCTTCCTTAGTATAAAATGAGAATAACAATGAACTTTTACTTCATAATCTTTGGGAGAATTAAGTAAGCACATTAAATGCTTAGAATAGCATATGATATGCAGCAGATGTGTGATAATATTTAGTATCAGTATTACAACTCCATTTAAAATTATGCCGTTTCACTTAAAAATCTACAAAACTTAAAGGCTTTATATTGAAAAAATAGATGACTAAGGGAACTCAAAGGCAGAGAGGAAATGAACTTGATTTTTATGATCTCTTCTTCAGTGTTTAATTGTTTTCTCCCCAGGGATTATTGTAATGGGTTTAATTAAAATAAATTAATAAGAAATTTGGGATTCCTCTTTCTTTAAGATAAATCCAGTGTAGTAGTTGAAAGCTACTCTGAAAAATAAGGCACTGTTATATGGGAAGAAAGCAATTCAAAGAATAGATTTTTTATCATAATAAAAAGTTTTTTAATAATGGAAGGAAATACTCGTCTTATGTACCTATGAGAAAACTATCAACTATGATGAAAGAAATAAAGTGATTTACTTTAATCAATGCAACAAGCTTTTTTCCTTACTATTCCAAATTATGGAAATTTTTACTTCTATTTATAAACTCAGAATAAGATTCTCCTTAAGAATGCTGACACATCATAGAAGGCACAGATTAAATTCATGTTTATAGATGCAAACTCTATCATTTTCTAAATGAGGTAGAATAGTTTCATTTTTATCAAAACCATTTTCTATGTAACTGTGATGATCACAGAGAAAAGATAGAATGAGCGTTTGTAGTCATATAAAGTAAACAGAAGTTGCCATTAGTTACTAATGGAAAAAGTTCAGCAGGGGCATTAAATCTGTATTACAGAGCACCAATTTGTATTTTATCATATTGATAATGAAACATTGCCATTGAAGTGAAACCAGGCATTCTCTCTTTAATCTCAAAAGGGAATTTAAATCAATAATGGCCACATTATCTATCCATGTGCATATCTATCTATATACATGTACTGTATGTACATGTGCTTTTAAACTACAAAATATTATAATGCATTTCACTTTCATTTCAAATCTTTAACACAGTGATATACTTCTCTATTCTTCAAATCAATTTATTCTGTTAGTGTTTTTCAGCATTTAAAATCTCTGCTGTAAGTCAATAATGTTGATTACTTACCATAAGCACTGTAAACGCTATTCTAATACAGGTTATTTACAATTTGACATCCTCATCTATATGCATTATTCTTCTAGGAAAATTAAATGAAACCCTTTGTTTAAAATCTGAAACACTTAAAAGTAATGATCCTGTTTACTGATTGACTGAAGTTGTGGTTTTTAAGCACTACTTAATAGAGGAAACAAAAAGCAATATTCAAATAAAATGGAAGTGTCTGAGTTACTTTAGAAAGCATTCATAGTCATGAAATAATATACTTTTATCTTATTTTCCTCTGTTTATGCCTCAGTGAAATTTAACCAACATTGTTACTTAGCTCTAAGTTACCTATTGTTTGCGATGCATGGTTGTTCCCAATTTAAAAGTAATGAATTCTACCAGTAATTCAAAGATTGGTAGAGCATAATTCACATATATCAAGTATTTTGTCATGTATCTACTTAAATTACATTATTAAAAGAGACTCCTTAATATCTTTAATAATACCTATAACAATTTTAGAAGGGCTAGTTTTGTTTACAATATATTTAATTTTTTCAGGTTTAACACATTTTGATACAAAAGGAAAAACCAAGAATATGTTTCTGTTTCTGAAATACTTGAAGTACTATAATGTAAAGGCATTTGCAGAGATAGTAAAATACTGTTTGTCTCTTGAGTAATGTCTTCTACATACCTTGCTATAGAAAAAATAAGTGTTATGTGTCTTTTTGGATTTATGCTACTTTTAAATTGGACAAAGATTAGAAAGAACTGAAATACTAATAAAAGTATAAAAATGCTGAACACAAAATATGAAAGAAATGATTAACCATTTCTTTTTTTTTTTTTTTTTTTTTTTTTGGTTTTTCGAGACAGGGTTTCTCTGTGTAGCCCTGGCTGTCCTGGAACTCACTCTGTAGACCAGGCTGGCCTCGAACTCAGAAATCCGCCTGTCTCTGCCTCCCAAGTGCTGGGATTAAAGGTGTGCACCACCACTGCCCGGCATCATTTCTATGTGTAGAAATATCTATTTTGTTTGGCTTTTATGATCAAAGTCATCAGTTTTATTAATTTTAATTCTTTTAAATAATAAATAACTCCAGTCTGTATGGAAATGCAAAAACAGGGTTAGAAAAAACAAAAGAGAAAATATTAGTCTTAGTAAGGTGTAGTAATTAGGTAGCCTAAACTCACAGCAGCCAGTAGGGACTACACTTGCTCTCTTGCATTAGGCTTTGTACCAACTAAAGGGAATTTGGAATGCCTCCTAAGTCAAGACAAGGTTGAAGTTGTGTTTACTTGTAACATAATGAAAGGTTTGAAGAGTCATTTTTCCTTGTGTATTGACTTCTTACTTATCTAACTGAGCATTCTATTGACATGCTGTATTAAAACTAGAAGCCAAAAATTTAAAGTATGTGTTGAATAAGCACTTATATATGTATACATACAGCTAGCTTTTCTAATATGTTGAATCAAGAAAATAAAGGCTTGCACTGAATAGTACTTTCCTAAAATAAGTAATTCCAAAGTTTAATGGTGAAGTAAGACCACTATAAACCGCATATAAGCATAATATATTTTTAAAATGGTCAAGAAATTGAAAGTATAACATAAACAACTCAAACAAAACATTAAAAAGTTTAAAAGACTCAATTAAAAGATGCTTAGTTGATGATGAAAACCATGTTTTCACACTATTAGTGGAAAACAATATGATAAGATGATAACCAGCTGCTATACCTCTGGCTTTAAGTGGAAATGCCTGTAGGGGTTCTGTATCATGTTAAGTACTCAACGTTGATCAACACCCTAAACATAATAAAGAGATTAAGTGTCTGGAACTCCTATCAGTGGATACTGATCCAGGAAGACAAGTGCTCTAATCAAGTGCTCATGTTTGTCTGTCATTGGCTCAATAACAGATACAATCAGTCACTGTGTTTTGCTATTCCTAGTACAGCCTTTTCAACTTTGATTGTTTATAAACAATTTAAAAAATACTTGTCATGATTTTATTTATCTGTGCTTAGGTGAGATTATGGCTTTGAAATAGAAGGAGAAATCACAGGCTAAGAACTACCTATGAGGATTAAGTTATCTCTCTTTCCCAACAATTAGCAACACTCTAAGTAGAAATCAATTGTAATTGAGGAACTGATAAAGGGTGATAAACCAATCACTCCTGTTTTCACCCAAGTCTGAAAGAAGCCTCTTGGTTTACAGAATCCTGTTATTCAATCCAGAAGCCTGTAGGCTGTAAATTGTCCATTACAGTTGTCACTAGGCACCTAACTAAAAGTTATGTACTATATTAAAGACACAGAAAATGCAAATACCCTGGACTTTGTTTAATAAAACAGACAACATAAAGCTAGGAAAAATAAAACATTGAATGTTTCAATGCATAAGCTTAGCAGTTTGATAGGAAAAGGAAATGATTTTGTAGATATTTAATCTTTACCACTAAATTATGATATATAGGGACTGGACAGAAAACTCAGTAGTTAATATCACTTGCTCTACCTGCTGAGGATGCCAGCACTTACACAGCTGTTCACAACACAACTCCGGTCCCACAGAAATCCGATGCTTTCTTCTAGGCTCCATGGGCATTTCATGAGCACAGTGGACTTACATAAATGCAGATAAAATGCTCAAATGCATAAAAACAAGCAACACTCAAAATGCATGTGAAAATATAATATGAACATAAAATGGTTTTGTCTTATTTCATGATCTTTTGATTTTTGTGAAGCCTGTAAATACTCCTATGAATACACCCTGAGAACTCCATACCAATTACAGAGATATTTGCACCCGCATATTTATTTCTGCCATAAACTTTATAGCAAAGAATAATGAACACTCTAGCTGTCCATCAGTAGAAAAATTGTTAATAAAAATATACATACATATATAATCAGATACAATTCAGCTCTAAATTATAAAGTTTAAAAGTTCATTGGAAAAATGGATGAATTATAATGAATAATATTAAGTGAAGTCACACAATCTCAGAAAGAAATAAGGTGTGCTTTGTCTAATCTGCAATCTAGATGACAATGAATGTGTATATGTAAACAAGCTGACATGGAGGTACACTACACCGAAGAAAAGAGAGCAATAAGGCTGAATACAGGGGATGAGGAAGGGCGAGCTGGTGATGGACGCAAGTTATAAACGAGGTCGATCTAAAGTTATATGTTTTTCTAGTTCTAATTCTGTCATGGATATTTTTTATTTTGGTAGCGGGTAGTGCATAAAATAAATTCGATCCTTAAATTCCAAAATTTAACCTGAAATTAGGCTCTCATTAAGAATCCACATTTAAGTGGGACAGAAGTTCATTGACTTTGGGGGACTGGTTAATTTTTTTCTGTAGTGTTTTTATTTATTTGCAAGTTCTTTTTAATAATAAAGTTTATTAGAATAGAATATACATTTAAAATTATTTAGTATCATAGGTTCTTAAAGAAGTATTAGTATGAGCGATGCTGTATATGTTTACATGCCAAAAAAATAATTAATTAATTACTTTGATTAGTCAGGAAAAGGAACCATTTATAAAACCATATCAGAAAATAGTATTTGAATTTTCCCTGCATTTCAAGCAAAACTTGAGTACATTTTTATTTGAGTTGTATATGTTCAAGGGCCTAATATTAAATTCCCAGGAATTTAAAAAGGCAGAATATAAATACATTTTTTGAACAAAATAGCATTTTAATTAGAAGTCTTTAAAACATATTAAATTGGCCAACAATAATTCTAAATCCTATCTTGTATTGGAATTTCTACCTACTTTCAAAACTGGTAAAATATTCATTAGATGTGTTTGCCATGGAAAGGAAGCCTTGTGGGAAACAACATATGGATTCTAATGTCAAACAAAAAGTTACAGATTTTTGGTAGAATGCATATGGGATATTTTGTTACATATCACATGGTGAAGAAGCTATAAAGGGACAACTGACTGCTTAGCATAAAACATACCAAATGATGTAAATTCATCGTCACTCATTTTGAAACATAATCTGAGGACAATAATCATCATATATGCAACAAATAATAAATAACACACTCATATACATGACACTTGTAAGTCGTATAAGAATTGATGAATGCCATTGTATCTAACATATGTAAAAAAGGCAATACTTTTTAGTATGATAAACAAACGTCGATTTTATAGAAACTAAAGAGCAGCTTATTCTCTCCTCCACTCAGTGGCTCAGCCCAGCATATTTCAAACTAGCAAGAAATTATAAAATATTGAGAAAATATCATCAGATTTTGACCTCTGAGGTCAAAGACTGGCACAAAATGCTAAGAATGTATATGTTTCTCTTAGCCAAATATCCCCAAAATGGAGTCAAAGCATGTAAAACAAAAGCATTATCAAAAGTGTTAAAATTGGAAATCATTAAAACATTTTCACCTATGAGACAGTGAATGCAATTATGTATAAAATATACCTCTTGATCTGTTATTTAGTTTTTAAGAATAATACAAATTTTACTTATCTGCATAGAACTATATCCTTGTCATATTTTTGAACATGTATGCCTATTATACAACATAATTTACATATTCTTATTTATATTAATGCAGCTATATAACTGAATGTTCATCAAATTATGTTATAGTTTATCATAGATTTTACATGAATTTTTTGAATGACAAAATATGAAAGTGTTATTTATATATTACTGCACAAAATTGCTTATTCCTGGTTTATTTCCTAAGAAATATGCTATAAAGTAACAGACTTTGGGTCTTTATTTTTAATAAAAATTTCTATTGGCTGAAGTGAATGCCTTATTTATTAATTGCACCTTAATCCACTTTGTTGCGATTTTCCCTTTTAATGATCAGAAGACTTTGTTTAAAGACAGTTATCTTTAGAAATGGTTTAAAGAGAAGAAAATAACTTAACTTTGAACTTAATTTTTTCAAGGAATATTTCTTAGAAATGTGTCAGCCACAATCATGATAATAAAAATTTAAAAATAGCAAAATGGACATGTAGGATAAAACATAGCCTTGCTTAGAATGTTCCTCTTGTGTGACAGAAATTAAAACCTGAAATATCTTTTTCTTTTATATGTCATTAACAATAAGCTAGCTGTCTCTGCTCTCCAGCAAGCTATACTCTGCATTATGCTTTTACTTCCTCAGCAGATCTTAATTGAAAAAACAATTCATGGATATGAGAAACAACTCAGTAACAGAAGTAGCCCTCTAGACTAAGGGGCAAAATATCATTTCCCACTTTGCACCACAGGCAGATTTCTCTCTCCTTTTCATTTGGTATAAACTGTGGTTTTTACTGCATATCTTTGTTTCTCATCTAATATGCAGACTTGCTGTTTATTGAGGTATAATTTTTATTTGTCAAATGAGTATCAGTCCAAATGGGAACCACAGCATAGCTTTAAAAGTTGTCATGGGGATCGAGGAAGCTAGGCATTACCCACAGTTTGCAGTATAGATTTTGTTTTTATTGCAGTAGAATAGAATAAGTAGTAGAAAGCAATATTTTAAAAAGAGAAATTCCTGTGTTCTTGAATGCTGACTATGTCTGGAGGGAAAACGGAAACTGGAAATCAGCATGGCAAAGACAAATCTGTAAGCCCCAGGTGCCTCAATGGGTATAAGTGGTTGAGCCTCAAACTTAGGTGGAATGGTCTGCAAGAGTTATGGAGACAGTTGTGTGGATTATTTGAACTCAGTGGGGTACTCTATAATTCTGGAAAATTTGTGTCCAACTCTTTTCTGAATCAAACTATTAAGTCATTTAAGTACAATAATCACTTTTATATATTTACCTATTTGTCCAAAATTATTGACACATGGTTTGATTAAGCTTGCTAAAGAATTTGAAAAAGAGTCTAAAAGAAATTTGCAATGACTGTCTAGGAATCATAACAGATACACATTAAAGATACTTAAACCCACATGGAAAGGTCTAATCCTGACTATGGTAGCTTTTGTACAAGGTCTCTTCGGGAGCTAACTAAGTCATGCAGGTGAAGCCTTCTTGAATTGGATTGGCATCTTATGACTCTTGAGAGCTAACTGGCTCTTCCTACCATGCAAATTGGCAAAATGGATTTGATAACTTTTGTCTTGCCAAAAATGCACAGCAGAACCTGCCCAAGACAACTATCTGCACTTGAATTTCCACCCTTCAAATATGTCCCTGAGCCCCAGGCTAGCATATTCTGTCATAGTATGCTTAACAAATGAAGACAATAAAGACAATACAGTTCTCAAACTCACTTCCCTCCTCTGTTTTTCCTTTCTTACTTCTCTAACTGTAATAATGATAATAGATAATAGCAAAAAGTAACAACAGATTACTTTAGGTAACTGAAAATTTTCATTTAAAAAATAAACATTCTGTTATCTTAGCTGCATCTACTTTGGAGAATATTTTCCATATAAAATAGTTATTTGTCCAATAAATATTTTACTTGGTAGAGTTCAAATAACTTGAGGAATTTGAAAAACAAATGTTTATTTCATTGACACATGCTTTCAGTAGAAATAAAGATTTTGATCATTATAGCAAAAGGTTGTTTTGCTGTGGAAGAAAAATAAATAGTTCATTGTTAATGCTTGACTCCACAGTTCCTGTGACATGTTCTTACATGCTAGGAATGTCTATAAATAGAAACCAAGCATGCCTATGCAGTTCAGAAAGGAGCAAATAAATACTAAAATATAGCAATATTCAAAAATATTATTTCGAATACATTGAAAAACTCCTTTTGTTAATAACAGAAAATGAACATACTTATTTTCTGAAAAGAGATGGTTTGAAAGCAGGGCTTTTGGAAATTTACTTCAGAGGTACCTCATGTGATATAGTCCATTCATTAAGTGATGAAGATTTCTAAAACAACTTGTTTGTGGCTTAAGAAAAGTAGACAGAAATCTAGCACCATTTTGCTATTGCTAATGGTCAATTTACATTTGGAAAGGAAACTATAAGTATGTGGTCATATTTTTCTCTACTATCAAGTTATTAATTAGTATATAAATGCTACAACTTCTGCTTTCAACTGAGATGTCTATACTGGCATCAAGGCCAAGAGATTCACTTGACAGGATTGCACTGAGCTATGGTGTCATCCTTTTCTCTAATTTTGCTATAGTTTTAGACATTTATTTAATGTACTTCGTTATTATATTTTCCTTTTTAATTAAAATAACATTTTATTATTATTAATTTTGATAACACCAAATACATTAAAACCATTAATTTTAATATAATTTAATATCAAGATAGAACGGAAACATAATTGAATTAATTTTACTATCTTCTTCCTGATAAAACTACCAGTGGAAACAATCTGATAGTTGGCAACTTTACTGTGTTTATCTTAGACTGTTTTAAATTATTTATTATGTTTTCTAAGCACATTTCTTCCTTGGAAAAATCCATTATTTTTAATAAAAATGAATGAATTTTAAACTCCAGGAAACTTTTATATTGCATAAAGAGAAAGCAAGGAGAATGTAAATTTATTTCTCCTAGATCAATCTGACACAAGCAACTAGATGCCTCACGTAATGAAAACTATGTGGGACACCTTCCATGTTTCTGGAAAAAGGAGCTTGTCTTTCTCCATCTAGTGCAGCTGAGAGATGTGAGTTTACTCATGAGTCCCATTCATTCTGGCAGTGAGAATCTGAAAATCTTACAATTCATAAAATGAGTTAGGAACTTAAAATTTTTTCAGTATTAGTCAAGAAAATCTGTCTTGTATTTCCTCGGGTCCAAGAGATAGTGTGTATTTGGATCCAGAATGGACCACTCTGGCCCTGATCCCGAACAGATTGAGGAAAGTTGAAAAATGTGGTTGCCTGAGGCTGTATGGTGGTCTATGCTGACACTTTACCCAAGAGAACATTCCAAGTGTTGATAAAGGAATGGCATTCCAACCCCTCCAGACAGCCAGAGTTACTATGTGTGCCGTAACCTTATGCTCTTTCATTCAGAGGGTATAAGAATGTTAGAACTGTCATTTGAAGATAGCAGATCAGGCTCATGATGGGGAAATGCTCATAGAATGGAAACATTTAGATTTTGTTTGATCTTATTACATTATATTTTATTTTATTACTATCCCTGGAAGCTTGTTGTTTTCTAAAGAGAGACAGAAAGGAAATGGATATGGATGGATGGCATGTGGAAAGAAATGGCAAAACTGGAAGAAGTGGAAACCATAATCAGCATACACTATGTGAGGGGGAAGCAATTTTCAATAGAAAGAAAAAAGGCAAACACAATCTTTGAACCATGTTTTCACAAATGCCTCAAGGATATGTGAAAATTTAAATGAAAATGAACAGAATTAAGATCACCCAGGGACATATCAGGGACACATCAGAGATTTTCTTTACATTTAGAGAAAGTTATAGTTAACGAATTGAGTTATTATTATTATGAATTTTCCTAAACTATAATCAAAATACTAAGCCATGTACACTTTTTTTTTGTTTTTGTTTTTGGTTTTTTTGAGACAGGGTTTCTCTGTATAGTCCTGGCTGTCCTGGAACTCACTCTGTCTGCCTCTGCCTCCGGAGTGCTGGGATTAAAGGCATGTGCCACCACTGCCCGGCATATTTTTCTTAAGTCTACAATACATCCATATTACAAAATGATGATGAGCAATCCTGAAGGAGGCACGATGGATCTGAGTGGTACATCTAAAGGAACTAAAAACCTGTGTATGTGATTGCAAACACTATTCTAAGCCTCCCAACTCCACTAACTCCACATTATGAATAAAAAGAAGAAAAGAGAAAGAAGAGGAGGAGGAGGACGAGGAAGAAGAAGAGGTAGGAGAAGGAGGAAGAGGAGGAGGAAAGCTAAGGGGTAAAACGGTAATGCATTACACTATTCTAGTGAATAAAGTCATGTATTATGCTGATTTAAAACAAATCACACATTTCCTTTTCAACCCCTCCTCCACATACTGTAAGATTAATGTTACCTTCTTGCTGGCAGTTACTTTGTGTCTTATGCTGAAGTTGAGTCTCCATATGTAAGTCATTGCTATCTATATCAGAAAAGACTCTTTTCTGAACACTTATCTCACTTGATAGTAACATGGGAAAAGCATTGTTCCAGGATAAATGCCAGAGGCATGTTAGAATTCTAGGAGAATATTCCAAAGAAAGGGTTGAACTCTCATGTGTGTAACTAGGAGAGATTGGTTTAGTCTAACTCTTTGAATGGTCCTAGACAAAGTAGCAGGGTCGGAAGATGTCTCTGTGATAGGTTGAAACATCACACTTTCTGACATTATTCTAAGCTAAATAATGTGTACTTTGCAGACACATCACTTCGGTTTTAGGCTATCACAAGCCAGAGGACCTGCCAGAAATGAAAAGTTTCTTTCCACCTGTTGCAGGTTTTGTGCTACACAAGTGCAAAGCCTAGCCTGCTGATAGTTTTTAGCATTGTTGAAATTGTACATAACTTAAATCTTCAGCTCTGGTAGAGATCAAGTGCAAGCTTTGTACATAATTAGAACATTGTGACAGCACTGTTCTTGTTTTGATTTTGAATGTAAAAGGGAGTTCTATCTATGTAGTAGATGCTATTATCTGAGGTACATGAAACTGTTGAAAACAAATTTCTTTCTGCACCATGTGAAAACAGATCAACATTAATATTTACTAAAGGTAATATAAAAATTGATGCAGAGTGGTCATGAGAGAAATTCTTGAAAACATTGTCTTCAGGGGATTTGGTCATTTCTTTTAACATCACTATGCACAAATCATTTCCAACTGCCACAATCACATTTTTTTTTGTTTTATTTATATAATGTATAAATACAGAGAAGGCATACCAGAAAATGAATAACATTGAGAATAAAGAGAAAAAGTATAAAAGATTATTATTTTTTAAATTTTTGTTTTTTTGAGATCTAAATTGTGTAACTAGCCACCCAGTGACTTTTGTCACAGGCATTTTAGAACGGGAACACACCTGGTATAGAATGAGTAGTTCCTTTACTGTCACTGAATGCCAGGTGACTGTCATGGACCACACCACTGTCATGAGTCTAATTCCTAAAACACAAATGCAGTTGCACAGGAAATACTTTATGGTCAGCATATTCTAGAGCATTTGTACCCACTCTGTGCAAAATGATGTCTGTTCAACGTTTTAACCATCTGTATTAGTTACAGAGCACCTATGGGTTCTATTTACAGTGTCCTGACCCTTTCCTGCATTTGGTATAACAGTATTCAGTTCATGTTATAGTATCATTTGTTTG
This sequence comes from Uromys caudimaculatus, assembly GCA_028551405.1. Lineage (NCBI taxonomy): Eukaryota > Metazoa > Chordata > Mammalia > Rodentia > Muridae > Uromys > Uromys caudimaculatus. Next base: position 67,636,451 of record CM052716.1, on the reverse strand, counting down.
TGATAAAAGATTAATAAAAAATTCTACACTTAAACTAACAAGTAAAACTTCCTAGAAATTGCCAGAAGGTCACCCAGACTTTTTGTCAACCAGAGAAGGATAGAAAACACAAGAACGCATAGTATAGTTACAAGTGCTTAGGCAAGAAGTGAGGAATCTGTGTCCTTGAAGCTTATATAAATAACTTTCCAGTGTTTTGTTAACCTTTTCTCTCTGCTTTCTCAGCAGTGAGGCATGTCACTCCACTTGTTCACATCCATCTTTTTTTATTGATGTCCACTTTGGTGTCTGCACAGGTCATCAATTTTGTTGCCTCTTAGGCAGCTAGTGGGAATGTACAAGTTAAGTCACTGGACTTTGTGTGTCAGGCTTGAGGAGGGAAAGGGAGGAAGTGTCAGCTTTCTTTAGCACTAACAGTCCCAATCAGATACCGGCACTGGGCCTCATAAATCTTGTGGATGACCCAGGTGAACCCTGAAGCTCAATGCTCACTGAGAACTGATCAGGTCTCTGCTTAGTTTAACAGGCCAGTTCTCAGTGACAAGTGAAGGGTTCAGCAAATGCACAAAACAGATATATATATTTTCAACATATATATATATATATGTTGAAAAAATATAATATATATTATTTGAAAAAAAATATAATATATATTAGTTGAACAAATATATTTTCAACTAATATATATATAATGTATATATATATATTATATATATATTAGTTGAAAAACTAATGGCTTTTAAAGAATGTTTGACAATTCTTTAAGGCTGTCTGTAGATCCATTATACTGATAAACGACCCACCTAGTGGATAGTAAAGGGAGCCTGGTTAGGCGGGTACCAACTTAAAATTAGTTAGTTGTTCTTGTTTTGCCCACCCCTTCTTTCCTTCTTTGTGATCTTATCTATTTTGTTAATATAAGTATGGATTCTGAGGTACACATTCAGGAAACTTAGAAAAATACCTGTGCTGCTTACATTTAATCTTGTAGTCCAAGGGGAACTGAAAAGACTGGGAGACTGCTGTCAGTGACCTGCAATTGACCGCCTGAACTTCGAAGTTAGGGTCAGTAGGGGCCCAGAAGCAAAGGTCAACAGCTGGGCAGCCGCCTCTAGCCCGGACATGCTGAATAGGAAGACTTTATTGCTGTGATTTATGCAATTTGCTGAGACAGGTTAAAGAGACTTCCAAATACACCAAGAGCTCACAGGCACAGGGACACCCTGCTCTTGGAAAGTAAATTCTGACTGTCCAGTCGAAATCTCTTGGGAATACGCCTTGAAGTATTTTACCCTCTGTGTCTAGAGATTCATTCCCACACTCGACCTCTGGACGTGACAAGGTTAGGGTTTGTAGATTTATTTAAACCATACAAATGCACCAAATGAAGCACTCTCAAACTTTGATTCATTGCCTAGGCAGAATAAGCACTGGTAATGAATTATTTGGGGTTGCATTTCACTCCTTCCAAAGTTACCTCGCAAATGAGTCTCTTTGGAGTGCAGAAGATAATAAAAGTTACCCCATGGAAGGCACTCTCCTCCAAAGACATGCAGTTTCGGGTGGTTCTGAAACCATGTTCGTGTGAACTTATGTTATTGATATATTATCGTGCTTTTTGTTTTTTGGCATTATGGAGATAAAAATAATTTTGCTTTTACCAATGAAAAAGTATGAAGTCTTAGCCCATTTTTTTTTTCTTAGTCTGAATTTAGTAGAGTTGGAAACAGATCCAGAATCCCACTTTAATAGAAATGTGCAAAAATGTGGCTGCCTTTCTTTGTTCAGTTTCTGCATGAGCAGACCACAGTGAGGATCTGAGTCATGGCATGGACATGAATTTCAGTTTTACTCAGTCTGAAAGAAAAAAAAATTAAATGGAACCCAGGTCTTTTACGGAGGAGAAACTTCTTGGTGCTATAAACCTTTAGGCTGCTGCTCTGCCTTTTCCCAGGGCAGACAGTGCTCCTGGGTGCTTGTGCCTCCATAATTCAAATGGGCTGTGATCTAATAAATGCAATTCACAGGGTATTAGTCTGTAATGTGGTCTAATTTAATTTACTAAGTAAGAGGAAAAAAGGTAAAATTGTGAAAGGTATTCACTTTGAAAAATTGCTAGTCTGCAATTGCAGCTAATTCTCATAAAGGGCTCAAGACACACTTTAGAGGATACACAGGCGCCAAACTTATGCTTGTAAATGTACAATTGAGGTGACCCACTGGATGTCCTAATGGTTTGCCACAGATGTAATAACCAATTGTATTGTGTATAATATGTGAGTTAATCTTACAGGGTATGTTAATAAATGCCATGAAGTTCATTTTTTCTACAGACCTATTGCTTACCTCTAGTCTTCTCTGTTCTATCAAGGCCACAATAATTTTTATTTCCCCCTCTTTAACGTTGTTCAATGATACTCCTAGAAACATTTCTTAGCAGTGTTAAAAAAAAGTATTCTGCTTTGGAAAGATAGAGGAAAAAAAAGACTCTTCCCCCTCCTCCCTGTTTTTTATGCTTTGTTCTTAGTCGTGGCCTATCTCTGTGTCACCAGGTTAGAGATTCGGTGGCTATAAACAAGGCCTGTCCAGGGTCACTCACTGAAAGCTAGAGAAAGGACAAGGAACATCGGTCAGTGAGCATCATCTTCCATCGCTGCTGTAGCCCCTGTGTTCTCGGCAGCAGGACTCACTTTTGCCAGAGGCTCCTCACACTTCATTGTTACTAAAATGCTCTTTTCCTGCTGCATTGACTCTGTTGTAAAAAGAGTATCCTCATTCTTGGACAATAAAAATCAAAGCTAATGTTCCCAGTTCACTGTAAATAGCTTTTTGGAAACTCTGTTAATTAAATCTTCCATTATGAAGTATTTTCTATTACTAGAAGAAATTAAAAGTAGACAGGGAGCACAGGGCAGCAATTAATGAGGTGACTGAAGATCCAAAGGGAAGCAGCATTCTGAGAATGTTTCCAGAGAAAGTCTGTGGTAAAGCAAATCCCTAACGGAGTGGGAGTTCACTCTTACAATGATCATTATTGATTAATTGGTAACTTTGAAAGCTCTTGAACCAGTCAATGAACACTTTTGTTTTTGTCTTTTGCCCTTGGTACTGTTGATTGATCTATGGATGACCTTGTTCAAAAACTCAAGCGGATAATATTGAAAATGTGTTAGTCAGTAATGAATAAAGAATTTAGAATATAGAGCAGTCTGCATTGGGCAGTACAAACCTCCCCACGTTGTATAGACCAATCCTCCTAGGCTTTCTCTTAGTCATTAACTACTCAATGTGAGGGCTTCTTCCACCATATATTCTAAAACCTATACTAACAAATAGCTGAAGAGTAGAATTTTCAATTGCTTTTCTGGCGGACTCACTTGAGATTTTCCCTTTTTGGCTTACAATTAAAATGTAAAGCTATGACTCCCTGGCAGTGTGCAAAGAGACACCTTGTTGGTACTGTTCTTATATCAAACCAAATCCAGAGAGCATAGCAGGGGAGGAGGAAGATAGACTGAGATCTTCAAACCATCAGACCCACAAGAGACCTGCCCTCTGGCATTCAGGGGGATCATAGACATCTGCTTGCACAAGGGTGAAAGATGTCACCCAGGGGCCCACTATCCATATGGCCAGCCTGCAGTTGGTACCATCACAATGTGTGGCTATGTGGTAGTCAGATGGGAGAGAAAAAGAAGTGGAGCAGCTTGAGTACTATGAAGAGAGAGGGAACTGGAGACTCAAGTTTGGAGAAGAGCCTATTGTAAAGTGTCAAGCCCAGCCACTTGGGGCCATGATGATGTCCCAGCCTAAGCTGCTCTTGAGGATCATGCCTGAGTTCATGGTTAGACAGTGGCAGGGGATGATGTCAATGTCTGTGGCTCAGTTACCACTAGAGAAGATGGTGACATCCCTGGCTGGGGCAGCTGCTAGGACCATGTGGATGTTCATAATTGTGCATAACTGGCCTTGAATGTGGAGCTCTGGAGAGATGTCCTCATCTCTCACCAATGGAAGCACTCAGAGACAGCATGGATGTGGGAAAGATGACCCTGCCATTTATCTGCTGTGGGGTTACATGGGTGCAGAGATGATGCCACGCCTGAAAATCTCTAGCAATCAAGAAAGCTGCCCACAGGGTTGTGAGCTCAGGAGAGCTAATCGTACCCTTCACCAGTTGTAGTCCTCTGGAGATCAGGCCCTGCACTTTGCCTGGACAACACAGCAGAGCTGACCCTGGTGGCAGGGGTGCAGGTGAGTCAGCTCCTGAGGGCAAGAGTTCAAGAGAGCTGGCCCTGCAACTCCTCTGCTATGACGTGGCCTGTGAGGGGCATTGTGGGAGTTGGAGGGTTGATGGGAGATGGCTCACCACCTGAGGCAGTCAGGAAAGCTGACCACAGAGTCATTATAGCAGGTGAGCTGTCCCTGACTCTCATCTGCTACAGAACTTGAGAGATCTGGCCCTGCACCTCACATGTGAAGTACAGTAGGGCTTACCCTGATTGAAGGGGTGCAAGTAAGCCAGCCCCCAGTGTGAGAGTGTGAGAAAACTGGTTCTACTACTCATCTATGGTGAGATGGTGTGAGAATGGGTGTGGCCAACATCCTTCATCCTCCCCCGATTCCTCCTCCCCTCCACCCTTCTCTACCTGTAGAGGTTGGGCTAACTGGCCCTGGGGTCATGAGAGCAGACAAGTTGACCCTCCCCATCAACTCCCCAAGTGCAACACTTGGGAGAGTGGGCCTTCCACCTTAACTGGGCAGCATAGTGGAACTGGCTCTGGAAGGGTGGGTGGCCCCAAGAACATGAGAACAGACCCTGCCTCCTGCCAATGACAGCACTGGGTTGCCTAGCCATCCTGGTGGTGTAAGGGAGAGCTAGAGAGCTGACCAGCTCAGCTATCACACAGGCCCAGATCCTGGGCTCTGAATTGGCCCACCCCAATATCGGTATCATCTATGAACTGCTGGGATACATAAAAGGCCAAGTCCTGCTGACCCAAACCTGCAGGATGTCCATGAAACAGGATAACAATAGGATAACCAGGAGGATTCCTGATGATCCAATATTGATGGTGTCACAGAAGCCAAAGACCTCAAACCATACTAGTGACTCATTGCAAAAAACATTTACAAGTGAAAATATGTGGAAGAGGGATATACTGTGGGACACACTGTGACACCCAACAGCTTCTATGATGAGATGTTTTCTATGCTGTTTGTTTGGATGCGTTCTATTTTGGAAGTTTAGAAGAGTTAAGGGCAAAAATGAAAGGACAGAAAGGTGAGTGGGACTGAGGTACATGATGGGAAACTCACAAAGAATCAATAAAAATGTACAAAACAATGGAAAACTATGGCTTCAATTTCTTCTCGTCACCAATAACTTTAGTATCTCAAGCATGTTAGATTTAGGTAGAGTAGCAAAATTATATCTCTACAACAAGAACATGAGATTGTTCTTTCTGAATATAATAAATTTATAGATGTCTATTTGTGTGTGTGTGTGAGAGAGAGAGAGAGAGAGAGAGAGAGAGAGAGAGAGAGAAAGAGAGAGAGAGAGAGAGCAATTCTAATAATAAATAATTGGCAATTCCATAACACACCTGAGACATAGAATGTTACTTACTCCTACGCCCAGCTATTGCTTTTAATCACTACAGAGAACCAACATGAGTCAAATATTGTCCTTTATAACTTAAGGATATTCTTCCTCTTGTATATTTCTTAACTTTACAGTTCAAGGAGGCTCTCATAGTTATCTTACCTTGGGGAAACTTTGTCTATCAAACGAAAAGAAGTGCTCAAATAAGAGGCTAATTTCCCTTGGAAAACTAATAGTTATAATGCAAATAACTCTATTCAGTTCAATGCTTTGAGAACCTGTAATACACAGAGGATGACTTCATGATTTTTCTAAGTAACCCAGATAATCAGCCGATACACGTTTTTTTATTTGTTTTTAAATACCAATAATATTAAATAAAATTGATGTAACGTTAAATGTCAAGGCTTCACCATGCTTAACATAAGCCTTCATTCTCACCACAGCACTGATAGATTAGGAGACTGCGTTTTCTCAGGGTATTCACCTCTTTGCCGGTTTACAATGCAGCCAGAACAAAGAACACAGTACTCAGTGGTTATACTTGAGGTCCACTTGTATATATTCAGAATACTTTCTTCTAAAACAATTATTTTCACTCATTTATTTTATATATATTTATTAAGCTTGACCTTTCTCTTCTTTGTCTTCCCCTCCCTGCCTTCCCTTTTCTTTTCACATTCTTTTGCTTTTTTACACTTCCTTCCCTTTCATCACTTCTTCTTCCATTCCTCTCTTTCTTTAAAATCATCTCTGTTGTTAGTTTTCCTTCTTCTTCCTAAGGAATTCAGCAAAGAGGTGAAGAACATGGAAGCCCATTTCATTGATTGTGAATTACCAGGAAACTACAGGTTGGCTTCTAGATCAACCTTTAAGCTCATGTGGAAAGGGAGTCAGCAGAGTGAGACCCCCTCACTCTTTCAGGATCAGAAATTCCTAACCCCTAGAAACTTTACAGTCTCATGTAGATGTCTGTGTTACTAGACTTTCAACTATTTGGATATTCATAGACTTAGTCTCACTACTAGTTTTTTTATTTAGTGTGCTTCAAGAGCCAAAGTCTCCAGTCATGAACTGGCAGAGTATGTACCCTAAGGTCAAATTCATTGCTATATTCATTCAGATTTTTGTCTATATTTATGTTTTCAAATCAAACACTGATTAAAATATATTTTACCAGAAAATTGTGGCAATCATTAAGAGCATGAAATAATTCATTTATAATAACCCCCTGTCTTCCTAAAGATTTCTGCTTGTAATAAATCTACTATAAAAGTTGGGTTTAATGTATAACCAATCATTTAAGCACCATGCTTTCCTTACCCAATTGTAAATGTATGATTGTTTTGATATTTTTAAATTGTCTAATGCTTAAGGGATGTTTTGCAAACTTTTTGATAACAATTATATTTAAAAATTTTATAGTTTTTTGGCATCTATTTCTCTTTCTCTCTTTCTAAGATTCATTTTTTTTATGTATATGAGAGCTCTATCTACATGTACTCCTGGAAGCCAGAAGAGGCCTTCAGATCCCAGTAGAGTGTTGTGAATCACTATGTGGTTGCTGGGAATTGAACTCAGGACCTCTGGAAGAGCAGGCTGTGCTCTTATCCATTGTGTCATCTCCCTAGCCCTCTTTCTCTCTTTCAAGCTAGCAATGAACAGAAATTATAGAATAAAATTGGCAGAGCCAAATATATACTAAAACAATGTAATGACATTTCAAAAGAAAACTTCCATGGGGTTCTTCGTTGAAAGTATGATTTTTGTCTTCTTTCAGTGATTTAGTGTCATTTTACAAATTCCATTACACAGTTTAGAAAAATAAGACTTCAAAAAACCAAACCAAACAACAACAGAAACAAACAACAACAACAACAACTAAAAACCCAAACCAAACTAGTCCAATATGCATTTTGGACTACCAAAACTCATTCATGGAAAAGAAATAAAATATTAAAATTAATTCTACCTTTTCATGACTTTTTAAATTTAACTCATGGATTTATACTATGTTTTTAACAATGTCCTATAGTTTCTCAATTTTAAAGAGAAATATAGTGTATGAGACCATAAATTTGAAAACATTCACCAAAAGGTAGACATAACTGGGCGGGAAATAGAATTAATTTTGATCATGTTTGTCTCCTATTACATGTTATATTACTCTCTCCCTCCAAATTCTTTCTTCTCAGTTGGTAAGTCTGTGTCCTACTCCTATATCTTTTTTCAAAGTGACACACTGAGTTTAATTTGGGTCACTAGCATGCTAATAGTTGTGGAGTTATTTATTGGAACTTGAGTAAATTACCAGGGGCTTCACCGTGGAAAAGAAATGAGGCTGCCCCTCTAGAGTCAGCCAACTGCCAAAGGCCTCGACTAGGGGCGGGCCTCACAAGTCCTCCCCTCCCACCAATCTTTTGTTTTGTTTCGTTTTGTTTGCTTATTTGTTGTGGTTTTGTTTGTTGTTATTTATTTGTTGTTGTTTGTTTTGTTTTGTATTTTGAGACAGGGTCTCATTAAATATCCCTAGCTAGTCTGAAACTTCTTATGTAGACCATGTTGGCCTCAAACACATGAAAATCTAATTTCTCTATGCCTAGCAGTGTGTGCGTGTGTGTGTGTGTGTGTGTGTGTGTGTGTGTGTGTGTGTGTGTGTGTGTGTGTGTGTTGTGTGTGTGTGTGTGTGTGTTCGTCTTCGGCTCTGAGCCATCTTCCCAGCCCAAATATTCTGGTGACTTATGAAGGTAAACCTGTCTAATATTTTTATATTTATGTATCTCACATGAAGTATATACAAGCAAACACACATGCATGCCTACATGTACATATTTCCTCTGAAGTTATCTATGATGACTGAAGAAGACCCATATGCTATTATGTGTACTTGAATCATCTTTCCTTGGATCTGATCAAAAGACCCTTCAAATCCATATGAATCGATTGCTTAGGTCATTTCTCTTAGGTTGAGTCTCCTTCTGAGCCAGTTTGACACACAGAACTAGGTATCCATCACAAAAGTGAAGGTATAATGTTATTTTTAATTACTTAATTACATGATCATTACCCTCATTAGCTTAAGTTTTTGGAGAAACTTCTTTGTTTGTTATGACCTCATTAGACTGTGACACACAGTGGGTGTTAAATAGATATTTGTGGATGGAATTAAATGTATCTGCATTAATGATGATTATACACAATGCGGCTTTCTTTCTGGTTGCTTTAAAGGACTCAATACAGTCATGAAGAAGATATAGCAAATATTGACTCTGATTTATGAAGAGTCAAAGCACAAAAAGGTTCCTGATGCTGTAGTGATGTTAGTTTTCCATAAATTTATAGAAGTTAAAAAAGAGGATTTAAATTTTTCATTTTTCAACTTGAGTCTTAATTTGCCTATTACACTATTTTAAAAATGACTTAAGCTGGTAGATCTGATATCAACATCCAAATAGTTAAGGGAATGCATAAGTACACTAAAAGAATATTTTCTTCACTAACATCTTCATAGATTAAGAAAAAAATATACTTTAAAGGATTACCGCATAGAACCTGACTTTGTTCCCTGACTTAATTGATGGGCTACTCAATAATCCCCTATCTAACTTGTTTTTTCTCATCCTTTTGCTACAATATTTAAAATTCCCACCAGGACCTCCTTGAGTTCAGGATTACTTCTTGCAGTCCCCCTTTAAAATGCAAACAAATTATCTAAGGGATAGACACATAGTAAACTCATTAATACATATTCAATATGGATTAGTGATCTCTAAAACTTAAATCTGATTAGGTCACTACCTGACTCAAAATCTTTCAAGGGTTTCCCAGTGGGAACAGGATAAAGACAAACTGCTTAATGCAGCCTCAGAGCCCATTCATTCCTGCCTCTTCAGACTTCTGCACCCCTTTCCCCAGACAGAGCTCCAGCCAGCCTGCCCCTTTCTCTGAGTTTCCTGCAATCATTCTCCAGCAGGAATCTTCCAGGGTCAGTGCTCATCCTCTGAAGTATTTTTTCTATTCTACTCAGTTTGTGTCTGTAACTTCACACTAATTGTTGCTTTCCCAAGGTGATGGTCCCTGACCTTCAAGATCAGTTCAGATTTTCCTATTGTGGACTCTCAAAGGGTCATACATACTTCTGTATGTATTTGTCTTCAGTTCACTTGTACAAGTCTCAGATGTATCAGTCTTCCTCAGGACAGTGGGAATTCCCTGCAGTCAGGAGTTACAGCTATTTTCCTCACCATTATATTCCTTGCCTTGTGAGCTACACACCCTTCATAAATATTTACTGAATGAGTGAAAAAGTTCAAATGGTTGAATAAATGAAGTGTAGCTATTCACCTACTTGAGGATTATTCTCAAAGGTTCCCCAGCTCTGAAACCTAAAACTCTCAGCTTTTGGGAATGATACTTAAATAGATGAGTCGTTAGATTTCCCAATGGCTTTCAGACTTGCTTACTTCTCTCAACTTTTCTTCTCTTTTCTCCTAGTTTCTCTCCCTGTCTTGGTCACTCTGTTTCAGCTACACTGAATTCTTTGTGGTTTACTAAACACACCAAACATATTTTGTCCTTGGGGAATCATCACATAGATCTGTTACTCACTAGAATTTCTCTCCAGTCAATGTCTTTGCTCAAAAGGCACTGTTTAGTTAGAGATATTTTGACCATTGCAAATTGGATACACAGTTATCTTCCTATATAATAACTCATTTTATAATGAGTTACCTGTATTTTTCTCAGAGCCATATTATCTTCTAATCGATCCCATTTTACTAGTACTTACTATTTATGTTCTGTCTTCTGTGTTAGAATATAAGCTAATAAACTCAGGTTCACTGAATACTTACTCAGACTATCTGACATGTGGTATGTCCTGGACAAATAGTTCTCAAATGGAAAAGGGATAATGAATGGGCAAGAATATCATTTCGGTGATTTGCATTCTGGGAAAATTGCTGTGCAACAACCAATCCAGATGAAGGACACCAGGAGGGAGGCAGAGTTTTAAAAGCACAACCACCTCTTCATCCATTTTTTATTAGGTACAACCATGCTTTTAGTTAATGAACATTTGTGGAGAAAGATTCTAATCTACTCCAAAATAATTTGTATAACAGATAGGCTTATGCACAGACCATGCTTCTGACAAATGAGAGATTTCTGCCTTTGAGTTCTGCTATGTAAACATGACAGATGGTTATATAAACATAGTCCTTAAGTACTGTATTTGGCAAAGGACCAAGATATATTCTTTCAGTGACATTCCACATTCTTATAAGAAAACAGGAAGCTGTATAAGACATGACCTCCTTTCCCATCGAATCTGCAAAAGCTTCATAAGTAAGCCAAATTCTCAAACTGATAAACATTTCTTGCTCTTATTTTGGACAGACAATATGAGCTTACCTGTTGTTTAGGAAAAATGTGTTTAAGAATTTTTTTTACAGTGTTGGCTAAATATTTGATATTTGTGATGATTGACATTGATTGTTAGCTTGACTGGATCTAGATTCATCTCTAACATGAAGTGGTGGGCATTCATACAAGAGATCTTTCTTGATTTGAGTATTTTAAGTAGAAAGATTCACTCAAAATGTGGGTGGATCCTTCTGGTGGCAACCTAGAAAAAAGTAGTCTGGAAAAGGAAGTTTTGCATTTTCCCTTCATGCTTTCACTTTTCTTGGCCAGTTCATTTGTCCTGATATGTGCCACTGACATTAGAAATGGTGTCTTGGGGCTTCCAACATAAAAATCAAGACCAGTAGCTCTCCATGAGTCCTCCAGGCCTTCAACACCAGCCTGGTACTATCAGATATCCAGTCTGATATATTAAGTAACTACAGAATGATCTCAGCATCTCCAGTGTGAAACAGCTGTTGCTGAACTACCTGGACAATATCATGCAGGACAATCTAATAAAGCTCCTTTATTCTATCTATTAATTTGATTAGTTCTATCCTTTAGACAACCTTAACTCAAAGGTAAACTTTGAGAATCTGGAGACACATGAAGTACTACTATTACTACTACAACTACAACTACTACTCAAGTAACTCGATGGTATTTTAGTAATAGAGCCATCTTCTTGTCGACAAAGGATATACTCTAAGACTCTCAGTGGATGCCAGGAAACTATGGTTAGTACAAAATTCTATATATGCTGTATTTGCCTATAGATACACTTCTATGATAAAGCATCATGCCTCTTCTATCATTTTCTCCCACCTTTTCCCTCCCTGCCTCTTCTATCTTAACTAAGCATTCTTTCCATATACTTCACAGGTTGATGTATGGCAGAAAAATCAATGTATACTTCTTTCATTCTTCTTATAATTTTATGAATGAATACTTTCTTACCATGTATCTCAGAGAATTCAGCATACATATTTTCTTCAGATAGTGATTTTTCACCTTTGAAGTGAAGGAAACATTTGCGTACTTTCTTTTCATCATGGAGAAATTGTCAATAGTAGTTTTTCAGCCTCTAAAGTAAAACAAGGGTCTTTGAGTTTAAGGGCTGCGATCATAGCAACAAGCCACGGATGGTTCACATCTGGAGCAGGGTGGACCTAATTCCCATCAGAGTTTTGTAACTCTCATCAGAATTGCATGCAATTTAAAACAATGAATAATTTCTAGAAGTTTCCACTAGATAGTTTTAGTAAAGGAACAGAAACTACAGAAAGCAAAATAACAGAAAAGGGGAAACGACATGCCACATTCAAGAGGGAAAACTGCTGAAGTTATTCAGCAGAAATCACAACTGAATGTGGTTGAACACTCAATCATATCAGAGTTGTAAATGGCTGTGTAATTGTGAAGACTAAATCCAAGGTCATGATGAAGGCAATAAAGACTTTATTCTCAAGTACACTATCCAAGAAATCAATCAATGCATAAACAGATACAATCTTTCTTTCCTTCAACTGTTACTACTGCTCTGGTATTTGGTAGTGACTTCCTGCACTTTCTGTAAGTTTCTCTCTCCCAGTGAGTGTTTTGCCTAGTGCTATCATGTCTTGTATGCACCACCTCCCTGTTCTTCTTCCAGTATTCAGTCTGGAAAATGAAGGGAGCTCACAAAACTGTGATCTTCAACACCAATTCAAAGTTCTCTTTATTCATGTTGTAGATGTAAATGAGATTTATATTTCATTAAAATTCCTTCTGACTTTATATTGATAATCCTATCTCATATCTTACAAAAAAAAAAAAGACTTCGAATTGAGGTCCAATGTTCTAAATTGCAAGTATCTAGGCAATGACTTTTGTTGCCCAATACTGGCTGTTTAAAGTATTGAATTAGAAATGGACCAAAACAAGGATAGAAGGTTTGTCTCCTAGAATATTTGTGTGGAATTAGAGTGCTACAGCATTGCTCAGGAACTTAAAGAGCTTGGGAAACTTCATTCTCCTCCATGAATTTTAAAGTGTGTGCAAGCTTCACTCACTGAACACAACTTAAAAATGCTTCTAATTCCCATATTATCAATGAAGGTAGACCAGAGACTGCAAATAGAATTTTACCTTGGGGAAATGTACTGCTGTGCATTTCAGTAACTGTATACTCCATTTCTGCCTCTATGTTTGAGAATTAACAACATGTTAACAGGACTATTGCCTATTCGGCAGCACTGCTTACGATTAGGCCATTAAAAATGATGGAGATACTTGTTCCCACACTTGAGCATCAGAAAGATGGAATTAAAAGTAGTTTAACTGGCATTTGTCGTTCTTCTTGGTAAATAAAAGGCTGGGACTGAGTGTACAGAAGGATAAGTGTTACCGGATACTTAGCTCCATTCCCAAAGCATCATTGATCAGAAAGTGCTGTTTGTAAAAATGTTTAGTAAAAGTAAAATGAAACAACTGAGCTGAATTCTTGTTGAAATTTACTGAACCTAAATGTGATAGAAGCATGCACACAGGATTTCCTGCCATTTTTTGAAGGGTTTTTATTTTAAATTGTCATTCACATAGTGAAAGATTTAAATGATTTAAATGATTTCTTCTACTTTTAATAAATAATGCCTTAGCAGACTTGCTGATTAGACAAATATTTAAGGCTTAACTCTTGTTATCTGTATGTGTATATTTTCACAGCAAGACAGTGAGATTAATTGAAGGATTGTAGACTGTTCTTCATCTTAACCTTTGTGCCTTATAACCTATAAGTATTAATGGGTTGGACATACATACTGCTAGCCTTATTGTGTTATTTTTACTCAGTTATAGAAATGCTTATGGCAACTGAATATTGTTAGGATTGAGTGACTATATTAGAGCCTAGGGAAGTAGCTTAGCTTATTGATTATTGGAAGCAACATGTCTCTCTTTTTTTTATTCATTATTTTATTTACATTTCAAATGCTACCCTCCTTCCCAGTTTCCCCTCCTCAAGCCCCTAATTCCCTCCCCCATCACCCCTTCTTCTATGAGGGTACTCCCCCACAGACCCACCCACCCACCCACCAACTCTTGCCTCAGTACCCAAGAATTCCCCCATGCTGGGGCATCGAGCCTCCACAGGGCCAAGAGCCTCTCCACCCACTGATGCCAGATAAGGCAATCCTTTACTACATATACAGCTGGAGCCATGGGTTCCTCCATGTGTACTCTTTAGTTGGTGGGTTAGTTGCTGGGAGCTTTGGGGGGTCTGGTTGTTTGATATTGTTGTTCTTCCTATGGAATTGTAAACCCCTTCAGTTCTTTTAGTCCTTCCCCTAACTCCTCCACTGGAGTTCCCCCACTAAGTCCAATGGTTGTCTGCATGCTTCCACATCTGTATTGGTCAGGCTTTGGCTGGACTGAACTATCCACACTTTGATCTTCCTTCTTGAGTTTCATATGGTCTGTGAGTTGTATTGTGGGTATTCTGAGCTTTTTTTGGCTACTATCCATTTATGAATGAGTACATACCATGTGTGTTCTTTTGTGATTGGGTTACCTCATTCAGGATGATATTTTCTAGTTCCATCCATTTGCTTGTGAGTTTCATGAAGTCATTGTTTTTAATAGTTGAGTAGTATTCCATTGTGTAAATGTACCACATTCTCTGTATCCATTCCTCTGTTGAGGGACATCTGGGTTGTTTCTAGCTTCTGGCTATTATAAACAAGGCTGTTATGAACATAGTGGAGCATGTGTCCTTGTTATATGTTGGAGCATATTTTGAGTATATGCCCAGGAGTGGTATAGCTCAGTCTTCAGGTAGTACTATGTCCAATTTTCTGAGGAACCTCTGGACTTATTTCCAGAGTGGTTGTACCAGTTTGCAATACTACCAGCAGTGGAGAAGTGTTCCTCTTTCTCTACATCCTTGCCATCATCTGCTGTTACCTGAGTTTTTGATCTTAGCCATTCTGACTGGTGTGAGGTAGAATCTCAGGGTCATTTTGATTTGTATTTCCTGATGACTAAGGATGTTGAACATTTCTTTAGGTGCTTCTCAGCCATTCTGTATTCCTCAGTTGAGAATTATTTGTTTAGCTCTGTACTTCATTTTTTAATTGTTTTTTCCCCCCTCTGGAGTCTAACTTCTTGAGTTCCTTGTATTTATTGGATGTTCGCTCTCTATAGGATATAGGGATGGTACAGTTCTTTTCCAAATCTGTGGTTTGCTGTTTTATCCCATTGATAGTGTCCTCTGCCTTACAGAAGCTTTTCAATTTTATGAGGTCCCATTTGTCAATTGTGGAAACAACGTGTATCATAAGATGAACCGGCATATACTAGCAGATGATTTGGGGCAGATTATTTAAAATTTTAGTCTTTAGGTTTTCCATCAGTGAAAAAGGATAAATCACATTTCATAGAACTGCTTTAAGCACTATATAAAGCAGTGTATTTAAAAGTCTATCATTAGTCCTCAGAAGATATTTCTACAACAATAGTCATTTTCTTAAATTATATAAAAATAATTTGAACTATTTCAAAAATCTACTCAATGAGTCTGTCTTTTAATTAAAATATATCTTAGAACAATGCTTTGCAGAATACAATAAACAAAGAATAAATTTCAAAAACCCCAGTGGAATTATCCTGAAAATTTAATACTCACTAGAAAATTAATTAATTAAAATGGCTTTCAATTCTATGTTTTTCATATTTATCTGTATTTGTAGAAATTTAATAGTCTACAACTTTGAGGTTCTTCTGACTTCTTGGGCAAGCTGAATAATACTAAAATTACACCAGAAAATATCTGATGATTTGGATAATAATGTTGCTGTAAATTGTGTTTGTCTAACTGACACACTGAAGCTAAATCCCAGTGACTTTGACTGTAGCTGTATTTGGAGCTATTTCATGCAAATAAGCAATTAAGTTAAAACAAGGTTGAGAAGTTGTACTACTCTGTTCTAATTCATGTTCTCCTAAGAAGATTGTAGCAGGCACAGAAAAGACTCCTGAAAACAGAGGCAGATACCTGTGGAGAACTCAGCTTGTTGTTTGTTAGTCGGCTTAGCAAAGGGAAGCCTACCCTAGTCCACTGTGAGAAAATATGTCACAACCACCAAGTATGTGGTATATTGCCTTGGCAGCCGTGGCATGTGTGCATATATAACTGGCAATCCTAAACCACACCCATTTTAATGCTACTTTTAAAACCCTAGATTGGAAGCAGCTTGGGAGATGGCATAGGAAAATACATGGATTTTTCAATCAATGAACTGGAATTTAAACATTTCAGTAAGTTATTTGTGTAACTCTCACCTACAAGGGTCTTTGGCTTATTTTAACAACAAATGTAATGCTGAAAATGTCTAGGGACTTATCTTTTTACTCAGTCAAATGGGCTCCTAAGGAAATCAGTGTAGTTGTTTTATAATCACTTTTTGTTTTGTTGCTTAAATATTCTTCACTGCAAAGTTTTGTTGTTTCTGAAGAATGAATTCATTTTCAAAGAATGATGGCTTTTTAGTATAAACTTTGAAATCTCCCCTTCCAAAGGAAGTGTCAAAAGGTTTAGAGTCTTTCAGATCAGTGTCAATTCTGTGTGCACATTGCTATACACCCTCCCGCAGCCTGGCACACATGTAGTGTCCTTCTAGTCCACACTCCTCGGGGTCCTCCTTGCTCTTCTGTTTCCTCTGGTAGCCATAGATGTTCATCTTGCTGCTGCTGTGTTTCTCAGAGTTCACTGACTTAAGACACTATCCCTCTTTCTTCTCGAAATGTCTTGGCATGCTTCTCTTGGCTGACCACGCATAAGCATGCTTTTTAGAGGTGCCAGCTGAGTGCCTATATGCAGGCTATGATCAAACCCCATTAGTCCCATTTCTTTACTGTTACATCTACACAGCTTCTTCTCCAAATTTCACCTCTAAATTTGGTTCTATTGTACCAGCAATTTAGTTTCTCTAGTTTCCAACTGAATCAGTACAATGGAAGGCAAGTGTTCTAGCAAATACAGTATGATATCTAAACAAAGATTTAGATGTTTGCTGTCTGCGTTGAAATCTCAACATTATTGATAACTGCCTATGGGTCATTTGGTTATTAACCCTTAGAACCTCCTCTTCATTCTTGTTAAAGCAGAGATTTCAATGGTATCAACATTGTTGGTCATTTTTGAGACTAAGTAAAATGATGTGTGGAAAGCTGTTTGCTGAGAATTTGGCACATAATAGGTCATCAGGAAAAATTGTGGTGCATATTAGGCCACCTGGACATGTAATTACTTATAATTATAGAGGATGGGTTTCCAAGAAGTAACAATATGCTTCAGCAAAGTCCAATTTTTCATGCAGAATCTCAGCTGCTCAGGAGACTGAGGCATTTGGATCTCAAGTTCTAGCAAGACTCGTTAGCTGGGCCTGCAGAGTGAGTTTAAAGTCAGCCTGGGCAACTTAGCAAGATCCTATTTTTAAAGTAAAAAGTAAAATGTGCACTAGAGTTAGAGTGTAGTGGTAGTAGGCTATTCCACTGTTTTGAGGCTATACATTAAATCCCTACTCCCAGAAGGAAATGTGATCACCATGATGATAATATAGCTGCCTCCACATAGCTCAGACTTGTTGCTTGATTTAAGAAATAACTAGAAGGTGAATGTCATATCTCTGCACAAATTAGGTCAAAAACCATCAATAGCTGATTTTTACCTCAAAATGTTGTTCAGAAGATGATCATTCCATATTTGTTTCTCACTTTAAAAAATATGAATATATGCATGTGGTTGTGTGTGTGTGCCTATTTGTATGGGGGGGGTCTGCATGTGTGTGGCTCCCTGTGTGTAGGAGGCCTGCATGTCTGGGGCTGTGTGTAGAGACTGTGCATGTTTGAGTGCAGATACCAGCAAAGAGTGCGGGATCCCTGGAGCTGGAATTATAGGTGGATATGGGCTGCCTGATATGGGGGCTATGAGGTTACTTCAGGTTCTGGGGATTTAACACAGTCCCTATGATAGAGCAATGTGTGTTATTACCCACCACATTACATCTCAATCCCTCCCATTTCTATTTTTAATGTGAGTTCTCAAATGTCTTTACATGAATAGAAAGAAGCCTGTTTGGTATTTCATTTGATTCCATTTTACTAATAGAATGACTTCAAGAAATGAGAGGCAGAAAACAATTTCATGAATTGTACTTGCCTGCTTGTGTGTATACTAATATTCACAGTATCCGTAGCCATTTGGTCCCTAACTTTTCTCATACCCAGAGACTAAGACAACGTAAGTCCAAAAGATCTACAGCAAGTAAACCTGAGAGTTTGTCTGTCCTCTATGTGGTGGAGAACCTACAGTTTTACTTTCATCAGGACATTTGAAACACTTATTCTTCTTACTAATTTCAAGAAGGAGTCACCCTTTATATTTCATTGCATATGAAAACACAGATTCAGTGGTTAGGGCCTGTGAGCATGTTCAACTGTTTGGTGTCAACAGGTCTTCATGGTGGATGGCTCATACTCTTGCTCAATATTAGTTATAATAATGTATCAGGCTAAGAGTGTTACAAATGATAAAGTCAAATATTAGAAACTGGACATCATGTTTTCTAATATTACTCTTTGAGCTGTACTTAATGTAACCAGCCCAGTTATATAATTTGCCTTTGGACTATATTGAATTTCTAGTGCCAAAACCAGAAAAGAACTCTGGAGCTAGAAGACCTATCAGTTTGCTTGAACTCTTTTCCAATGTAGAACGCTTCATTCACAATCATATAAAGATGTCTTTGTATCCTACTTATTGTAATAATAGGCCGGATGGATTCTTGGTAAAACTTGAATATTTTAAATGCTCTATATGTTCTAGCTCTAAACTGCATGCTTTAAGCATATTGCTTTGAAATACTGAAAAAAATGCATACTGAATTTTGATGTGTTCTAAAACAGTCGTGAAAATTAACATCTTCCCTCAGCCCAGGGCCAAACAGATTTTTTTTTGCAGGGCCAAATTAGAATCTGCCTACGTGCTTCAGATAAAAAAGGTAGCAAGCCATCAACTTTTTAGAGTCAGAAAAGGCAAAGAATTTTACATGGCTATCTTTTTTATGGTGATCTAAGTAGCTAGGGAGGGAAATATAATTTTAGTTTAACCCTAACCCTCCAGAATATGTGAATGCTAAGAAATACATTCCAGGATGTAAGTAGGTATTTTAAATTCTATAGGAAATAAAGTGCTTTTATGTAGAAATGTAAGTTAGTAAAAGTAGAACCTGAAGAGCACTTAACAGGGATATCTATCTATCTATCTATCTATCTATCTATCTATCTATCTACCTATCTATCTATCATCTATCTATCTATCATCTATCTCTATTTTATCTGTCTATTATCTTTCCCCACTCACACCCATCTATCCTCTCTCTCTCTCTCTCTCTCTCTCTCTCTCTCTCTCTCTCTCTCTCTCTCTGTCATCTACCTGTCCAACAATCAGTAATCTATGGCTATAGCTATAACTATATTTAAGGTTCACATTTTAGTAGTTCTAATGTTATACAAAAGGTAGAAGATTAGAAGCCAGAATCATAGATTGCTGATTACATATTATTACTGAATATTTATAGGTGAGATAACAACATGGACCACAGTAAAAATTAATAAAATACCACAACAAAGAAATAACCCTCATTTCACTGCAAAAAGTGAGACCCCAGAGAAAAATTGTAAGAAATGGTCTGGCAATATGAGCTTGTGACCCTGGAATCTGCATGACACAGATATTTGTATATGCCTACATATTAGGGCCAACTTTAGCACTGAAGAAACATTTTTGATTCTCAAATGAACAACCACGAATTGTTCCAAATGTTGAAGGCAGAATATGAATAAGACATTGTCATTGCCATTTAGAAAACCCAAAGTACAATGAAGGAACAAGACAGATGAAGGAGGCAAGACCCATGACTCATGACTGTAACCATTGCAGTCTGGAGGGATGCAGGAGGATTATGAGTTCAAGGACATCTTGGCCTACATCATAATGAGTTCAAAGCCAAACTAGGGTCAACTAGGTTATATAGTATCTCAAAGGACAAAACAAAACAAAAATCTAAAACAACCAAAACAAAACAATCAAAAACAAAACAAAGACAAAAACAACTTACAAGTATAGACAATAAAGAAAAATCAACAAAGATGTTATTTTAAGACAATTTGCATTTGATTTCAATTATGCAATAGGTTAGTAAGTTAGAGACATTTAATTTTTTATTTTAAAATTAAGAAAACTGCAGCTAGGAAATGATAAATTATTTACCAAAGTTTATAAAATCAATATTGATACCAACAGCTAAGGAAGTGGAAATAAAATTTTATATATATATATATATATAAAATATATATATAAAAAATGTATACACACATATACATATACATATTAAACAAGCCTTAAACATTCTTCCATCTAGGTTTTGATTTGCCATTGTCACAACTCACCATACCTAAAAGTATTTGTCCCCTTTTTATTTCTGCCCATTTATTAAGAATACCTCAAATTCTATACCATATATTCTTCTCTAATGACTGCAAGTAAACGTAATCTCTGCTTACTCTAGGACAGTTACCTATGTGTGTGTGCGTGCATGTGTGCATGTGTGTGTGTCTTTATGAGTGTGTGTAGTGTTTACTTGTTTATTCACTTCATATGATTTTATAAACTATAATACTGTTTATTTTAATTTAAGCCATTTATGGAGTATTTCCTGTTAGCATGCACATGGTAGAATCTATTGTCACTTGGACCATTGTTTCTTTGTGCCAAAGCTAGGAAGTGTGATTGCTTCTTGTGGTTCCATTATTTACAGTCTGGTCAGAGTTACAACAGGAAATCTACTCTGCTGTCTTCTTCTAGTGCAACTTTTTTATGTTTCTTTGATAGCATTATACTCTGTGGGTCTTCTTTTAAGTCACTTCTTTGTTTAGTATGATTAGGTCATTTCTCCATTTTGGAGCCTTTCGATATGAATGTTCTGTCTTATAATGAGTCATTATAAAATATGAGGCTCCTCGAAAAACAAAAAAAAAAAAAATAATAAAATAAAATAAAATAAAATAAAATAAAATATGAGGCTCATCTAGCTAATTGGGATTTTTTTCCTTTATGGTGATATTTTATGATTTTTTTAAAAAATAAAACTGACCAAGTAGTGATCATTCTTTCTCAAGTCTCATCAGTTTACAATTCTAATCTGGTATGCAAGCCATACTCAAAGCCAGAGATTCTTAAAACAGGGACGTCTTCCTTTTCTCTATGCCCTAATGGCTCTGTAGTGTGGATTGGCTCAAGGTAGTCGCTGTCTAGACAATTTGTTTAAATTTTAGAAGCTGTATTTTGTGTTTCCTATATATTCTGGTAGTAGTTAACTCATAATCAATGTGACAGGATAGTTCTCAGATGGTAATGCAAGCTAAAATCAGAACATAATTCAGGTATAGAATTATAAGCTCTTTAGTTAGGATAGATGGTAGAGCCCTTTATCTTACTGACAAATATGATGAACTGGATGTTAATTGTATATCATACTGTGAAATTTATGTAATTTTTGTGATTGTGCTCAATTTATGTCTGAGATAAAAAGAACCTTTTTAATTGGACAAAAAGTGGGAAATTAAGTGGGTTTGGCCTAATTCTGCTTATATTATAAAATTAATTTTTGTCCCTAAAACTGCTTACACAATTCTGATCAGTAAATAACAATGCCAGCAGCTAATGGTTGGGCAGAGTAAACAAGATGGAACTTTTAGAATTCTGAGGCTTGAGACACACACAAACACACATACACACACACGTATACACACACACACATACGTATACACACACATACAAAGAGAGAGAAAGAGAGAAAGAGAGAGAGAGAGAGAGAGAGAGAGAGAGAGAGAGAGAGAGAGAGAGAGAGATTTTCACCATGACTCAGAGGCAGAGGGATTGGGTTTAGGAGCTACAGAAGAAAATTCATTCAAAATGTAGGTGGAAGGGGAAAACAGCCCCATGGGGGGGGGGGACTACCCATAAGGTAACAGGGCAGCAAAGCTAAAACATAAAATTAGAAGGTGTTAATCCAGGAGTACCAGAGGGAAATATATGCTAGCCATGAGGAGGATTATAAATGGCCAGCCGTTAGGTTAGCCAAGGCACATCAAAATTAGCCTGTGCATGTGCGTGAGTGCGTGTGTGTGTGAGTGCATGCGTGCATGCGTATGTGTGTGCATACATGTGTGCGTGCGTGCATGAGTGCATGTGTGCGTGCGTGTGTGTGTGTGTGTATGTGTGTGTGTGTGTGTGTGTTGTGTATGTCTTTCAATCATGAATCCAGAGGGCTGTGACGGGTGACTGGAAGAGCAAACCACCAACAACATAAAGCAGTATAACTAATTTGCTATTACAATTGTCTACTTTAGCTGATTGAGAAGTGCCCAATGAATTCATTGTCAACTTTGAATTCCTTTCCAGATAAGCTCCCTCTTTTAGGTTAAATTTTTTGAGACTGTAAAATATCCCAATTGTTCTTCATTGTAATACTTCATTTTACTCTTAAAGTCAAATGACTACATAAAAATCATATTGGGTCCCTGGCCTCTTTTGTACTCTCTTTGTATTTTCAAAACTGCTTCAAATCTTTGGGGAGTAAATCCTTGAGGAAAGCAGAGTTCAGAATTTGAAATCTAGCCCTGAAGAGTTACATTACAATATGAAATTGTAGTGCGTTGTTTTTGGTTACAATTGCCTTAACGTGAGATTCATTATTCTATGGGAGTAGCAATGTTATGTATAATAGAAATATAATAGAACCTGTGGTTTTGTTCATTTAGGAGCAATATTATTGGTATGTCAATTATGAAGGAGTTTTGGGAGGAGAATACTTACAATATGCTATACTAAGTATGATGTGGCACAAACTTTCACAATTCATCTGAAAGATGAAATATAGGAAGACTGAGAAACTATTCATTACCCATTGTATTAATATTCTCATGGAATAAATTTGGAGGAAGGGGACGTTTGTATGACCTTGATGATACAAAATACAAAAATCCTTATGAATTGTCTTAACTCACTCCTTGTTCATTGATGAATCATGCTTTATAGTTATTAAAAGAAGAAATATATTCTTTACATGAATCTTTCCCATTCAAAATCCACTTTGTAAGTACTTAATGTATTCATTATAATATTAGAGTAATTATTAGCATAAATCAAATTAGTATTCTATCATTTCAAAACATCTCTTAAAGGTTTAACTAGGAGCTCTATATCTGGCATTACTCTGGTTAATTATGGAAACTTGTTGGCAGCACAGCACACAGCAATTCCTTTCCTCTTGACCCCTTGTGGGTCCTAGGTAGCAATGTTGGTCTTTTTCCGTGTATCAGAAGATGCAGTGAAGTCAGAGAGCACAGTCCTTAACATTTAGCAGTAGGGTATTGACAGTACTTACCGTAGGCCAGCTCATATGAAGGAAGTCTAACAGGTAGGGGGGAGGAAATATATTTTGGGACTTATAAAATTGGAATGCACATGAAGCAACCTAAA
Source organism: Uromys caudimaculatus (assembly GCA_028551405.1). NCBI lineage: Eukaryota > Metazoa > Chordata > Mammalia > Rodentia > Muridae > Uromys > Uromys caudimaculatus. The sequence goes on along the minus strand of CM052716.1, from coordinate 67,612,860 downwards.
TATGAAGAGTTGAATTATCACTGATCAGAAACATAATGGAAATGGAATATTTTCATAAATTCTGTAACACTTTGGGAAAATACCTTTAAAGGCTTTGAACAATTCTAATGTGAGAAGTTTCATTTACACCCTACAAACCAGTATAATATTGTAGAGGACATGTGTTGTTTGCAGGCTTTTGCTTTTGTTTTTATAAGTTAATGAATTGTATTCATCTTCTTTTTGATGTAGAGCATAAGGTTTCGTATATGTGGGAGGAAACTGTAGGATGTAAATATTAACTATTCTAAAGAGAGATCATCTTAGCAATGTTGGTCTCATTGGCTCAAAATAATGAATCTCAATTATAGATATGGTGAAAAATTCAAAAGAAATTAAACTAAGCAAAGTTCATCGAGAATGCTCTTTTGAACACTGGTGGATTTGGAAAACTATAATAAATATATTTTTGCTTCTATCACATTTCGCAGTGGTTCTTGGTCATTTTTCTTTTTTGAAAGTTTGAAGGTTTTTACTTCTTTTTCTTTATTTACATGTCTTTGTGTGTATATGAATGCACATGCACATGTATTCTAGCAGAAGCCAGAAGAGTTGGATTCCCAGGAACTGGAATTACAGTTGATTTTGAGCTACTAAATATAGTCAGTAGGAAAGAAACATCGATCTGCTGCAAAAGTAACAATTTTCTAAACTATTGAACTGCTTTTCTTTATTTCAGTATACCCTGGAATAAAGGGTATACTTTATATTTTATCACTAAGTTGTGCATGTCTTTTGAATTCATCATTAAAGTAGGTTTTCCTAGGCAAACAACAGAGAGGAGGGAATTTTGGCTTTAAATTTTCTTCTTGTTACTTCTGTTTAAGCTTGGATATAATCATGGTACATATATAGCATGTAATCTAAAAGGCAAAACAAAAATCCTCTCTCCAAGCTAATAGTGTGACTTTACACAAATAAACTATAAAAAAGAACAATAATTTATATTTAAATATTAATTTTCTCATAGAAATCTATGATATTGTGATGGCAAATTTTGTTCATCAATCCAATGGATTTTAAAATGCTTAAGAAATGGATAAAGGAAACTTTTATAATGTGTTTCTAGAAACAATTACACTATAAAGGCTAAGCATTGATCAATGGCTTAACTTCAAAGAGGATTAAAGTCTAGTGGCATGTTAGAACATGGTGATAGGTAAGAGATAGGGCTTTCTTTGCAGGAAGTAGTTTACTGTTGCCATGTCCCTGAAGATACATTTCCTCTTGGTATCTTCCTGTATTAACATGACATTGAGAAAAGTGTTGTAGTCCATCTGGTGTTCTAAGACAAAGTGCATAAGTAAAAGCAGTCTTGGACTGACTTCTGAAACTGTGATCTTAAATAAGTCATTGTTCCTTTTAGATTTTTTTTTTTTTTTTTTGGTCAGATGTCTTATATAGCAAAAGGTAGACAGATACACACATGCTGATCCCAGCTAACTGTTAATGATTCAGGGATTTTTCTCACTGTTTGCTAAAACCTTGGTAGTCAGAAATTGATCCCAACTAATCTTTGTATCATAGTAATTGACAAGCCATGCAAATTAGAATTTTCCTCTTTCTTCCTAGTCAGTGGATTTAACAGTATATCCTTACACCAGTGAATGGACACAAAATCGGACAAAAGCGACTTGAGGAAGGAAGTGTTCATTTTTATTCACAGTCTATCACATTTGGAAAAGTATGGTGGACAGAGACTGGAGAAGCTGGTCAGTTTGCCTTCAGACTCAGGAAGCAGAGATAGCTGAATGCTAATGCTAAGGTGAGTCTTCTTATTTCAGTTAACTGTCACACACACACATGTCCATACACTTTTTCTAGGTGATTCTAGAGCTTGTCAAATTAGTAATCACTATTAAACATCACAAGTCTAACCTTTATAAATTTGACACTCCAACAAATCTCCTTTAATTACAACCTTTCAAATATTTCCAGTAGATTCATAATTATCTCATAACTCAAAATATGTTTAATTCAACATCAATATTCCCCATATTCCTTAGCAGTCCCTGTACTCTTCAAAATTCTAATGATATTTTTTGGGAGACTCTGCAGTCTCTTCAGAACTAGCTCATTTAACATCAAAATACAAGCTATAGACTTCACAAAACCCCACTCTTTTAATAGTAAGGAAAAACTAGACCAATGCAATACTGACTCATCAGAGGAACACCAAATGCCGTCGCTCCATATTAAGCATTTGTAGTTAAGGATGTCATCATCTGTGTTCCAAAGGATTGTATTGTATCCCTTCTCTATCTCTACTACCTGCATGATGCACCATTTCTCTCTCATGCTGTGTCATCTCCATGTCTGATACTTTCTGTTTGGCAACATCCCATGACCCTTGCATCCCTGACATCTTGGAGTCTCTATTGATCTCAGTTTGATCTTTTCAACTTCACTTTGTGGCCTCTTGGATCCTCCTTGTCAGACTCTGATTTTGTTACACATTTTTTGGCCTCGCCTGCATGTTCCCTGTACTCCATGAGTGACTACAAAACCATTACCACTTGACAAGAAATGCTTCTGCCAAGTTCTGCTACCAATGTGAGATATAGTCACGACTCTTAGGACTACAGTTGCATTGGCCTCTGTCTGCTAACCCTAGTGAAACACTTTCTTAGGAAAACCCCATTTCTCCAAGAGATGCCTTCAGTGGATGAAGACTTATATTCAGAACACCTTTCATTAACCTAGTGAAAAGCATGACATTTCTCTATAATGATTCTAACATTTTTTTACCAATGTAACTGTTTCCTCTGTACTGTTCTTGGTAGTTTTTCGCTTGCTTGCATTCCTTTCCATGATGACTTCACACTATCATTTCCATTTACTACACTTGCTGATCTCTCACAATAGACCTCACAAATGGATAATATAGCCCTTAATGACATGAGAAAGATGGCCCCAGAAACATGAGACAGCTGATGACATTGTGTAATGTCAATGCTCTGGTCTATTCTCCTGTTTATCATCCTGTGATCCTGAGAGATGCAGTGATGGTACTAACACTTTCTGCAGGTGGTTCACCTCAGTGAATGCATCCAGAAACTTTCTCATACACGCGGCCAGACATTCTTCTCCTAGACGATCTAGAGATTGTCAATTTAAAAGTAAATGCTATCCACCATAACATGTCTTATACTAAAAACACAGTGATCTCAGTTTTCAAGAAAATCATTAATAGGTTAACCAGATATCTCTCTGTGCTCTTTGCTGCTTTATGGGTGAACATATTTCATAAGTTAATAATCAAAATTCTTTAGTAAAATTAAGATTAGAGGACACTGCTCATTGCAGGTCACTGTAATCTAATCTTCATCCTTTGTTCTTGATCTTTAGTTTCAATGTGAAAAACATTAATTAATTAATTAATTAATCTGGCATGATAATAAAAATATTTTGGCAGGATAGTTCACCTCATCTCCCTCTTTGTTCATGTGAGAGCTTTCATTTCTTTTATTTCCTCTATACCATGAAGTATGTTTCCTTGAAATTAAATTGGTTGAAAAAAAATCACATAAAAATTTGCAATGTGTTCTTAGTAATAGTATCTGTAGCTTAGCCTTGCAGAGAGCACCGCTAAATCATACACTTTGGGTAGGCCTGCCACTTGATGGGAACATGGGAAAAGCAGGATTGTAAGCAAACAGGAATAGTTTGTCCGATCCGTTTTATGTAAGAGATTAGCAGCAGCCATTTGAATTTGCAGTTTACTCATGAACTCAGAAATGAGTCTCATCTACTCACTATGACTTGTTCCAATAAGCAATCTGGGGTAGCCTTCTACAGACAGATAATTAGTGTTGGATAGGAAACTCTACTGCTAATACTCACTTAAAAGTGAATATATACCATGTTTGTTTTACTGGGTTTGAGTTTCATCTCTAAGGATGAATTTTTCTAGTTCAATCCATTTACCTACAAAGTATATGACACTATTTTTTCACAGCCGAGTAACTGTCCATTTTGCAAATGTACTGTGTTTTCTTTATTCATTGTTCTGGTGAAGAACATCTCAGTTGTTTCCAGATTCTGGCTGTTACAAATAAAACTACTATGAACATAGTTGAGTCGTTGTGGTAGGCTAGAGTGTCTATATGCCGAGAAGTAGGTCTTGAGGTAGATTAATTCCCAATTTTCTGAGATGCTATCATACTTTTTTCTATAGTGGCTGTACAAGTTTGCTTTCCCACTCACAAGGGAGGAGTGTTCCTCTTGCATAAACTGTCATGTATGTTTTGATATTAGGATTTCTGACTGGTGTAAGATGGAATCTCAGGGTCATTTTGGTTTGCATTTCCCTGATGGGTAAGGATTTTGAACATTTCTTTAAATGTTCCTCAGCCATTTGAAATTCCTTTGTTGAGTGTTTTCTGTTTAGATATGTACCTCACTTTTTGAATTGAATCATTTGGCTTGTTGATGTCTAGGTTTTTGAGTTCTTTGTATATTTTGGAAATTAGCTCTCTGTCAAATGTGGAGTTCTTGAAAATCTTTTCCAATTCTCTGAGCTGCTCTTTTGTCCTATTGACTGTGTCCTTTGCCTTACAGAAGCTTTTCAGCTCCATGGAATCCCATTTATTAATTGTTGATCTCTGTTTTCAGGAGTCATCTCCTACTGAGATAATTTTTGAAGACTTAGATCTCAGGAGTTCCTAGCTGTCTAACTTCATTGAATTTAGGCACAATTCTGTAGCCATAATAAAAATTTGAAGAAATGTTTCTACAATATTGTTTTGTTTCTAAGAATTAAGAACATCAAACCTTGCTATTATTTCTGGTACAATATATTTACTGAAAACCTTTTAGTTTTGTTTCCGTAGAGTAGCCCTGATTGATGATCTGGAATCATCAGGAGAATTAGTTTTCCACTCTGTGTTGGAGATGTGTGCTTTGTTGCATGCAACTGAGGCAAGAAGTCAGAGTAACTTCCAAAAAATCAGGACCCACTCATATGCTGATTCTTGACTCCAAGCTTGAGAGAAGGCATGGAGCATCCTCCATCTTGTAGTTGTCACACTGTTTTATCAAAATCCACAAGACTACTGGAACAATATTTATAGGCACAGGTGCATATTTATAGAAGAAACATAATACATTACAATGAACTTACCCTTTACTGCAGTACAGGCTTGTTTTATGGATAATTTAGCTATTTCTTACACATATCATAACAGAAGCTACATAATCATTCACAATTTCAAAACAATTCTTTTCAGATTTGTGTCCATTCCACTTTGAAATCTGTTGCTAAGAAATCCCCAGAAAAGCATATGAAGTGTGATGCCTTAGCTGTCAATTCACTGGTGATTACACGTCATTCCTACAGGAGGAAAGGAACCCTGTATTGCCTGTGGACTTAATTTCCTCAGCTTTCATTCTATGAAATCTTTGCTTGTAGATGCCTTGAGTGTCAGCAAAGCTAAAGACTGAGTCCCACATCAAATCTGAGAAAATATGTTGCCTACATGGAGAGCAGTGTGGCACTGCTTACCTGAATGGGACTGTGTGGCTGGATAGTTTAAATTTAAAATGTACCAGGTCCCATATCAGCATATTTATTAGAGTAACTGAAGGTACACAAAAATTTGTAATTGAAAGTGTATTCAAGCATTTAGAGGTAGAAATACTAATTAGAACTAATTGACAAGTATTATAGCACTCACCAGGGTAGCTCTTTACATAGGAAAATGATAGTTATGTAAATAGTGATTCATTTAAGCCATTAGTTTTCTTCTGGTGTGATGTGGGCTTTGCATTTTGGCCATTGAATACACTTCAATTTTATGTTAGGTTTCTACATTTCTCAAGGCAGCTTTACTTCTTTCCTTTATTTGTGTACATGGAAGGATATATACGTATTGTTTACACACTTCTGTTGGATATAGACATAGAGTGCAATCAACTTCAATATATTTTTAAAATTATTTACAATTCATTGACATATTAAGAATTTACTTGGGATAAGTATAAACAATTATTTTCTATTGCAAAATGCAGTCCAGAAAGTACTAAAAGTAAGTCTTCAAGTTCGCATACCTATCATTTGTCATATCATTCTCTTTAAGAATAATAAGAGTCACTATGGTGAAATAATTACTTATTTGCAAATATATCTTTGTACATTGAGAGTATAATTGGGGCATTCTCCTAATTTGATGTTTTAATAAAAATGAAACTAAGAAAACACATGTGCATACTCATTTTAACATGAGAAATGGGGGAAATTTTGCTCATTGCTAGTTAAAGCTAGACTTACTGTATGTACTATGTAGGAAAGGATACAGGATCAAGATAGCGACTCAATGTGTTATCAATCACTTTATAGAGCAAGAAAACTATTGGGTTTTTACAATTTTTTACTCATTATTTTAGACAATATATAGCTATGAAGCCTAGGCTGATCTTCAAGTCATGATCCTCTTGCCCTGCTGGTCAGTGCTGTAAGTTTAGCCCTAGCCAGCACTCCTGGCTTACTTTCAGTTTTCAAATAAGGAACAAGGACAAACGAGTATATGTCTTTTCAAGGTTCCTTCTTTCCTTAGTCCATCTTAAACAATTTACATTAAACTATTTTCAAAGGAAGGTCACCAGAGTGCAGGTTAAAGAATTCCCACAGAGAGCTACATAAATGACAGCTCTAAGACAGGATTGGTCACATGTGGCCTCTGACCTTTATGGACTTTACTCCACCCCTGATGCAGGTGTGCGTGTGTTGTGTAGTATCTACTAGAATAGGAAAAAAAGGTAAACTGATAACAGAATGATTTACTTAATTGCACCGTAATTATGAATGTCCCCTTTGAATATATTTATTGTTACTATTTTTGAACATGGAAAAGAATAGATCTGAATGTGTTGAGATTTACCTATGCACAAAATCATACTCAAAATCGTTGACATTACAAAATACCAGTTTTTTTTTTTTTTATTTATTAATGCAACTTAGGATATTGGAATTCATTCCACCTTCAAAATAATTTTATATAATCTGCTATAACAAATAATGACAAATTGTGTAGTTTATAAAACAGAAGTGACACTATCAGTGTTCTGGAAAGTAGAAATAAAAAAAATCGACCTCTGCCTAGACCACCAGAGCTCCATAGCCAAATAGCACCAGGAGAAAGCTAGTCTCCCAGGCCCTTGGGAGACAGGGACTGAGGAAAAGCCAGGAATAGGAGCCTTCTGATTTCCATCTGTGGCAGGAGACCTCTACCTGGGCGACCAGGGCTCTCTAGCCAAAGAGCACCAGGAGAAAGCTACCCTCCCAGCAGTGTGGAAAAATCGTGAGTGGGGTTAAGACAAGCACCAGTGCTCAGTGGGACCTGCCCGGAATCCTCGGGACAAAGAGGAAAAGCCAGGGACAGGAGCCTTTTGGTTTCCATCTGTGGCAGGAGACCTCTGCCTGGACCACCAGGGCTCCATAGCCAAATAGCGCAAGGAGAAAACTAGCCTCCCAGGCCCTCGGGACACAGGGACTGAGGAAAAGCCTGGGACAGGAGTCTTCCAGTTTCCATCTGTGGCTGGGGACCTCAGCCTGTGACACAAGGCTCCATAGCCAAATAGTGACGGGAGAAAGCTAGACTCCCAGTAGTGTGGACAAGCCTGTCTGCTCAGAGGAACCCACCTGGAAATTCAGTACACAGTGACTGAGGAGTGGTCTTCTGGTTTCTTTCAGAGGCTGGGGAGCTGATCCTGTGACACAGGATCCCATACTCAAATAGTGCCAGGAGAGAGCTGGTATCCCAGGAGTGCCGACACAACTTCAAACACAGGTAAGACCACCACTTCTGTTCAAATTCGTTGAATCAAGAGAGACCCTTGCAGAGCCATCAGGACATAGGAACCAAGGGAAAGCTGGGGACAAAATCCTTCTGGTTTCACTCTACACCCAGAGCTGACCCTGTGCCACAGCTCGCCAAACTCAAATTCCTTTCAGAGAGAGCTGGTCTTCAAGGAGTATTGACACAGAGGCTTGCAGGAGGGACAAGCCACAGCCAGAGAGAGTAAGACCAGCTAAAACCAGAGTTAAACAGATGTCAAAAGGCAAGGGCAAGAACATAAGGAACAGAAACCAAGGCTACTTGGCATCATCAGAACCCAGCTCTCCCACCACAGCAAGCCCTGGATACCCCAACACACTAGAAAAGCAAGACTCAGATTTAAAAATCATTTCTCATGATAATGATAGAAGAATTTAAGAAATAAATAAATAACTACCTTAAAGAAATACAAGAGAACACAGATAAAGAACTAGAAGCCCCTAAAGAGGAAACACAAAATACCAATTAAAGAATTACAGGAAAACATAATCAAACAGGCATAATTACAGGAAAATAAAATCAAACAGACGAAGGAAATGAACAAAAACATCCAGGAACTAAAAATAGAAATAGAAACAATAAAGAAACCCCAAAGGGAGACAACCCTGGAGTTAGAAAACCTAGGAAAGAGATCAGGAGTCATTGATGCAAGCATCACCAACAGAATACAAGAGATAGAAGAGAGAGTCTCAGGTGCAGAAAATACCATAGAAAACATAGACAAACAGTCAAAGAAAATGCAAAATTCAAAAAGCTCCTAACACAAAATATCCATGAAAACAAGGACACAATGAGAAGACAGAACCTGAGGATAATAGGTATTGAAGATAGTGAAGATTCCCAACTTAAAGGACCAGTAAATATCTTCAACAATATTATAGAAGAAAATTTCTGTAACCTAAAGAAAGAGATGAACATAAATATACAAAAAGTCTACCGAACTCCAAATAGATTGGACCAGAAAAGAAATTCCTCCTGTCACATTATAGTGAAAACACCAAATACAAAAAATAAGGAAAGAATATTAAAAAGAGTAAAGGAAAAAGGTCAAGTAACATATAAAGGCAGACCTATCAGATTTACACCAGACTTCTCACCAGAGACTATGAAAGATAGAAGATCCTGGGAAGAACTCATACAGACCCTAAGAGAAAACAAATGCCAGCCCAGGCTGCTATACCCAACAAAACTCTCAATTACCATAGATTGTGAAAGCAACATATTCTATGACAAAACCAAATATGTTTCCACAAACCCAGCACTCCAAAGGATAATAGATGGAAAACGTCAACTCAAGGAGGGAAACCACACCCTAGAAAAAGCAAGAAAGTAATCTTTCAACAAACTCCAAAGGAGATAGCCACACAAACATAAGAATAAAATTGAAAATAACAGGAAGTAACAATCACTATTCCTTAATGTCTCTTGACATCAATGGACTCAATTCTCCAATAAAAATACATAGACTGACAGACTGGATCCATAAAGAGGACCCAGCATTTTGCTGCATTCAGGAAATGCATCTCCATGATAAAGACAAACACTACCTCAGAGTAAAGGGCTGGAAAACAATTTTCCAGGCAAATGGTCCCAAGAAACAGGCTGGAGTAGCCATTCTCATATCAGATAAAATTGACTTTCAACGAAAAGTCATCCAAAAAGTTAAGGAAGGACACTTCATACTCATCAAAGGAAAAATCTACCAAGAAGAAAACTCAATTCTGAACATCTATGCTCCAAATGCAAGGGCATCCACATTCATAAAAGAAACTTTACTAAGGCTCAAAGCACACATTGCACCTCACACAATAATAGTAGAAAACTTCAACACCCCATTATCATCAATGGACAGATCTTGGAAACATAAAGTAAAGAGAGACACAGTGAAACTAACAGATGTTATGAACCAAATGGATTTAACAGTTATCTATAGAACATTTCATCCTAAATCAAAAAAATATACCTTCTTCTCAACACCTCATGGTACCTTCTCCAAAACAGACCATATAATCAGTCACAAAACAAACCTCAACAGATATAAGAAGATTGAAATAATCTCATGCCTCCTATCATATCACTACGGATTAAGGCTCCTCTTCAGTGGCAACAACAACAGAAAGCCCACATATATATGGAAGCTGAACAATGCTCTACTTAATGATAACTTGGTCAAGGAAGAAATAAAGAAAGACTTCCTAGAATTTAATGAAAATGAAAGTACAAACTTATGGGACACAATGAAAGCAGTGTTAAGAGGAAAACTTATAGCCATGAGTGCCTCCAAAAAGAAACTGGAGAGAGCATACACTAGCAGCTTAACATCACACCTGAAAGCTCTAGAACAAAAAGAAGCTAATAATCCCAAGAGGAGTAGAGAGCAGGAAATAATCAAACTCAGGGCTGAAATCAACCAAGTAGAATCAAATAGAACTATACAAAGAATCAACAAAACCAGGAGCTGGTTCTTTGAGAAACTGAACAAGATGGATAAACCCTTAGCCAGACTAACCAGAGGGCACAAAGACAGTAGCCAAATTAACAAACTTAGAAATGAGAAGGGAGACATAACAACAGATTCTGAGGAAGTTCAAAAAATCATCAAATCATACTACAAAAGCCTATACTCAACAAAACTGGAATATCTGGATGAAATGGACAATTCTCTAGACAGATACCAAATACCAAAGTTAAGTCAGGATCAGATAAACCATCTTAATAGTCCCATAATGCCTAAAGAAATAGAAGCAGTCATTAAAAGTCTCCCTACCAAAACAATCCCAGGATCAAATGGATTCAGTGCAGAAATCTATCAGACCTTCAAAGAAGACCTATATATCAATACTCTTCAATCTATTCCACAAAATAGAAACAGAAGGAACACTACTCAATTCCTTCTATGAGACCACAGTTACACTGATACCAAAACCTCACAAAGACCGAAAACAAAGAACGAAAACTTCAGACCAATATCCCTTATGAATACTGATACAAAAATATTCAATAAAATTCTCGAGAACCAAAATTAAGAACACATCAAAACGATCATTCATCATGATTAAGTAGGCTTCATCCCAGGGATGCAGGGATGGTTCAATATCAGGAAATCCATCAATGTAATCAACTACATAAACAAACTCAAAGAAAAAACCACATGGTCATTTCATTAGATGCTGGAAAAAGCGTTTGACAAAAATCAACATCCTTTCATGATAAAAGTCTTGGAAAGATCAGGAATTCATAACCCATACCTAAACATAGTAAAAGCAATATACAGCAAACCAGTAGCCAACATCAAACTAAATGGAGAGAAACTTGAAGCAATCCCACTAAAATCAGGGACTAGACAAAGCTGTCCTCTCTCTCCCCATCTATTCATTATAGTAATTGTAGTTCTAGCTAGAGCAATTAGACAACAAAAGGGTGTCAAAGGGATACAAATTGGAAAGGAAGAAATCAAAATATCACTATTTGCAGATGATATGATCATATACTTAAGTTACCCGAAAAACTCCACCAGAGAACTGCTGCAGCTGGTAAACAACTTCAGCAAAGTGGCCGGATATAAAATTAACTCAAACAAATCAGTAGCCTTCCTATACTCAAAGGATAAACAGGCTGAGAGAGAAATTAGGGAAATGACACTCTTCACAATTGTCACAAACAATATAAAGTATCTTGGTGTGACTCTAACCAAGCAAGTGAAAGATCTGTATGACAAGAACTTCAAGTCTCTGAAGAAAGAACTCGAAGAAGACCTCAGAAGATGGAAAGCTCTCCCCTGCTCATGCATTGGCAGGATTAATATAGTAAAAATGGTCATCCTGCCAAAAGCAATCTACAGATTCAGTGTAACCCCCATCAAAATTCCAACTCAATTCTTCATAGACTTAGAAAGAGCAATTCTCAAATTCATTTGGAATAACAAAAACCCTGGATAGCAAAAACTATTTTCAACAACAAAAGAACTTCTGGGTTATCAGCATCCCTGACCTCAAGCTGTACTACAGAGCAGTAGTGATAAAAACTGCATGGTATTGGTACAGTGACAGGCAGGTAGATCAATGGAATAGAATTGAGGACCCAGAAATGAACCCACACACATATGGTCACTTGATGTTCAACAAAGGAGCTAAAACCATGCAGTGGAAAAAAGACAGCATTTTCAACAAATGGTGCTGGTTCAACAGGCGGTCTACATGCAGAAGAATGCAAATTGATCCACTCCTATCTCCCTGTACAAATCTCAAGTCCAAGTGGATCAAAGACCTCCACATAAAACCAGATACACTGAATCTAATGGACGAGAAAGTGGGGAAAAGTCTCAAACACATGGGTACAGGGGGAAAGCTCCTCAATGGAACACCAATGGCTTATGCTCTAAGATCAAGAATCAACAAATGGACATCATGAAATTGCAAAGCTTCTGTAAGGCAAAGAATACTATCAATAGGACAAAATGGCAACCAACAGATTGGGGACAGATCTTTACTAATCCTAAGTCCGATAGAGAGCTAATATCCAACATATACAAAGAACTCAAGAAGTTAGACTCCAGAGAACCAAATAACCCTATCAAAAATGGGGAACAGAGCTAAACAGAGAATTCTCAACTGAGGAAATTTGTAGGGCTGAGCAGCACCTAAAGAAATGTTCAACATCCTTAGTCATTAGGGAAACGCAAATCAAAACAAGTCTGAGATTCTACCTCACACCAATCAGAATGGCTAAGATCAAAAACTCAGGTGACAGCAGATGCTGGTGAGGATGTGGAGAAAGAGGAACACTTCTCCATTGTTGGTGGGATTGCAAGCTGGTACAACCACTCTGGAAATCAGTTTGGCGGACCCTCAGAAAAATGGACATAATACTACCTGAGGACCCAGCTATACCACTCCTGGGTATATACCCAGAAGATGCTCCAACAGGTAATAAAGACACCTGTTCCACTATGTTCATAGCAGCCATATTTATAATAGCCAGAAGCTGGAAACAACCCAGATATCCCTCAGCAGAGGAATGGATACAGAAAATGTGGTACATTTACACAGTGTAATACTACTTAGCTATTAAAAACAATGACTTCATGAAATTTGCAGGCAAATGGATGGAACTTGAAAATATCATCCTGTGAGGTAACTCAGTCACAAAAGAACGAACATGGTATGTACTCACTGACAAGTAGATATTAGTCCAAAAGTTCGGAGTACCCAAGTTTTACTTCACAGTAACCATTGAACTGAGTGTGGCGTCCCAGCTGAAGGAGTTGGAGAAGGGACTGAGGGACCTGAGGGAGTTTGCAGCCCCACTGAGTGAGGAACAGTGTCAACTGGCCTGACTCCCTGGTATTCCTGGAGGCTGGACCACCAACTAGAGAATACAAATGGAGGGAACCATGGTTCAGAACACATATGTGTCAGAAGAGGGCCTTGTTGGCCATCAGGGGGAGGAGAGGTCCTTGGGCCTGAGGGTGTTAGAGGCCCTAGTAAAGGGGAATGTCAAGGTGGGAATATGGGAATGGGTGGGCGGGTGGGTGGGAGGTGGAATTCCCTCATAGAGGGGGGGGAGGTGGAGGGGATAGGGGGTTTCCAAAGAGGAGACCCAGAAAAGGGGAAACATTGGAAATGTAAATAAAGTATCAAAAAATAAAAGTTAAAAAACAAGTCTTCAGCACTGTAAAGTTCCCCCATGTTCCTTTGCAGTCAAATGCCTGCTCTGGTCATTGTCCTGAAGATCAGTGATCTGCTTGCTGTCGTTATAGTTTGCCTTTTCTAAACTAGAATGTGAATGAAATTGTATAGGACTGAAAGAGCTGAAGGGTTTGCCATCCCATAGAAAGAACAATATCAACCAACCAGAACCCCCGGGTCTCCCTGAGATTAAGCCACTAACCAAGGAGTATACACGGAGGGACCCACGGCTCTACCTACATATGTAGCAGAGGATTGCCTTATTTAGCATCAATGGTACAGGAGGTCTTTGGTCTGTGGAGGCTGATGGCCCAGTGTAGGGGTTGCTAGGGCAGTGAGGCAGGAGTGGGAGGGTAGGTGGGGAGCACCCACATAAAAACAGAGGGGATCGGATAGGGAGTTTAGTGAAGGGAAACCAGGAAGGGGGATTAAAAAAAGAAAGAAAGAAGTCACACCATTAGATCAGTCACATTCCTATGACCATTTAGAGATGGTTTCTCCAAGGTCTCTCAGCTTCTGCCAGCCTTAGAGTCGCTGGCATTCCTGGGTACACTGAAGCATTAACTTACCCACTGACTTGATTGTCACATAGTGATTGCCTGTGGACATGTGTCTCTGTGTCAACTCTCTTCTACTAAGGACATATTTATAGATCTAGGACCCAATCTTCTAGGTATTTTTCATAATTGTGTCTTATATTGGACCACACTATGAAAACCACATTAAATAGCAATTTTATTTAATAAACTATAGTTTTAAATTGTGTAGAAATGATAGCAAAATTGAATGCATGACAAAAATAGTTAACTTTGAGGAGTTCAAAGTATGGTTGAATGTGTAAAAGAAAAGCCAAAATGAACAGAAGGTAATGCCTATGTTTTTCAATTCTAAATTAGGTTCATTATGGTGTTTATCTTCTTTTTAAACCCAAGTTATTTTCTCCTAACTCTTCTGGTATAATCTACTCTTCAGTTATCTTTGTGTATATTTTTCCTCCTGACACATTGATTTGTATAATTTATTTTTATCTTTGATATTAAAGTAAAGCTATGTGGTTTAAAGAGTAGTTTATTAAATTTGTCCATAATCAGGGCTTTCATTAAATTTATTTGCATTCATTTGAAAGGGAGTTTTATGATTCTGTATTGACAAAATAGCAATATTCTCTCCTATTAATACTTTTCTTCCAAAGTCTTTAATTCTCAAACTACTTTATAACAATATCCCAGTTAAGAATGTTGAAAGTAGTAAATGTAATTGACACTTATATTTGAAAATAATTTATCAATTCAAGAGAATTACATGTAAATTTCATCAGTAACAATACGTGCTAATAGTAAAGACTATGTTCAGTGAAATATTGTGAAGTGAATTGCTGTGATTTTATTTAAATACTTCTAGGGATTAATTTTTAAGATGATGAAGAGGAGTGAGAAAGATAATGTAAGACCATACGTAAGTAGAGATCATGGTCTCTAAAACAAACAAACAAAACCAGTGCATTATATGTAGCAGATGTACAGCGTGGTCTTCATGTGTAAGCCCCAACAACGGGAGCCAGCGCAGGCAGTCTCTGACTCTGTTTCCTACCTGTGGATTCTGTTTCTTAAGAGGGCTGCCTTGTTTGGCTCAGTGGGAGAAGATGTGCCTCTTGACTTGATGTACCAGGATGGGGGAGATACCAAGGGCGGACTCCCCATTCTCAGAGAAGAAGGAGAGAAGGCCCTGTGTGGGGGAGTGATTGACATTTTGTTTGTATAATTTGAGATGTTATTATTTCACCAATGGATGGACACAGTATGGTTGAAGGTCACCAAAAATATTCAAGGTAAGAACATTTATCAAGTGATTAACGTTTTTCTCATTTTCTAAAAAGTACTTTGTGAACAGTAAATAAATAAATAAATACTGAAAATAAATTAAAATTAATAAAACACCTTGATGCTGTAGTTGAGTATTCAGTAACATCCACACATCCACACACAGAGAGAAGAGATGGATAGATAGATAGATAGATAGATAACCAGGAAGGAAACTGTTTCCCACATTACCACATAGCAGGGAAATGAAAAGGAGAAGGACCAAGAGTAGAGTGTACACAGTGTGGGTGCTACCTTACATAGCTACCTTCTGAAACAAAACTCATTCACACCAGATGTGCTTCTGAGACAGCATCAAGAAAAAGGTAACAGAATGTATTGTTTTTCAAGGTCTTAGATAGTTTTCTGAAATGATGTCATTTCTATAAGCTAGCTAACAGTCATGATGGACTACACTTATGAGAGCACAGAGTTCTATCAATTTTGCTATCTCTGTCATATAGAAGTATTTCTGACACTAATAGTCACAGAATAGCATTTGTTAAATGCATTATTTTACAATTTAGTAGTTTAGTTAGTGATTGCTGTTGACAAGTATTTTCTTGAAAATAGTCAGATGTGAAGTATAAATGTGGATTCTTTATTCATTGATGCTACTGCTTCATTGGTTTAATTGTTCACAAGTTTCAAAGGCATTTCCCCCTGTGGATAGTTGGGTAGCTGGAGTCTTTGGATTTTTTTTTTTCCAGCAGTCACAATTAGTTAATATTGATGCTTTGGATGGTCTTGGAGAGATTTGCTTATGACTTCATGAGTGACACAAGACATACTGGGAATATCTTTGAAAGAGCATGTTCATCTCTTATCAGGTTCATAATTAACAACAAGAAGGAAGATAATTGGATTTGGTTCCTGTGCCTTTAAGACAGTTTTGTAATTGTACAGTTCCCTCCTACCCCCATCTATGAAATTGTGTCTGTGGCATCATTTTGGTATTCCCTGTTTCCTTTAAATATGTTACTGACCTGTTTACCCAAAGGTCCTAGATGAAATGAGAGGAAACCAAATTTACTTCATATGGACTTAATGCTGAAAGACCCAAGTTCATCCCAACATTACATGATGAACATACACACACACACACACACACACACACACACACACACACACACACACACACACACTGTCCTGATTTAAGAACAGAGAAGGTGATCATTTAGTGTGTGATATATGTCAAAAACTTTCCAACAAAAGGAGTTAAGTAATTAGTGAAATTGTTTCCTTTAGAACGTAAGATTTTTCCAGATAATATATATATATCTTTGGCATCCTTTCTCTCACCTGTCCCAACATAAATGTCCAAATATGCACAGGAGAAAGCCCCTCTAATTCTTCCACAATGGTTTTCTACAATTTTTTATGATAGGATCTTGAGTGGCATTCTGAAGCCAGACCTTGCCAGAATTCAGAAAAATAAACACCCACGAAAACAAAGCCAGATGCTGAAAAGTCCCCTTTCTCCTGTCCCTGCCCCTGCTCAGGGCCACATGGTGATGCTCCTTTGTGCAGAGTATGTGCATCAGTGAGGAACAAGAACCAGGACTGGGATTTTGCAAGGAATCAAAAATCTAGGCAGAGACATAGCTACTCATAAAATCTGTTTAAATAGTAGGCTGTAGTCAGGTTCTTTGATTGGGAAATAGTAGCAACTTTTATTTAGAGCTCTATTACTGAGAAGAAAGAATTTTTTTCAAATTTGCCTTGGTTATAGAAAAATAGTATTTTTTCACATAATTGGTAGATTGGGCAATCCAAAGGGGCTGTTTTCATTAACATTGTGTTTATCTGGTGTGTATAGAAAAGCCTTCTGATCATGGAGCAATTAGTAGGATTTATGCCGTTTAAAATTCTTGACCCACTGATAGATTCAGGCGTCTACAATGAGTGTAGACATAGCTTCTCATTACACAATAATCCCTGGGCGGGGAAGCAGGAAAGATCTGGTTTGACTAAGCGAATAAATGAGCTGAAAAATTACATTTACTGTAAGTACTCATGCCCAGGGTGCCCAGGCCTTCCTCTGGCACACAGCAAGTTCTATCTTCCCTTTGATGGAGGAAATGAGAGATTAGGCTGCACAGCTGATTTTTATCCCAGTCACTGCACAAACTGTCAGTGTTTGTTTGAGATTTCATCCTAGTAAGCTGTTTATCACTCTGACTTTCTTTGTTCTTCCTAGCTTTGATATCAGTCGACCAGATTCTTGTCCTAAGTAACTCTAGGGGAATTTCAGGACAAGAGTGATGCTCTCTGGCTTGACATGTGAAACAGGGTCTTGCTTTCTCCATCATTTGTCTTTGCTTGTCTGTGTGTCTTTCCTTTCCTTTTTTCCCCAGTTTAGTTCATGTTTAGAGTGTAGAGTATCGGTAAAACAGGGAGAAATGGGACTTCTCTTGAATTTCTCATTTGGATTGATTTTTCAAAGAGCTGCAGAATAGCAATAAATGCTTTCTCTAGTTTTGCCGCAGGGGATCCCATCCAAAGGCAAGTGTTTATGTCCTCGGTGAAAAATAATATCCAAGCTGATTTCTGTGCTTTGGTTGCAAGTATAGGATCCTATTAGCTGATCTTATAAGATCAATCCTTCCTAACCATTTACAATTGATTATTGAAGAATGTTTGAAAAATCACAGCCAATTTGGCTCACTTGTTATTTTTATATTGTCCATAGATTTTTGCTGATAGTAGCATCATGTACATATGGCTTTGGAATCTAAGTCATTAATGTTGTCATCAATGTCATTCCTTTCTGCAGATTTTCTTTGTTGACAGATGTATGATTTATAAATATACTTTGGTTTGTGTGAATCTGAATTTGTTGTAAAACAACTTGGAATTGATATCCCTAAGGGATCTACAAAACATGATTTATAAACCTATTTTAGTATATATGATACATATATATTTATATACAGGAGATATTTACATTCATATTAAATTTGGCATATGTCAGATTGCTAACTAAAATTATACTAGCTAGAATTATAATAGTTCAGTAAAAAATTAGAATAATTGAAATTGATTTTACATATGGTTGTAAATAAAAGGCATTTGAATAGGTATAAATAAACATAGAATATTCAGCATTCAAAAATCACCCAAAACTAGAGTACAATAGGAAAAAGTAGAAAGGGAGCAGTAACATAGAGGTTGCAGAACGTAGTCTAGGTTATAATTAAAGCCATTGTCTATCAGAGCATTCAAATATTGTAATCAGTACATGAGAATACTATTTCTTGGTTGCAGAAGACTTAATGTACATTCAGTCTGACTTTAAGTTGACCCATAGGGGTAATATTATCACCAACAGAATAAATATATGATGATAGAGACAGATGTGTCTTTATGAAGGAAGTAATTAACACATACACAATACTATTCTTCATTGCTTTATTACATAATATAGTATAAACAATATCTACATACAGAACTACTATTCCATGAAGATCTCCAACCATGCGAATCTATATAGTATTGTGTGCATTACGCTTCATTGTTTGTTTCTTACTAGTTTAATATAAAATAATTTTTCTTACAGTCTATATTAAAATAAAGACATAAGAAATCCTTAATTTCACTCACATATTAGTTGGAAGCATGTTTCCATGAAGAAAGCAATGAAAGGCAACTCTGAAAACATATCTCTCTGGATACTGGGCTTCCAATTCCCAAGGACTCATTTCTCAAAGATACTACTGTCAATCTTTGTCATCTAAGACAGTACCAAGAACTTTTATCTGAATCTTAGAAAAATTTTACTAGATTTTATCCCAAATTTTATTTTTTATTGATAATTTTTTTTATTTACATTTATTACATTTCAAATGTTATCCCCATTCCCGGTTTCCCCTTCACAAACCTCCTCCCATTTGCCTCTATGAGAATCCTCCCCCACCCACCCACCCACTCCTGCCTCTCTGCTCTAGCATTCCCCTACACTGGGACATCAAGCTTCCACAGGACCAAGGGCCTCCTCTCCCATTGATGCTAGATAAGTCCATCCTCTGCTACATGTGCAGCTGGAGCCATGGGTCCCTCCATGTATACTCTTTGGTTGGTGGCTTAGTCCCTAGGAGCTCTGGGGGGTCTGGTTGGTTGATATCGTTGTTCTTCCTATGGGGTTGCAAACCCCCCACCCAAATTTTCAAATCTGATTTTACTGGCCAGTCAATTCAAACATTGTTGAATGTGTCAAATGTATTGTCACTATGACTCAGTTTACAAGTTGAAACAATGTTACATATTGATGTTAAAATATAAACACAACAAATGATAAACAGGTGGAATCAAGACTCAAGAGAAGAGTTATGGGTTACATAAGAGAAACTTATTTCTTATTTTCAGTTAGGAGTGTGTATTACAATTTTTTGTCAGTTGTACACATTTTGATCCAAGTTTTGAATAAAAATCAAATTAGTTTCCAAAAATTAAAAAATATAGATACTCCATGAAGTACATTTCATTAACTTTATATCTTTAGAGTAGTGTGTGCTTATTCTGAATTCCTCTCAGAGAACTCATTAAATCCCCATGTCCAAAGAAACTGCATGCCTTTGTTCTGAGACAAAGATATTATGGAAGCTGGGTCCTTAGTAATCCCATAATCCCACAAGATTTATGAATTCACGTTTATATAGGCCTAAACCAAACTAAAGAAATTGTAGTTTTCCACTGAGCTGTTTAATTTACACATAAAATTTACTTCTTTTATGGTCATACAAACAATAAATTAACTCTCTACAGCACCAAACTAAGACAGTGAATAAACCTCAGTATGCTCTTAAATTCTACACTTACATACTTAGAAACTTCAGGTGTATAACGAAGATAGGCTTCTTAAGATTACCCCTTTGCTTCTGCCCCATGCAGTTTTATAGCACTGAGAGCAGCTTATGCATGTTGCCCACAAATGTGTGTAGAGGTCTTTAAGCACGTGTTACAGAAATCTAGACATTCATTTGAGAACTTGTAAACATCTGTTTAATATAATTTATACCATAAATGATCTTATTATCTCTCTACACACACTTCCTATTTCCCCTTTTATTATATGGGTATTGTTTTCTCATTTATCCTTATGGGCCAGGAAAATGTCTACAATGTTAGGTTTGTTTGTGTTTATCCTCCCTGTCCAGAGTCTACATTTCTGATGTCTTTATATATTCAACTGTTTAATGCAAAGATTCACTTGTATGAAAGGATATTATCTGTAGAGCTCCTGAGATTTGAAAGATTTTTCTGCAAATGCTTAGTTTTGTGTAAATTTGATTTAGGATTAGCTAAATAAATTTAGAGAATATTTCAGTTAATATTTTAAACGAACTACACAAACTATATGAAAACACAACTATGCTATCATATGTAAAATTTGACCATTTTATAAACTAAAATGCATCCAATTAACACTCATGTATTTAATTAATAGCTGAGTTATTAAAGGTATCATACGAGAATGAACATGGGATGTTACATCATAATCCAAAAGGAGCATAGTCTCTAAATCTTATTAAATACCCGTATGTATTATATGTTCTTTGAGCATATTACATACTTTTTCTCATCTAATTATCTTAAAAATTAGTGTACTCCATTTTGTACATTTGGAAACTACTACCTGGAAAAGTAAATTGACTTTGCTTATCTGAAATCAAAATCAATGTCTGCTTAATTCTCAAATCCATGCTTGCAAATTTCACCAACAGACATGCATTTATGGACAGCATAGCTTTCCAAAAGTGTACCTACTTCCAAAACAAAGATTTTGAATGATTTCATGGGAAAATAAGACTTTCCTATTATCTTGATAGAATCTGATAGGCCTACATTCTCCTTGGTACCAGTTGGTTACAGCTAAATAGCAGCCACACTTTTAATACTGGACATTCTGTGTAAATGTGCTGTAGCTACCCCTAGCTATCTCTAGTTGCTTCTGCTGGTCATTTCTATAGGAAGTCAAGTTTGAGACATCCACATCATTCCATGTTTTCTAGATATTAATGAATGTTATTGCAGTAAAAACATATCAAGGTATAATTTAGGAGTAAGTTAATAGATTAAAATGATGACTTTATTATTGATACAGTTATTGAAAAATTAGATATGGCTATAGGGTAACAGCGGGCTTCTTATTACACATGTATATAGAAAGACATAAAAAATAAAAGACTAAATAGTGCAGATATTAACAACTGAATAATAAAACTGTGCTGATGGGTGAAGAAATAGTAAAGGTAAAGCCCATCACTCGAAAGATAATTTTGAGAAGATTATACAACATATGATATTAAGAATAGAAAACTACAGGGCTAGAGAGATGAAACAACTGTTAAGAGTACTGGAAACTCTTTCGGAGATTTTGGTTTGGTTCCCAGTACCTATTTGGTAAGTAACAACCATCTGCAACTCCCGTTCTGGGGCACATGATGCCATCTTATGGCCTCTCTGGTCACCATTCATACAAGTAGTACATAGACATACATTTAGAAAGGTAGCCATATATATATAAAGAAATAAAAGCATATGTAACTAATGGAAGTTAATCAAGAGATTTGCGGTGTACATTGAGAAGACTTACTACATGTTACAATGCTTTTCATATCATATAAGGAAAAGAAAATGAAGAGAGAAAATATTTAAAATATTGAGTTCCAAAGATGGTCAGATATGATAGATGATTAACAGCTGCTTTTGTCTGACACAAAAGGAACAGAATCAGAAAGTCATAGGCCCTATTCAAAATGGTTGGAGGTGAAGGAGCTTGGGAAATTCATGAAGGAAGCAAGTCACAGAGGACAGGTGGAAATTATGGAGAAGCAGGAGGGAACAGAGCATTCATAGCCAAGCCACAGAGGGGAGCAAACAAGCCACTGGGCTCTTTGGGGGAAGAGGCAGTTTTTCATTGATAAACAATCTTTTTCCTTATTTTTTTTGTTCTTCTTTCCTACCTCTTTGGTTTTGCTGCTCTATTTTTAGTAATATTTTTTGTCTTTGAAACACTCTTGAAAAAGAATGGTGCATTTCATTTCTATTCTGTTTTACACTTGCATAATTTTATTGATTTTTTTTCATTGCAAATATTAATTTATTTTCTAACCTCTTGTTCCTTTTTCTCTCCTGTATAATGTACTCTTTCCTTCTTCTTTCTTTCTCTTATTTAACTTTGCCTTTTCTCAGTTGTTTTCTCTCTAACTGACATCTTTCTTTATATCATTTAGTGTTTCTACATTCAGCCTAAATAATTTGAAATTTCATAATACTCTCTACTTCAACCTTTTTTTTTATAACAAACTTTTATAATAGCAAACTTTCTGAAGAATAAAGCAAGAATAATTGTCAATAACAAATGCTAGATAAATACTTAAGAATAAATTGAATTAGAGAGATGAAAGACAACTTTTAAAAAGTGAGGAAACTGACACAAGTTGGAAAGAATTCCAATGCTCTTTGTCGTAATGGCAGAATTAGTATTTTTTAACTTTTTATGGATTCTTTGTGAATTTCACATCATGAACCCTAATCCCACTCATTTTCCCACCCCTTTATATGTGCCCTCTGCCCTCACAACCCTCTCCTAAAAGAAAAGAAAAAGTAAATATAAACAATACATTTTTTTAAAAAAATTAAAAAATAAAATATAACAAAACAAAATAAGCAAGCAAACCATCTCACTACAATGGCTCGTGGTATGTTACACAGTGTGCTGTTTTGGCAAAACAGCTCTTCTTGCAAGTGTTCATTTCAGTGAGTCACTGTTCCGGGTCTAGGTCTCTGGTTTCTCTACACCATCAATATTGGATCCTCATTAGCACTCCTTTTGGATATCCTGTTGTTTTCCCATGTCATTCAGCTTTGGTTCTACAGAATTGGTCCTTTTATGTTTTCCAGCAGTTCATAGATGGGGAAGATGTTGGGGTAGGCCAACTCATAGCCTTGGAACAAGGACTGAGTGAAAGTTGAGTTGTTCAGGCCTCCAGCTCTTGTGTAACATGCCACCAGGAACAGTTCTACTGTGTTGTTCAGACAAGTAGGGTCCACTCTGCTGCCAAGTGCTGCAGTTGGTGAGGAGTAGTGATCAAATTAATATTTTGAGAATAGTAGTTTTACTGAAAGCTCTATACAGATTTGATGAAAAATTTCTTGAAATTCTAATGACACTCTTCACAGAAAGCCAAACAAAACAAAATAGAATTAAAATTCATATGAAATCAAACAAGACCTGAAACCAAAAGCAACTGTGAGTAAAAAGGACAATGCTTTCTACTTTCACATAAATGACGATATGGAGAGGTGACAACAGCCACGTGGTGCTGCTGCAAACACAGATAAGCAGGTCACATGAACATAATAGAGCAACAAAAATAAACTAACAAAACTAAAGTTCTGGATTTTTAACAAAGTGCTAAAAAGTTGCACTGTAGAGGGAAAGCCTCTTCAATAAATGGTATTCAGGAGAGTGTATCCTCATGCACAGGAGGAAAAGAAACAAGTTGATATTATCACACTCACATGTAATATACACATATACACACACCACACAGAAACACCGCACAGTGGCAAACACACACACACACACAGAGACACACACACACACACACAGACACACATCACATCACATAGAAACACCAGACACACAGATAAACAACACACACACACACACACACACACACACACACATACACATTCACACAGACATTCACACACCACAGAAACATACCAAGTACATAAAAATATTTATGTGTATGATCTAGAATCTGAAACTGCTCTAGAAAAACATAGGAAAACATTTCAAAATACAGACATAAGCTAGGACATTTTCTGAAAATGTCTCCAGCAACACAGTGAATAATATCAATAATCACATGGCAGAATAAATGAAATTACAAATTTTCTCATAAGAAAGGAAACAATCAGCAGAATGAAGAGATGCCTATAGAATGTGAGTGGAATGGGAGTTTGCAAGCCATTGATCTGATGGTGTACCAGTTTCCACACTATACGAAGAACTCAAAAATAATAAACATCAGAAGAAATAATAATTTCATCAATAGGGAAAATGAACTATCAGTCAACTCGTAAGTATACTGGATAGTGAACTTGACAAGAATAGCCCCCTTCGTCTTGCAGAATCTTAAAAAAATATTTTTAAGAATTTCTTATATGATTTTTTGGTGACTAGCTCCTTGAGTTCTTTATATATTTTGGATATTTGTCCTCTATCAGATGTGGAGTTATTGAAGTTTTTTTTTTTCCCAATCTGTACATTGCTGATTTGTCTTATTGACAATATCCTTTGCTTTACAGAAGCTTTCCAGTTTCATGAGGTTTCATTTATCAATTCTTGATCATAGAACATGTACCATTGGAGTTCTGTTTAGGAAACTTACACCTTTGTCAATGAATTCAAGGATCTTTCCCATTTTCTCTTCTATTAGATTCAGGGTATCTGGTTTTATGTTAAGGTCCTTGATCCACTTGGACTTGAGCTTTGTGCAAGGTGACTAATATGGTCTATTTTCATTTTTCTACATACAGACAGCCAGTTAGGCCAGCACCATTTATTGAAGAAACTAATCACCAAAAACCAAGCAACCCAATCAAAAAATGTTTAGAACTAAACTGAGAATTCACAACAGAGGAATCTTGAGTGGATGAGAAGCATCTAAAGAAATGTTCAAAGTCTTTAGTGATCAGGGAAATGCAAATCAAAACAACCCTGAAATTCCACCTTACACCAATCAGAATGGCTAAGATCAAAACCTCAGGTGACAGCACATGTTGGTGAAGATATGGAGAAAAAGGAACACTCTTCCATTGCTGGTGGGATTGCAAACTGGTACAACTTTGGAAATCAATTGGGAGGTTCCTGAGAACCTGAGGACCCAGCAATACCACTCTTGGGTACATACCCAAAAGATGTCCCACCTTGCCACAGGGGCACATGTTCCACTATGTTCATAGTGGCCTTATTTGTGATAGCCAGAAGCTGGAAACAACACAGATGTCTCATGACAGAAGAATGGATACAGAAAATGTAGCTCATTTACACAATGGAATACTACTCATCTATTAAGAACTGCTGGACTGAGAGTGAGGTACCAGATGGAGGAGTTGGGGAAGGGACTGAAGGAGCTGAGGGAGTCTGCAGCCCTATGGAGGGAGCAACAGTGTCAACTGGCCTGACCCCCCCCCCCCCCCCGGCTTTCTGGAGGCTGGACCACCAACCAAAGAATACACACGGAGGGACTCATGGTTCGGACCACATATGTGGCAGAGGAGGGCCTTGTTGGCCATCAGGGGTAGGAGAGGCCCCAGTAAAGGGGAATGTCAAGGTGGGAATATGAGAGTGAGCGGGCGGGTGGGTGGGAGGTGGAATTCCCTCATCGGGGGAGGGGGAAGGGTTAGGTGGTCTCCGAAGAGGAGACCTAGAAAGGGGGAAACATTGGAAATGTAAATAAAGTATTAAAAAAAAAAAAAAAAGAAGAAGAAGAAAAAAAAAAACAAGAACATCCTGAGTTTTGCAGGCAAATGGATGGAACTAGAAAATATCATCCTGAGTGAGGTAACTCAGACCCAAAAGGACATGTATGGTATGTACTCATTAATACATGGATATTAGCCAATAAAGAAAAAGTACAGAATACCCAAGATACAGTCCACAGAACACAGAAAGGTCAACAAGCTGCAGGGCCCAAGTGAGGATGCCTCAGTTCCACTTGGGAGGGAGAAGAAAGAAACCACAAGACGGGACGGAGGGACTTTGGAGGAAAAGTGGATAGGGGGCATGGTGAGGAGAGGGGAACCTTATCTGGTATTGGGTGGTGGAAAAGGACTGAAGCCCCAAGGGCCAGCAGAAAGAATGGAAACAGGCAACCTCAGAAGGTAGGAGGTGGGGGGGACCCTCCAGAATACACCAGTGACCTAGGATGTAACAGACTCTCAAGACTCAAACGGAGGGACCTTAGATAAAATGCTCAACAGTAGGGAGAGGGAACTTATAGAGCCCCCACCAGCAGGAAGACAGGGCATCAAGTGAAGGATGGGGTTGCCATCCCACAGTCAAAATCTGAGCCATAATTGTTCCTGTCTGAAAGAATTACTGAGATGGAAATGGAGAGGAGCCTGAGGAAAAGAATGCCCAGTGACAGGCCCAAAGTAGGATCCAGATCAAGAGGAGTTCCCAAGGCCTAACACTATTACTGAGGCTATGAAGTGCTCACCAAAAGGGACCTAGCATGATAGTACTCCAGAAGACCCAACAAGCAGCTGAAAGAGTCAGGTGCAGATATTAGCACCCATCCAATGGAGAGAAGCTTCTGACCTCTGTGGTTGAATTAGGGAAAGGCTGAAAGAAGCTGAGGAGGTGGGAGACCCTGTAGGAGGACCAGCAGTCTCAATTAATCTGGATTCCAGACGTCTCTCAAGCACTGGACCACCGACCAGGCAGCATACACCAGCTGATATGAGGCCCCGACACATGCACAGCAGAGGACTTGCTGGGTTTGTGTTAAATCAGAGGTGATGCACCTAACCCTCATGAAACTGGAGGTCCCACAGAGTTTAGAGGTCAGGTGGGATGGGGTCAGGGTGTGGGGACATCCACGTGGAGACAGAGGGTGTGGGGTAGCTATGGGTTTTGGAACATTCGAAGGGTGGACAGGGACAGGTGAGAATAAAATCTGGAGTGTAAAAAAATAAATTAATTTTAAAAATACAAAGAATTTCTTAATACAGTGTATTTTTATCATATCCACGCCTCCCTTCCCCTTCAACTCCTGTGCCTCTCCACATCTTCCATTCGAATTCATTTTCCCTTCTTTCAAACTCATTACATAATACACAAGCACATAATACAGGCACACATATATATAAAACCTACTTAGTTCAGTTTCTGAGTTCAGTTAATGTTTCCCACAAGTATATAGGTAATGGGCAGCCTAACAGGCAACTGGTTACTGAAGAAAACTGATTCTCTCTCAGCCACTGTTAACCACATATAACTCTCCAACTTGGTGTTGGGCTTTGTGAGTACCAAACCCACCCATGTTGGAATATTGACGGGTGTGGTTAAAACCTGTTTGTATTTTATCATAACCTTTATATGTCAGAATATTTTAACATTCTAATAAAAGTTTTGAATTTAAAGAGGAAATAAATGGTCAATAAATATCTGAAAACATGTTCATTATTCTTAGACATTAGGGAAATGCAGGTTAAAACTTCTGATGTCCTATATCATACCAGTCATACATCTACTATGATAATAACAAATGACAAAAAATTTTGGAACAGACATGGAGAAAAAGCACGCCTTACAAACTGCTGATGGGAATGTAAAAATACTTGATCAATATAAAATTACTGTGAAAGTTCCTCAAAAAAACGAAAGAAGCAACTTTCATTGGTGTCTTAGTCATGATTTCTATTCCTGTACAAGCATCATGACCAAGAAGCAAGTTGGGGAGGAAAGGGTTTATTGAGCTTACCCTTCCATGTTGCTGGTCATCACTAAAGGAAGTCAGGACTGGAACTCAAGCAGGTCAGGAAGCAGGAGCTGATGCAGAGGCCATGGAGGGATGTCACTTACTGGCTTGCTCAGCTTGCTCTCTTATAGAGCCCAAGACTACCAGCCCACAGATGGTACCACTCACAAGGGACCCTCCCACCTTGATCACTAATTGAGAAAATGCCTTACCACTGGATCTCATGGAGGCATTTTCTCAACTGAAACTCCTTTCTCTGTGATAACTCCAGCTAAGTTGACACACAAAACTAGCCAGTACAATTAGGTCCAAACCTGAAGAAATTTAAGTCCCCCTAACACAGCACAGAGATACTGGCACACTGATGTTTATGTCTTCATTCTCATAGTCATTGAGATACAGAAAAAAGCCTTGATATCCATTAACAGATGTATGAATGGGTGAAAAAACATTTAGAATTTATATATAGATTCAATGGAGTTATGAAATTATGTTCAGCTATGAACAAAAATGAAATTAGATCATTCTTAGAAAAATTCATGAAACTGTTCATCATTATGTTAAGCGAAACAAACCATATTCAGAAAGATGAATATTATGGATTATTTTATGCATCTACAGAATTTAAATATAAATGTATTTATATGCAAGTGGGACATGAAAACAAATAACTAAGAGGGGAGGAGAAGTCTAAAGTGGAGAGGACAGAGAACCAAACACAGTAATGGAGAGAAGAAAGACAGGATGCTGCTTCTTTGCTTTCATATGCTGTGTGGGCACATGTGTGCATGTGTGTGTCTGCATACCTCTGTGTTTGTGCAAACCTCTATGTGTGTGTGACTTGAAAGCAGAAAGAAACAGGATTATGTTAATAGCAAGAGATGAAGAGGAGAGATAGAAAGACTAGTGACGGGTAAATGTGAGCAAATGATTCAATACAAATTAAAACAATATTTTGTTTACTTCATAAAATATAATTCAAAACAGTAAAAGTAAAATAAAATGATAATCATTTTTTAAAACCCCTTACATGAACAAATACTCACATGAATCTAAATCACGAAAACAAGAGAACACTCTGTTAAGATCCATAGTGTAAAGCTGCATAAGCTAAACTGTAAGCAGAAAATGTTACAAGGAAAAAGAGAAGACAGATTATTGGTGAATGGGTGACATGTGTGGTAAGAGTCAAGTTAATTTAAAAAAATCTTCAGAAAATAATTATCATCATTATTATTGTGCTGTTACAATTATTATTGCTTCATGCTTTGTACAGGATTATATACCTCTAAATGTTAATATAGTTTACAAATAATTTTCACAATTTAAAACAATCAAAATCTTTATACACTTTATGATCTCACAGCAATGATAAGAAAATATAATTTCTGACAAGGGAGACTGCATTTAATAAACAAACACTTTAGAAATTATTTTTAAATCAGTTCACTTTACTAATAAGGTAAACAAACAGAAAAAAGGTGGAAATAATTAAGCAGACATGACACAAAACTAGTAAGTGTATATAGGCAATAATGTCAAAAGAAAATCCTACTTGTGATAAATAATATCATGAAAGTCAAAGGAAATAATTACACACAGCTTCTCAATTTCCTGATAATTTTGTAAGGAGGATTTATATGTATGTATGTAGGTGCACATTTTCATAGCATATATTAATTTAAAAAACAATGGTTTTTCTTATGACATTTTCATAATGTGTTTTTATATATTTGAATCATGTGAGCCCATCAGTCACTCTTGTTCTCATTCTTCCATCCACCTAATTCTCGTATTTGTTCCAAATACTCATTCTACTTTCAAACCATATTTTCTTTCTATCTAGACTCTGTATAGGAATGAAAATATGCAACATTGATATTTCTGAGTTGGGTTTTACAGGGAGTGAGTGGAGCCCTCAGTGAATGTATTGTTTGACATAGGCACAGCCATGTCAAGAACCCAATGCTCTAGTCACAGAGGGGTGCTAAAGACTTCCTAGGCAAGGTGAGGAGGGATGCTAAAACCTTCTGGTCCCTGTGTGAATGCTGATTGTGCAGAAAATGAAATGTCCACCCTTACTCCTCATCCCCAGAATGTTACTGCATGAAGACCCTACAGAGGTTACTTGTCCAGAGAGAGCTAAGTTGTCTCATTGTTCACCATATACAATAACCCACCTTTCTGTTCATATAAGGAACAAGCTGAACTTCTGGTAGGTATCAGAGCCCAAACCATCTAATTGCAGATTTTCTGTACATGTGTCTGTGTCTGTCATGTCTTTATTATCTCACCATCTCAGTCCAGTGAATCCCATGTGATGCTGAGCATGGATGGAGCTTATGCTGCTCTTCATGATGATCTTCACTTCTGGGCCTCTGTCCTTCGAGTGACATGATTCTGTTCATATTGAACAGTACACATTATGTATGTGCAGTACCCTTGTAGACTAATTGCTTAACTACTATTTTAAATTGTGCTTAAGTTTGGATTATACATATCTTTATTGTGTTAGATTTGATTTTTCTTGACATAAATTTAGTAGTGGTATACATTTAGATTGTATAGTAGTCTTTGTGTCAGAATTTTGAGAATCATTTGTAGTTTCCACTGTGGCTAGATTCATTAAAATTTCTGTCAGTGTATAAATGTTCCTACCCATTTCTCTTCCTTATCCAGTTTTCTATCCCTTCCTTCCTTCCTTGTTTGTTTGTTTCCTTTCTTTCTCCATTTCTTCCTTCTTGCTTTAATGTTTTAAAAACCTCAGGTGACAGAACATATTGGAGAGGATGTAGAGAAAGAGGAACACTCCTCCATTGCTGGTGAGTTTGCAAGCTGGTACAACCACTCTGGAAATCAATCTGGAGGTTCCTCAGAAAATTGGAAATAGATCTACCTGAAGACCCAGCAATACCACTCTTGGGAATATACCCAAAAGATGCCCCACCTTGCCACAGGGATACATGTTCTACTATGTTCATAGTGGCCTTATTTGTGATAGCCAGAAGCTGGAAACAGCCCAGATGTCCCACGGCAGAAGAATGGATACAGAAAATGTGGCTCATTTACCCAATGGAATACTACCAAGCTATCAAGGATGAGGACATCCTGAGTTTTGCAGGCAAATGGATGGAACTAGAAAATATCATCCTGAGTGAGATAACTCAGACCCAAAAGGACATGCATGGTATGTACTCACTAATAAGTGGATATTAGCCAAAAAAATAAAGTACAGAATACCCGAGATACAGTCCACAGAACTCAAAAAGGTCAACAAGCTGAAGGACCCAAGTGAGGACACCTCAGTCCCAATTGGGAGGGAGAAGAAAGCAACTACAAGGGGGAGGGAGGGAGGGACCTGGGAGGGAAATGGTATGGGGGGAATGGAAACCTTACCTGGTATTGGCAGGGGGAAAAGGACTGAAGCCCTGAGGGCCAGCAGAAACAATGGAAACAGGAGATAGGAGATGGAGGACCCTCCAGAATGTACCAGAGACATGGGAGGTGAGAGACTCTCAGGACTCAAAGGGAGGAACCTTAGATGAAAGGCCCTACATTAGGGAGAGGGAACTTGTAGAGCCTAACTCCAGCAGAAAGAGAGGGCATCAAATGAGGGAGGGGGTTGCCATCTCACAGTCAAAACTCTGATCCATAATTTTTCCTGTCTGAAAGAACTTCAGGGATGTAAACGGAGAGGAGTCTGAGGAAAAGAAGGTCTAGCAACAGACCCAAAGTAGGATCCAGATTAAGGGGAGGTTCTAAGACCTGACACTATTACTGAGTCTATGGAGTGCTCCCAAAAGGAATCTAGCATGACTGTCCTCCTAAAGACCCAATAAGCAGCTGAAAGAGCCAGATGCAGATATTTGCACACAACCAATGGAGAGAAGCTGCTGACCCCTGTGGTTGAATTAGGAGAAAGCTGAAGAAGCTGAGGAGGAGGCAGACCCTGTAGTAGGACCATCACTCTCAGTTAACCTGGACCCCCGAGTTCACTCAGATACTGGGCCACCACCTAGGCAACATATACCAGCTGATATGAGGGCCCCAATACATTACAGCAGAGGACTGCTTGGTCTGCGTTTAGTCAGAGAAGATGCACCTAACTGTCAACTAACTGTGGAGGCTCCAGGGAATTTGGAGGTCTGGTAGGGTCGGGGTAGGGAGTGGGAGCTGCAGGGTAAGGGGTGGTGACATCCTTGTGGAGGAGATATGGGATGTGGAATAGTCAGAGGATGGCCCTGGAGGGAAATAAAATTTGTAGTTTAAAATAGACAAATTAAAAAAAATTCTGTTCAGTTTAGTATGGAACTTGTGCATTTAACATTCAAATTCTAGGAATAAAGAAGTGAGCCACCATGCCAAGCTTGAAGTCTGTGTTCTTGATAATTGCTGTTTTGATTGATATGAGATTAGAATCTCGGTGCTGTTTTGGTTTATTTCCTTGATAGT
Organism: Uromys caudimaculatus; assembly: GCA_028551405.1. Taxonomy (NCBI): domain Eukaryota; kingdom Metazoa; phylum Chordata; class Mammalia; order Rodentia; family Muridae; genus Uromys; species Uromys caudimaculatus. The sequence continues at coordinate 67,580,488 of CM052716.1, read as the reverse complement.
TGAAAATTCTGACCATTTAAATTTTTTATTTGTCATTGGTACTTTTACTTTTGCAAATTGTCATTTTTCTCCACTTATCAATTGAATTTGTTGTTCTTTTGTCATTTATTCTTTTGTGTGCATGTGTGCACATACCTGTTTCCGTGATAACCATATAGGTGTGTGAACACATGATGACCAAAAGACAAACTCAAGTATTATTCCTTAGCCATTATCCACCTCTTTATAAGTAATATTTTTATTAAGTCTTTCAGTTTCCTACAATATATTTTGATCACATTCATTTCCTACCCCAATCCCTCTCAGGTCCACCTCTTCCTCCCTACCCCTTGACTTACTGATCTCTTTTGATTTGTCCAAAGTCCTCTAATTCAATTTGTGTTGCCCACCTACTCTTGGGGTTGGGGCATGTCTGGGATGTGCTCAGCCTTTCAAGGACCACATCATAAAAGAAAACTGATTCTCACAGCAGATATAGAATGTTAACATATCCTTAGCTGGAGATGGGACTTCATGCCTACCTATACACCTTATACTAAGATTTTGTCTGACTGGAGCTTGTCCAGGTCTTGTGCTTTTTGTCAAAATCATTGTGAGTTCACACACGCAATTACACTGTTTTGCTCAGGAAAGTGGTATTTCTTTAAAGGTATATACCATCACTAGCTCTTACAATCTTTTTTACCCCCTCCTCCATAAAGACCCCAGACTCTTAGGATCGAGGGTGTTATAGATATCCATTTTAGGGCTGGGTAATCTACAGTATTTTATTGTACATTTACTACATGTGGGTCTCAGTCTTAGCTTCCACCTTCTGAATGAAACTTCTCTGATGAGACTTGAAACTATAACAATATATATGTACCCTATAGAAAATGTAGCAATTAATTATTAGAGGTTATTTTAATATTATGTCTAGTTAGCAAAATAACAGTAGTAAGTCATCCCCTATAGACACACAGGGTCTTATCTCTATTTTCCATGCCAGGTACGGGTTCCTTCTCATGTAGATAGCCTTTAATCCAATCAGAAAATGGTCGGTCACTACCATGATATTTGTGTACTATCACACCCATGTGAATATTTAGCCAGACCAGCGATTACTACAGCTCCATGGCTTTACAGATGAATAAGACTGTTGATTATCTTTCTCCTCAAACTATTTCACTAAATAGAAAGGGAAAGGACAAATTTCCAAATGATTTTTATAAAGTAAGTATGACCCTGGTGCCAAGACCTGACAAAGATCCAACAAAAAAGGAAATGATGCTCCAATGACTCTGATAAGCATAGAGGCAAAAATTGTCAATAAATATACTTGCAGAATGAATTCAAGAACACATAATGAATAGTACTTACCATGATAAAGTCATCTTCATCCCTAAGATGTAGAGATGATTCAGCATTTTAAAATCAATAAATGTAATGTACTGCATAAACGTACTCAAGGACAGAAACCACTTGATTATCTAATTAGATGCAGAAAACGCCTTTGACAAAATCCAGCATACCTTCATTATAAAAGTCTTGTCGAATGATAAAGGGGACACATCCAAACCTAATAATGGAAAAATACAACAAGCCTGTGGACAACATCACAGAAAATTGAGAAAAAAGCATTTCCGGTAAAATGAGGAGTAGGTCAAGATGTCCCCCACGGTCCTTCTTATTCAATACAGTACTTAAAGCCTTAGAGAGGGAAGCAAGACAAGTGAAGGAAATAAAGGAAGAAAGTCAAAGTATTCTTTACTTGCTGATGATATGACTACACACACACACACACACACACACACACACACACACACACACACACACACAAACAATTATCTCTTGTTTTACATCATGACCACAAAGTTGCAAAGATTTGTTAATTTATTTGTAGCATACAAAACAAGTAGAAATCTCAGTTAAAAATAATCTAATTTAGAAATGACTGCCTTTTGGAACAGCCTTTCCTTATATTTAAGCTTTGGCATAAATGCCTCAGAGGCAATGGACTTTGGCCTTTTGTTTCATCGGAGAAAGAAAGTAAACATGAATCTTTAGGGTTTTATTAAAGCCATTCATGATGTACCGCAGATTTGCCATTAAAGTTCAAAGAGAGTTTAACTCTGGCTTCTCTTTTAAACAAGGAACTTTCACCTATGGTACTTAGAGAAGTCCAGTTAAACCACATCCACTTGTTGACAATTAAATTTCTGTTAACTAATTAGACATTTTCAAGAACAACTGAAAGCAAACTAGTGTTTTTTACTGTTTCAAAATCAGCAATTGGTGTAATGTCAATTGATGGACATTTCCTTGAACATAGTGCTGTGAAGCTTACACATGAATAAAAGAAAAAATGAGAGCTAGTGGAGCTATTCCCCAGAGGGAAGCACATAAAATAAGAAATGAATATATAATATTAGACTAAAGGTGGCTCCTACCTACAGACAAAGCTGGGTGTAGATTTTTTTCCTTCCTTCTAAATTTGCCTAGCTTTACAGCAAAAGAAAGTTGTTATGGATGAATATAAATAATGAAAGACCAGAAATAAAAGCTGTTAAATATCTTCCAGCACAAAAATAAAAGATTGACTTGTGCGGGCATAAAGGATTAAACTTAAAGCTCCTGGAATTATGCTTATTAAATTCTTGAAACCCTGATGACAGCTTTATGTAAGTGACAGCTCCTTGGTTTCACATTCTACTCTCCTTACATGTGTGTAATAAAATATGTATCTCTTCAGGAAAATAAAAAACAAAATAAAAACAAACAAAAAACACAAACAAACAACCCCTCCCCCAAAAAACAAAACAGAAAGCAAGGGAAATATGACTTACTCATCTCTGCCTCCAAGGGTGACTAGCCTCTTCTTCTGGCTACCAGCATGCATTCCCTCTATCACACTGTACATGTCTGACAGGACAATAGGGACAGCTGCAGCAGCCAACAGTAATGGGCATGAGGGGGTGGGGATGGCAAACTCTGGTCTGGCCCTGGGTCACCTTTAAGGATGATGTCATGTCATCATGCTCCATCATATCTGGTTATTAATCCTCCTCCTCCAACTTGTCACAGACAGGTTACAGAGCTTTGCTGCACTAGAGCCCACATTTTGGAAAATGTGTTAGTGACACAGGTGACATTGAAACCAGGACATTATAAAAATTAGTTTACAATGGAAATTCCTCTTTGTCAGGAGTCTGGGTCAGACAGAAGATGATTCATCTGCACACAGACCTCTTGGCTGAAGAGCACAGTGCTTGCTTGGTGCTAGAGAGAATTTTATTCAAATGGATCAAGATGTTACTTTTGGATCTGGTCAGAATCTTAATGAAGTTGGATGTTAAGATATCTTTATGCTCTGTTTGATTTCCCCAATATTATTAGAGCTTTACCTCTGGAATCACCTATTACTAATTACATTCTCACATATAAGTTTAGCAGAAAAAATCATGCCACTTATTATCATTTTTATGAGTTTATATGCGCAAATAAGAGAAATACAAAATAGACTAGAATTTATTAATATGAAACACTTAATACAGAAAGAGGGAACATTACAAAGTTAGATGTCTGAACATATTGAATGTGCCCAGTTGCCTTTAAATGTCTAAAAAGTATAACCATTATATGCTTTATAGGGATTATAAACTATATTGAAGTAATATATTCAAGCATCCAAAAAATCAAAGTAAATAAAAATAATTCTGCTCATTGCCTCACAGTTAGGAAGGGGTGAGAGTAATAACAATAAAATAATAATGCGCAGGGCGAGGCCAATACATCCTGCAGCAGCCCAGGACGATGCATTTTCTGATGCAGGGAGGGAGCCGGAGGCTTCCAACTCATAAAAATGAATATTTGTCTGCCAAAGAAAGGCTGCACATGTCTTTTCCCCACTGTTGCCCTCCAGGGGCCTATTCTGACCTCGCTTTGTCCCTGTTGGAGAGACAGAAAAGAGAGTGTGAATATGGCGTAGGACATTTAGCTCCAGGAGCCTGCTACTCTGGGGGTAGTTCAGCACCTGCCTCTCCAGGGAGTAATTTAGCACCTGGATCACACTGACCTTGCTGAGTGAGGGCTGTGATGAACACCCTACCTGGGCCTTACCTGAGGGTTTGTTCTCATTAGGAGATGAAGTGAAGCATGGTTTCTAGTTTATCCTTTAACAAATGGGAAAACTGAGGACTGAATACTATCAGTGATAACTTATTCCACTCGTTTTTCCCCAAGAGTTTCTTTACTGAAACCTAAAGTCGCAGTTATCCATGTCAGCAGCTTACAGACATGTTTTCTCAGGAACATAGTATAGACACAAGGATTCTAGGACAACGTCCTTATCTATGGCTTTCTACCACAATTTTTATTCTCAGCTTACATGTGCCATATTTCCTCAGAGTCTCGGGAGATTGAGCAGTGGGGGAGATATGTCTGGCTGGGCCAGACAGGTGTTGGGAAGAGGGTGGCAGAGACAGAAAAATCCTTTTTCGTCAGCCCTTGTTATGCACACTCAAAGCCTGTATGGCAGAGGATCAAGCTCATTACATGGAAACACTTTTTTCGTATGGCAAAATGTATGAAAATCTTAAAGGTCAAGCTGTATGCTACGAATTGTTGAGAAGCTTTGAAGCATTTGCTAACTGAATCATGAATTACAGTATATGTTAAAATGATTATGTTTAAAAATAGGGCACATACACAGAGTTGAAAGTGACTTTGAAAATTCTCTTTATCCATGTACATGCACATGCCTACCCATCACAAAACTTTTAAACTAAAACGTTTATTTTAGAATAGTTTCATATTGGTTGGAAAATAGCAAAGTCAGAACAGTTTGTTTCCATATACCCTAGACCTAATTTTTCTATTATTGTATATTTCTTTAATACTGTCATTAAGTAACATCAATATTGTTATATTATTAACTAAGGTAATGTTTTATTCAGACTCCTTTTTTGTAAAATGTGGAGCTCTTTTCCTTTATTTTATCAACCAATTCAGGGGATCAGATGACATGCATGCTGATCTCTTGGGGGGAACCACTTGACATGCACGCTGATACTTGGGGAAACCATATGACAACATGCACACTGATCCCTTGGGGGTACCACATGACATGCACACTGATCTCTTAGGGCTTTTCTTTCTATGATGCTTTCTCGGGTTTTATTTGCTATTAACCAATTGACAGTTTTGAGTCATGCCAGCTCTATATTTTGGAAAATATCCCTCAATTGCATTTTTCTAATGGTCTTGTGTTATACTGAGAGCATGGGCTTTGGAAAGGAAGACTGTGCACAGGCAAAGTTACAGACTCCTTACATTCTGTCCATGGTGAATACCATCCAAATGAGTTCTATCACTTTTAAAGTTGAACTTGGTCACTTTGGGCAGTGTTTCACAGGATCCTTCACTCAGAAGTTACTCATTTGCTCTCTCCATCATGCTTTTGGAAGGAAGTTACAATCAATGATTCAGTAGAGAAACAGCTGTTCTTGAGGGTGTATTAGCTTCATCATTTATTCAGAGCTCTTTTACATGAGAGACTAGTCTGTTTTCTTCCAATTACTTATACAATCATTTGCTTATATCAATACAAACTCATGTTTATTTAGAATCTGAATTATAACTAAGTTCTATAGATTGTTACACTTGGGGTCAATGTTCCAGAAATTGTTCCCAGTGTGTGGCACTGAGAGCCCTTTCACTTGACTTCTGCAATATGTCTCCAATACTGCAAGTTTTTTATTAGTATGCCCTCTTCTTGGTAAAACAAAATGTTGAAACCTGGAATTAACCATTTCATTAAGGAGACCTGGGTTCTTAATTGGAGAACAGCCTTAGTATCCAGGATACAAAGTCTGGATAGTAAGTGTGCTTGTTGCTAGTTGAGTACTGTTCCTAAGAATTCTCAGTTGACAAAGCAATTAAAATGCGTGGGGTTAAACCAGCCAGACCACATATATGTCTATATATGTTGCTAGATGTAATTATATGTTCCTGTACAGCTGAACAGTTACTACAGATGCCTCCAACTAATGCTGTTCATTAGCACATGAGCTGTTTGAGTCTTTCTCCTTGTTTTGACTGTAAATTACCACTCCAGTACTAAGACACTTGGCTCTCTCTTTCCAGTAACTATTGATTTAGTTCTCTCTCTCTCTCTCTCTCTCTCTCTCTCTCTCTCTCTCTCTCTCACACACACACACACACACACACACACACACACACACACACACATTTACACATACCACCATCACCACCATCACACTACTATACCCAAAAACACAGCACACAGGCCCCTGATGTCCAGCACACAGTGCTATTTTTATTAGTTATTCACAGAAATACATTTATAAGACACTTCTGCTGTAGGCACCATACAAGTTGGATGTGAGATATAGAGAAATCAAACTGGAACTGGCCTGGAAGCTTCCTATCTAATGTCTGTCTCTCATGTTACCAGGTATTGCTATGAAGATTGCTGCTGTGTAAAGGCAATGATGGTCTATACCAGGAATGAACTCTACTAGCCATAATATTCTGACAGGCAAGGTACACTCATCAGTGCAGTGAGGCAGTGTTGGCTAGTTTTATGTGAACTTGACACAAGCTAGAGTCATCTGAGAGGAGAGAATCTCAGTTGAGAAAATGCCTCCATAAGATCTGATTGTAGGACACTTATAAGAAAGCATCATAGCTGAGCAAGCTATGATGAGCAAGCCAGGGAACAGCACACTACCCACAGCCTCTGCATCAGCTCCTATCTCAGGGTTCCCATGCTGTTTGAGTTTCTGCCCGAGCTTCTTTATTGATGGACTACGTATGAGGAAGCATAAGCCAAATAAACATTTTCCTCTCAAACTTGCTTTTTGGTCACGGTATTTCATCACAGCATTAGAAGCCCTAACTAAGTCAGAGGGTGTGGCTGCTATAAGGAAAAGCAAATGGTTGTTAATTGAATTTGGGGCTTGCTGACCAGAGGAAATCCATACCTATTACTGTGTGAACCTTCTCCAAACCCCATAACTAAAGAGCTCTTAGAGCTAAGATGACCGCTCAGCTGAACCTACATAGCTTTAATCCACCCTCCATCCATGTTTATATTTACAGACAAGAGCTACTCCCAGCACTCAAGAGAGAAGCTTCTTCTTGTAATGGATGACCCATGGTTACACAAGATATTGAGAAGAAAGGAAAGTTGAAGGAAAGACATGTACACTATTCCATTAAGGCTCAGGAAACATTGCTAAAAGGAAGGCAGAAATAATGTAAAACCTCAAAGATGAAAAGTCTATCTTTACCCTCCTAAATCTGTTTTAAAATCATTACATATATTACCATTCATGCTTAGAGCTTTTGAAAACCACCTGATATCTATCTTTCAAACCTTTTTCTCTTCATTTTAAACTGCCATCAATCACTGCTCTGATCATGCTGTCTCTTGATGTTTTCTTTTCCAGAATGTCATAGATATGGAACTGCACAGAATGTAGACTTTCACACTGCACCTACAGACTTGTCAATATTAAATTAAGATTCATCCATGCATGTGTGTCTTCTTTTATTACTAAATAGTACTTCAATAAATGGATGCATTAAATTTTGCTTATTCATTTATTTACTGAATGATACTTAGCTGACTCTATTATTCAAACAGAAATGATAAAGCTAATACTCATTCATGTGAACATTTTTGTTTGATTCATGCTTTCAGATTCACTGTGTAATACTACAGACCACAGTCTTCTGGTCATGCTGTTGCTTTTGTGAGAAACATTCAAATTATCTTGTAAAGTGACGGTTTTTAATTTATTCCTAGAATGGTTTTGAGATAATTTGTTCAATATTTTCATTCTTAGTTGGCATTATGAGTCTACTAAACTTCACAGTTATTATGATTTTTATGTTGTACTATCCGACTAACAGTGGCTCGAATGTTACCACTGTCTCATGCTGTGAACGATCTGTGCATTCTTACTTGCGTGTTCTATCTTCTCTCTTGAGGCATCTACTTATATATTGCCCCAGTTGCCTTTCATTGGGGCACTTTGAAAGTCCTTGAAGCATGAATATTCTATGTAAATTCTGGAACAATTTTTCCATTGAAAGTGTTCTCCAAATATTTGTTCAAAATGTGACCCATTTTGTTATATTCCAAATAGTGATCTTCGATATTTGATTTTAATAAAATCAATTAATTATATTTTTTCATGAGTTGTATTTGGGATACAAATCCAAAATTTAATCACCAAATTCAAGACAACTGAGATTTTCCTCCACATTATTTTCCTGTAGTTTCATACCTAGCCCTGAATTTCCCATTTAAAGCAATAATCCACTCTGAGCCAATAATAATGGAACAATAATGATTTTGTGGTTGGGCTCAAAGCTTAATATGTTGAAGAAAATCCTGTTAAAAACACTATTTGTTGAATGACTGTTCTTTCTGAATTTAAAGCATATTCTGATTTTTCTACTGTAAATCTTTTTTTAGGTTTTGGAAAGTTTCGATTTTTCTACAATGTGTTTCGATCACATTCACCTCCTTTCCTACTCTCCCAGCTTTTTCTTACTTAAAAAGAAATCCCTTAACACAAATTTTGTTCCTCAAATGGTGGAAGATATGTGGTCTTCTACTAGAGTATGGTGACCTAGAGGTTAACAATTACCATTTGCTCCATATTTTTTAAATTTAATTTAATTTTTTTTTACTTATACACTTCACATTCTGCTCATTGATCCCACAATCCTTCTTCTATGTCCCTTTCCCTGCTCCTCTAAGAGGGTGGGAGCCCCTCTGTGTACCCCCCAACCTTGGCACTTCTAGTCTGTGAGGCTAGGTGATTCCTCTCCCGCTGAAGCCAGACAAGGCAGCTCAGCTATAAGACCATATCCCACACACAGGCAACAGCTTTTGGTATAGCCTCATTTCAGTTGTTCCAGACCCACATGAAGACCAAGCTGCACATCTGCTACTTCTATGCAGGAGGGCTAGGTCTAGGCCATGTATGTCCTTTGGTTGGTGGTTCAGATTTTGGGAGCCCCAAGGATCCAGGTTAGTTGACTCTGTTGGTCTTCCTATGGAGTTCCTATCCCCTCTGGGATAGCAATCCTTCCTCTTGTTCTTCTATAAGAGTTCCCAAGCTCCACCTACTATTTGGCTGTGGCTGTCTGTATCTGTCTGAGCCAGCTTATTTGCTCTATATTTTGGGGTGAGTGGTATTTTGTGACCATCTCCCCTCTATATTTGTAATTTGGTCTGTCTTGGGCTTGCATAGGTTTTGTGAATGCTGTGAAGTTTCCTTTTCCTAAGACCATTATTATGCCAAGAACCTATTATTAAACAGGATAATGACCATAAGGCTGAACTTCTTAGTATTATTCTGCTAGATACACATACTATTTAACTGCCTCCTAAAAACTTATTGTAATACTCATGGTTCAGAAGCCTCATTGGAGAGGCTTCTATTTGCAGAAGATGGTGATTACCAAGAAGATTCACAACTGGCCAAGGTATAGAGAAGAAGAGACTATGCCTACTGTGTTCATTTAATGTTGCTCTTATGTGCATGTATACCATTTGAGACAAGATAATCTATCAGAGAGCTCATTCATGGAAAGAATGATTCTCCTTCTCTGAGCATCATTGATTACCTGTAGCTCTTCATCGAGGTGTGGAGCATTGGGAAATATCCTTTGACTACTTAGTCATGTCAATTAATACTCTTATGCAGATCTTGTTTAGGCAACCATATTGTTGAAAATTCGTGAGGGTAGTATGCTTGTCATGTCTAGAAGACATTTTTTAGTAGCAGGTGTCCTGGTTCTGGTCCTCTGGCACTTTTACTCTTTTTGTGATGTTCTCTGATGCTTATATGTAGGAGTTAAATTGTAGATGTACCAACAAGGGATAGGTACTTTATTTTCTGCATTTGGGCCAGTGTAAACTTCTATGGTTGCCCCTGTCTACAGCAAAAATTAATAGTCCATGAGGAGCTGATTGATGTGGGAGGGTCCATCCCCCTGTGGGTGGGGTCATATCTGGGTTGATAGCCCTGGATTTTATGAAAAAAAAAAAAAAAAAAACAGGCTCAGTAAGCTGTAAGGAGCTAAACAAAAGGTAGCACTTCTCCATGGCCTAAGCATTATTTCCTGTATCTAGGTTGCTGCCTTGTTTGACTTCCTGTCTTGGCTTCCCTCTAAGGGCTGTGACTCAGAATACATAAGCCAAGTAAACTTCTTCTCTAGTTTGCTGTGGTCATTTGAATAAAACTAGTTCACATAAGCACATAGATTAGAATACTTGATCAGTAGAGAGTGGCACTATTAGGAGATATGGCCTTTTTTGAAGTTTGTCACTGGAGGTGGGCTTTGAGGTTTCAAAGCCTAAGCCAGGCCTAATGACTCTCCCTCCCAGTCTCTCTACTGCCAATGGATCCAGATGAATAACTAACTCTCAGAACCTCTCCAGTACCATATCTGCCTGTGAGCTGCTATGCTTCACACTATGCTGATAATAGACTAAACCTCTGAAACTGTTAGAATACCCCAATGAAATGCTTTTCTTTATAAAAATGTTGTGGTCTTGGTGTGTCCTCATAGCAAAAGAACAATGCTCTAAGACTGTTGCTTTTGGTCATTGTGTTTCATCACAGCAATTGTAACATTTACTAAGATAAGCACTTTACTTGCAACCCACAAGCAAATATTTTCTATAGGTTGCTGTAGAAATTCTATAGGCTATCTCTTTAAGCAATTAATTGTTGCCCTGGATGTGCAGAAACTTTTGTACTTTGCTAATTATTGGTATTATTTTCTTAGTTTTTAGTATTCTTTTCAGAAAGTCCTTACTTGTTAGCCACCATGCTGGTCTTTGGAATCTACCCTGTGTGCTGAGTCATTGCTTAAGTTTGTATTATTGTTGTTGTCTTCAAGACCAAATTATTTCTGTACTAGGCAATTTTCCAGAATACCAGCAAGTCTACCAAAAGCATGGTTTATCTTTGCTACTAAAATTTTAATTTTAGTTTCCATTTTCCTCTTTTTATTACAAATTTTATCTTTTACTTTATATATCCCACTTATACTTTACTGATATTTGTTTTGCTAAAGATCTTTTTGTGCATTAAAAATGTATTATTTGAAAATTCATATATAAATACAACATATCTTTACCAGCCCTCATTCTCCCCATTCAGCTCTTCCCAGGACCTCCTTATCTCTTCCCCTTTATAATTAATTAACCAAGTAATTAATCAAGTCACTGACTCCAATTAGTGCTGCCCATATGTTCATGGGTGTGGTATGAGGCCACCCCCCAAAGTGGCTCTTTCTTCACTAGCAGCTGCTAATTATCAATAGCTCTTCAGTTAGGACTTATGTCTTAAAGCTCATATCAAACTTCATGCTGGAAGTTTTAGCTGGTTTGATCTTGTGCAGGTCTTATAGAGAAGATAACCACAGTTCCTGTGAGTTTAAAAGTGTAGCACAGGTGCCATGTCTGAAGGACAGCACATCATAGCATGTGTCTCACCCTCCTGCTCTTACATTCTTCCTGTCCCACTTGTTTCCATGTTTTCTGAGCTTTGGGGATGAAGGATTGATGTAGCTGTCTCCTTTGTGGGTGAGGCCTCACAGTTACATATTCTCAACACTTTGAAGGGAAATGAGTCTCTTTGTCTTCCTTCCTCCCTTCCTCTTTCTCTCCCTTCTTCATTCACTCCTCTGTTTTTCTCTCTACCCACGCCTCTCTCTGCCTTTGAGATATCTTGACACCCCCTGTATATATTTTGCATCCCAGCTTCAGTTCACTATCATACTATGGTGATAAAATATGTAGGAGAGTATAATTTCACTTGTCTTCTGATAAAGCCTTCGTGTTTTAGAGGGCCTAATTCTATAGCTTTGGTCTTCAAAACTATTTTTATCAGTATACCTCCTCCCTATATTCTTTTCCAGATGGCAAATTTTCCAGGCTATTTCTTGGAAGCCATGATTCTTTAGAATACCTCTCCCTTCCTCCCTCAAATAAATCATTGGTACAAGAATGGAAAATCTTATTTGAAACTTGGGTACGGTTGTGTTTTGCAAGTGTCTCCTTTGATAAACCTTCCTCTTATGAGCCAGGCCTTTCTGATCATGAAAAGTTCAATAGGGTTTCTCAGTGATTAGTCTTCCATAGTTGCATAAGTAGGTATAGTCTGGATCTCCACAGTGAGATCCTGGTGTTATTTCTGAAATTAAAACTATGCTCTGGAAACTGGCATCCTCAGGAGCTTCTTAGTCTTCTGCAATTAATATTGATTAGTCAAACATTTACTTCAAATGTTCCTACCAGATTATCAGCAGTTTCTGCTCTATAAGGAATATCTCAGTATAGAATCTTAAGGTGTTTGTTTTGGTTTCCCAAGTCTTAAACAGGTAGTTTTTACTGTGTCGGGGCCCAGAAAAGCCTTGGAATCTTGGATTAGCTGGGCGTTTCCTGTTCAATGAATGTGTCAATTACCCTAATGCTCTTTATATATTAGAGCTGCATCTGGAATCTGGTGTTAAAAACTGTCCTTCCTTCACCTCATTTTTAATGGTTAACTTCAGTAATACTTCCTGGACCTACTTCTGTAAACTTTTCCTACCGTTTTCTATTTCGCATGTTTGCTATAGCATATATTCATTAGAGATTCACCTCAGAAGACCAAATTCTCTGTTTTGGATGACTCCCAATTTGATCATTGTTAAACAAATACCAAAGGGATTCTAGGCAACTGAAAGAAAGAGAAGGAAATACTTTTCCCACTTTAGAAGAGCCCCTGGCTTTATGGTGTAAATAAACAAGTTCCATGATCAATGAGTCAGCAGGGCACCAGAGTGCAGGAAGTCATTTGAGACTCCAGAGAGTGTGGACGTTTTGATAAAACTAATGGAATTAAGAACAGTTTATAAGGTTTTATATTGTAATTCAAATTAGGAAAACAGAAAGAGGATCATGAAGGCTCAATATAAGAAAATACTAGACATTTTGCAACAATGGGACTCAGCCTTGCTTAGATACTTAAATTTGTTTCTAAGGTCTATGTAGATGCTACTGAGTGATATTAAGCTTTAGTGGACTTAGTTTTGAATTTTCTACTGGAGACTCTCTTGATAGATATGAGGAACAGACAAGCAGGTTCAGCTACTTCTGGATGAAGAAATTTAGGAGGATTTGGATTGAGGTAGTGGCAGGGATGGATGCAGCATAATAAAATGTACGTATTTCATTTCTGAAGGAATTGTAAAGAAAAGGTGTAGGAATTCATTTATAGGAATCTAGTTTATGAGAATTCATGGAAGAAGATGCGGATGCCACATGCTGAGGTGTGACGTGTGGACAGCAGTGAGAGTGGAAGCTCATGTAAGACTTTCAGAAAAATATCCTAAAATTCACTGTAGAGGAAAAGCAGGTATAGATAGATACAACAAGTTAACATCATGTTAATAAATTAAGTTATACAGTTTTTAAAAAAATCCTTGTGCAGGAAGTAGAAGCCATTATTATAGCTTCATTGTAAAAGTCAAATAGTCTTTTATTTCAAACCATGCCACTGAATAGAGACTCTATCCTACTGACCTAGGACAGTTCTACCAATTTTTGAACAATAACCAGAAAGACCTGACTTAAAAAAAAAAAAAGACCATAGGCAATCAAAGTAATTACAGATTGAAAGTTCTGCCTGACTACTTTCTGAGAAATAATCTTTGTAAAATTAGATTAAAATATTCCTTACTTGTACAACATTTCACATTAAATGTTAAAAATTGCCTTACAGATGCTTTTCAGTCTCATGAGGTACCATTTATCAATTCTTCATCTTAAGGCCTGAGCCATTGGAGTTCTGTTTAGGAAATTTCTCTCTATGCCAAGGAGTTTAAGGCTCTTTCCCACTTTCTCTTCTATTAGATTCACTGTATCTGGTTTTATGTTGAGGTCCTTGATCCACTTCGACTTGTGTCTTGTGCAATGTAACAAATATGTATCTATTTTCATTTTTCTACAAACTGATTGCCAGTTAGACTGGCACCATTTATTGAAGATGCTTTTTTTTCCATTGTATATTTTTGGCTTCTTTGTCAAAGATCAAGTATCCCTAAGTGTTTGGTTTTATTTCTGGATCACCAATTTTATTCCATTGATCAACTTGTCTGTCTCTGTACCAATATCATGCAGTTTTTATCACTATTGTTCTGTAGTACAGTATGAGGTCAGAGATGGTGATTCTCCCAGAATTTCTTTTATTGTTAAGAATTGGTTTTGCTATTCCGGTGTTTTGGGTTTTTTGTTTGTTTGCTTGTTTGTTTTTGTTTTTTGTTTTTTGGGTTTTTTGTTTTTTGGTTTTTTTCTTTTCCCCATATGAAATTGAGAATTGTTCTTTCCATGTCTTTGAAGAATCGTTTTGGAATTTTGATGGAGATTGCATTGAATATGTAGATTGCTTTTGGTAGGATGGCTATTTTTACTATGTTAATTCTAACAATCCATGAGCATGGGAGGTCTCTCCATTTTCTGAGGTCTTCTTCAATTTCTTTCTTGAGAAACTTGATGTTCTTGTCACACAGATCTTTCACTAGTTTGTTTAGACTTACTCCAAGATATTTTATATTATTTGTGACTATTGTGATGGGTGTTGTTTCCCTAATTTCTTCGTCAGCCCATTTATCATTTGTATAAGGGAAGGCTACTTATTTATTTGAGTTAATTTTATATCCAGCTACTTTACTGAAGTTGTTTATCAGCTGTAGAAGTTTTCTGGTAGAATTTTGGGGGTTGTTTATGTATAGTATCATATCATCTGCAAATAGTGATACCTTTACCAATTTTTATCCCCTTGATCTCCTTTTGTTGTCTTATTGCTCTGGCTAGAACTTCAAGTCCTATAGTGAATAGATATGAGGAGAGTGGGTATCCTTATCTTGTCCCTGATTTTAGTGGGAATGCTTCACGATCCAGCTCAAAGGGAGACTCCCAGTTCTGCCACTGTTTTTGATGCTATGGTGTGCTTGCAGAGAGGAGCCTGGCATAGCTGCCCTCCAAGAGAGGCCCAACAGGCAGCTGAAAGAGTCAGATGCAGATACTTGCACCCAAACAATGGATGGAGGCTGGGGATCCCTGTGGTTGAATTGAGAAGGGGCTGGAGGAAGCTAAGGAGCAGGGTGACCCCATAGGAAGACTAGAAGTCTCAACTAACCTGGACCATACAGGATCTCTCAGACACTGGGCCACCAACCAGGCAGCATTCACTAGCTGATATGAGGCCCTAACACATATACAGTGGCCTCAGTGGGAGAAGACATACCTAGCCCTCAAGAGACTTCAGGCCCTAGAGAGTGGGGAGGCCTGGTGGGGTGGGGGTGGAGTGGGGGTGGGGGTGGGAACATCCTCTTGGAGACAGGGGTGGGGTGAGGAATGAGATGAGGAACAGTCAGAGGGCAGACCAGAGGAGGATAATGACTGGACTGTAAAAAAAGCTTAAATAAATAACAATAATAATAAATTATAAAATACCAACTCAATCTCTATCAGTGCACCTATTCACTGACTAGTAGAAAATTACTTTTTTAATGAATGACTGAAATACACATTGTTTTCATCATCAGTGATGGTATAATATTATTCAAAAACATCCTCAGTGGCCATCATTGTAAGTGATCTCAGCTACTTGTGACATTTAAAATACTGCTAGTTTAGGTTTGAGCTTTCTTCAATGTTTGTTTCAAGATTATTTTATACTGTTCTTATTTGTTTGTATAGTTATGTGGAGGCCTTAGATTAATTTTGGATGTCTTCCTCAATGAGTCTACACTGTATATTTTGAGACAGGGTATTTTGTTGAACTTCGAGCTCAATGTTTTAGCTTGGGTGCCTAATGAGTACCACCCCTTGTATCTGCTGGTCTTACCCCATTCCAGCAATAGAGTTATAGTGTAGACATCCAAACTTCGATCCTTATACTTATGCAGTAGTCACCCTAATCCACTGATCCATCTCCCTAGGCTTATTTTTCTTATTTTTATCCCTCAAGCTTCCCAGGAGAAGGAATGAGTAGAATTTAATAGATGACTAATAAAAATAACCTTTTATCAAATATTAACTAAATGTGGGTGATGGGCTTAAGAAATGCATGTTTTGCTTTTAAGGGTAGTGAATAAATAGATTTAGTCTGTGGCTTTCCTGGATAAAAAGTGCCTGTGTTGGAGGGAATTCATATTAAGTAAAGATTTTTTCTTCTCTTAAAATTGATGAGTGAGTCATCAAGACCCATCAGGGAGAGCAGGTGTTTTACTTTAGAAATAAAGATACATTCGGCTGACCAAATACACACAAGAGCACATTGGTTACTTAAAAGAAAGATAATAGCATTTACAAAGACCTGAGCATGTTGATGTTGGAGCCCACAAGGGCTGGTAAAGAGAAAAGTTCCATGAATCTTCAAAATCATATATTAGCATGGAAACACCTTCAGTTAAATCTATATACATTTAGAGTTATCGACTTTAAAAACCACATAATAAGAATGTACATGTCTAATATAACTTTGTATTTGCCAAAGATCAGCACTATCTTTTACATTAAGCTGTGCTCTTTGGTACCTGGGAACTACAAGGTTTTACTGATACTCATTTTAATTCTGCATCAGCAGGTTCACTTCTGTTCTGTTCAATTTACAGAATGAATGGAACCATATGCCTAGCATATACTGTATCAGTTAAAGATTACCAAACGAGTTTCTATGGTTTGCTTTTCTCACTAAATGCATGCCTGCATGTGAGAAAAACTCTCAGAAGCAGAATGCTTCCCAGCCTTTAGGCCTGGGGTTGCATTATTTCAAGTTGATCATGCTGTCGGGTATAGTGCCTTTTTCATGGGAATCACATAAAGACCCTGTTCCCTCAGAAAGATTTCAGTAAAATTCCAAATAAAGTTGATTCCTCCTTTGCTTTGTCTTGATTTGGGAATAGAATCCTGGATGTCCATTCATTTACAGTTTTATCTCGTTAACTGGACCTAAAACAGACAGAGACGGGAGACCAAGCAGTTTATTTGGATCAGCTTTCCCTTCCAGCTTTGTTTTTATTAAAAAAGATGTTATAAATCCTTTAGGAACTATTTTATCTAATAAGTTAAAATCAGCAAAATAAAAGTAATGCTCTTTTGAAAACATATAAAGTGCTATTATTTCACAGTATTAACCTGTCTCCGTATAGTGAAAATTCCTACAAACTACATAAATGTCACATGCCACTGGAGGTGGGTATTTCCTGATTTTATTTTCATTGTTTGTTGAGTCTCACATTTTCTTGTATTTTTTTAAATTTAATTTGTGAATAAAACCACATCCCATCTATTCTATGGTCTCATATTTAATTAAAATGTAATTTCATGAGGTAATTTGCCTGCTTTGGGAAATGGTACTCTGATTAAGGCATCATGGTTTGAGTGTAAGCAACAGATGAACCATAGCATGAATGGCAACATGCTAACTCCTCACGCAAACTGGAGACTATGGATTCACGTGCAGTTTCAATTTGTTGTACTGTTTGGCAATCTTTCTCCCTCCATAGAACAATAAACATTAATTCGCCACTCTAAAAGAAGCATATGAAAACATAGTTGTTGAAAGCTCCTTCAACATTTTCCTGCATCATGACACTTGCTTTGGCAACAAGGTAAGCTCACAGTTTATTCTAAAACACATATGCTGAAACTTTTCTGAAAATATTTCGAACTTACCCCTTCTCCGATAGTCATGTTAATGCTTTCTTTCTCAAGATGTTAGATGAGACATCAAAGAGTGGTTATAGTTCAGTCTGTAATTTATTATTGGAGCAGAACGGTATTTATTTGTAGGGAAATTACTTTAATAATCATAGTACCCTTTTTTCAACCTCCAGCTTTGCTAGAATTATTTAGATTACAAACTCAATATTTTTGTTTTTAGAACCATGATAGTTTTAATGTGGAAGTTCATGCTACATTTTTCCAATTGTTCGGTATTATTGAGAAGAGAACAAATCAGTAGACCCTCTCTGTGGGCTCTTTAGTGGAAAAGCTAAAGTCTGGGAAGGCTTTGGTGGGAGGCCTTCGCTGTCCAGGCTCTTGTGAAGGAACCCTCTGTCCTGCAATGGGATTGCAGCTTCTTGGAAAGGGGAGCCATTTATCACAGTCCTAAATGAAAGCATTCTTTAAACACAAATGTCTTTTTCTCCTTTTGTCTAATTACTGAGAGGAAAAGTGAGAAGGAAATGTCAAAACAGAGAAACAGTGGTGTATAGAGAGAGCAGCCACTCTGGGGCTCAACCCGCTTTTGTGAGGGTCTGGGCGATTTGTCAAATGGTTGTGGCATAAGTCAAGCTCTGAGGTTCAAAGGTCTTGACCTAAGGAGTCCTGGAATCAGACAGTGTAAGCAAGGGGTCTGCTAGAATTTTCAGCTGTAGTGGAGATGAACAATGCTGGGATCTGGACATAACAAAGCTTCATTTGCATAATTCAGGTAAGTAATTTTATCGAAACTGACAGGGATGTGACAGGCTGAGAAAGAGACGAGAACACACTCTTGCTGGGAACCACAAGGCGCCTCAGTTAGGTATGTGAAAATAAGTGACAGCTAATCTCTTCACTAAAAAATCTGTAAACAATGCCATTTTACCCAGGACTCACCCATGACCTTTTATAGAGCAGACTATAGATTCTTTAGGCCACTTATCCAGAATATAGCAAAGGGAATTCAGCACATTCAAGCTCTGTTCCAGGCTTTAATTGTGGTAATAATTACCTTCATGAATAAGAGTGCCTTCTAAGGCCTGTCTACGTTGGGAAAAATAATAGACACATTCCAATGTAGAAAATGATCAAAGGTTTAAGATTGAGGCTATATAAAACTATTTTTTTATTAAGAGTAGATTGGAAGAACAGAGTTGAACAGCATATACTAAGAATGTAAAAATGACATGCAATTAGTGCTTTAATTTGTTGAAGTATATAAGAAATCATAATATCCAGTGGTTCATCTCAGTTTGGTTTTTTCCTGTTTTAAAAGGTATGGATTCAAATATAATATAAATTTAACATTGATATGTATACTTGAAAATAAATATATTTAAAATTTAACCATTTTTTCTCTTTATAATATTTTATATCATCAGCGAAATCTAAAAGTTAGGTTTTATGTAGGCTGAGCATCCTTACCAATACTAAGTAATGAAACAAATCAGGTTATCATAGAAGTGTTTCTTTGTTTTTCATAAGAAGCTAAGCTCTTAAGAGCCCTTTCCGTCTTCTTTGTACACGGGGTTGCTTTTATATGTGGATTACCAGGAGATAGCTATATGTGTTGATAATTCTGGCTGCTTACCAGTCATTGCTGACTTTTATAGGCAAGGGTAGTAATGGATGGAAGTAGAATTCAGGCTGGAGAAGAATGCTACTATAATCTAGTTTATTCGAGGAACCATGTCTGCTGTGCCCTTTCTATATGCAAAAATATGAAACTCACTTAGTCAGATGTGAGCTGCAAAATCTCCAAGCCTTTCTGGGTAGCAAATGTACACTCACTCCTTCTGCAGTACATGGAGCACATGTATAGTTTGACCAAAATGTGGATCATTCCATCAAATAGGAAGCAGTTGAGAGTTCTGGCTAGATCAAATGTGGATCGCAGTATTATAAGCAGTCTAATGCATAATTCATGAGGCTTAATGAATATTCCAATTCATGACAGCCAACTGGCTCCATAGGTCACACCTCCCAGTCTCATATAAATAAAGAATGAGATACTGGAAAGCATACCAGCTGAACCAAACCGAGTGCCAAAAACATGCATATTAATGAGGCACTATAATAGATACTTGACTCTTTGGAAGTGCCTATATTGGTTTCCAGCTACAGAGAGAAAGAAAGTTCACAACGTACCTTTACACACACCATACTGTGCACAAAAAGCAGCTTTTTCTATGAAATATGGAACTGAATTATACTGATGTGATTTCAGATTCAGTCATTAACTCTGTAACATCCTCTGACAGCTCCTCAACACTGCAACATTCTAGAAAGATCCCCAGCCCCTGCTCCCATGTTCCCTTGCAACTCTCAACTTGGTAACTAGGGAGAGGAAGTCCTTCCACAGTGCTGTTCTTTTATGTGTTCTGTTTAGACCTTGGATCAGGATGAATGGTCCATCAAATGAATGCATTTGTGCTTTTTTTTTTTTTTTTGGCCCCAGTTTATGTTTCCTCAGTACCATGACATCTGAACAGAAGGAGAAAACATCTCCCTTTTGTAGCAGGCTAATTTAATTTGTACCTTCCACCTAGGGGTAAATATGTTTGTCTGTCTGTCTGAGCTTTTCGC
The DNA here is from genome assembly GCA_028551405.1 of Uromys caudimaculatus. Taxonomy (NCBI): domain Eukaryota; kingdom Metazoa; phylum Chordata; class Mammalia; order Rodentia; family Muridae; genus Uromys; species Uromys caudimaculatus. Next base: position 67,560,117 of record CM052716.1, on the reverse strand, counting down.
CCACTTTCTTTTCTCACGGGAAACCCTACTGAGTCGGACAGCAGGAAATTGCTTAGCGCTCTAACTTTATTTTAGAGTAATTTAATTTTAAGCCTTCTCACACCCACCCTAAAGTGAAGCAACTGTTGGAATCCCCTCGGGATGCCCTTAATGACTTCTGCATGTCTCCTGTGTCACAGATGTCAAAGGCTTGTTGTTTATGAGAATAGATGGTTTAAAAGAGACTGCTTTGGGCTGTTTGACCCACAGAAGACAGGCATTTGCCTTAAGATGGGGAAGAAAAAGATCTTGTGCATTTCCATTGATCCACACCCTTTTGAATCACGGATCTTTATTTTTAGCTCTTTATGATTATTTATGGGTCGACCTTGTTTGGTAGGGAGAATTGTGAAAGATTTAAACTAAGAAACCTACAAACACATCTTCCCCAAGTAAAACAGCAGCAGACACACCTAAAAAGCTAAAATTGCCTATGTGTTTGATCTAAGTGTTGTTATGTTATCTTAAGACATCTAAGACATCAAAGGAAACCTCAAGTTCAATTATAGTTAGTATCAAAGTAGTTTATTTATTAGTAAAGCCTTACGTAGAAAAAAGTTTCTTGCTGAGTTATGTCAGTTTATTAAATTGTAATCTGTTTCTCTTAATTCTGGTAATAGTTTTGATACATTTTAAGGAAACAAATGCTTACTTTTTGTTCATAAAAACATTTTCCAATTATATTGCCTTTGTGGTATTTTTCTTTTCACATTCCTTTTAATATTATATTTAGAGGTAGGCTACCAATTAATCATTTTATGTTGAAAGATATACAACATTTGATAGTGCAATATAAACTTTGTGTTGTTTTTCTTAAAAAAATTATTTTGTTAAAAATATTTGACAACTCACAGCAAAATGCCATTTTTGGAGTAAATCATTACCTTATAATAAAGGACTCATTACTCATTAGAAACTATTTTTTGGTTGCCTATTATATCTGGATTTCTGTGTGTCTAATTTACTGTGGATTATTATAAAGCTGTATTAATTTATCATGAATTCTGTACTATATGGGATTAATTCTAAAACAAATGAGCCTATTAAATAATTTTTATAAAAAAATACTCAAAGTTTCCACATTTAAAAGTCTTTAAATACGTTATGTGACTCTATGTGCTAAAACCACGTGTAGAGATGTGGCTTTGTCTGAAGACACAGAGGAAGTAATATTACAGTTGGGTATAAGAATTTTTCATCATTTTTATAAATCTCATTTTTGTCTGATAGATCCATGCTCCTTCAACAGCTCTGAGTAACTTGCTATGTACATGGTTGTCATGCACATTCCTTTTTCCTTCATCACTTTTGATGTGGGAATAAAGTACAGATAATGTGAGTTTAATTCACTAGAAATGTAAGCAACTAGTTTTATTCTGGGTAAAATAGTATGTGTTTTCAATATAAAAATAGTGGCATCATTAGGATGCTGTCCCTGGTGTAATCAGGTGGTTTCCCATTCTAATCCAGACTTGCACATTAGGGCAGCCAGCAGACTCCAAGAATCCAAATCCAGATTTGGTAGGATATTTCTGAAATTGGCCAGATAATCAATACTTTAGGTTTTGTGAGCTCTGTATGGTCTCTGTTACATATTCATCTTTATTTTGTTGTATATGCTTTAAAATTTTAAAAACCATCCTCAGCTAAAGAGCACAATAAAACAGGACACAAGACAGAGTTGGATAGCTAATTGACTATGTTTTGTGAACTGTTGTCTAGGGTTTTAAGACCACATTTAACACAACAAAACTTTGGCTTACAGGGACAGACCACCATACAAAAACACATGTTAGACTTGAAATTTCCTTTTGTTTTATGTCATGCTATGATTTATTGAAGGTTATATGATCTATAAGATTCAGTATAGGTAGCTTAATTGGTAAACAAGAATTGTAACTCTTGGTACTTATGCAAACCAACCCTATAGCTGCTGTGATATACACTATCATATATAATATTTATTATAAAATAAGTTATAAGTTTGGTACCAGGTTTATGTGCAAGATCAGAACTATTTTTCACAACCACTACTTTGCCATTTTGCTACAAAATTAAAAATCTTGTGTACACATTTCTCCAATTCCAATGGGAGATTTATGACAGAATACCATGAGATATAGTACCATATCACTCACACACACACACACACACACACACACACACACACACACACACACACACATATATAAATATATATAAACATATATATATATATATATATATATATAACACTTGTGGAATTTCCTTTTGTACATATTCAACACCAAAGCCTATTAATAGTAAATAAAATCATTGTTTCAAAATGTTTCAGTCTAAGACAATTATATATTGCTTCCAATATATCCAAAAATCATGTCTTAAAAAAACAAATTCACTTTTCTGTAAGAGTGACTTTCTTTAAATACAAACACAGGTGGAATGGAGATTGCATTTTAACACAAAACTGCATCTTTTGGTTATTGCCAACATTGTTTATGTCTAAACTATTCATTTAGCCCAATTTCTTTCAGTGGGTATGAGGCCATTCCAACACCTTCTTCCTCTCACAGGTTCTTCAGTCATTCTGGCCTTATCTTTGTCCCTAGTGTCTGGACATGGAATGCTCTCAGAAAAAATGCTAAGCATGAAACAGTTATTCACAGTGTGATAAGGAAAAGAGAAGTTTGCCTTTAGGCAACTTGTTATTTTAAATTTAGTGTCAAAGATATTATTTTCTCAAAGCAATTCTTAAGCTTTAATGTTTTGTCTTAAAACAAAGATCATGGTTTGATTGCCATAGGCTTGAGGTTCACCAACAAGAACAATACAAAGCCTACTCAGGCCATCTCAGAGGCAGGGCGAAGGATGCAAGAAGTTGCATTGTGTATCTCAGAGTATTATAAATCCCACAAGGAAAACATTTAGATGATGGCATAGCCAAACCTTTGTTTTGATCATTTTTTGTTCTACCTATGTCATATGGCAGAAATTGTTGGCCAAGGAATACTACAATGAAGAAAATGGTCCACCCTCTTGAGAATCTCAGAGTGTCCTTGTCTCTATGCCTTTGTTTTGTTCTTCTTCTGTCTCTTGCTGGATTAAAAAGGCCTTTGTAATTGTATATTTATAGTTATGAAGTATCTACAGAATATAAGAGTGCTCATGTTTCACCGTTTCTCATCATCAACCTTGCAAATAATATAACTTACTACAATTTTATGTACTCATGAATAAATGATTTCCTTCCTACTAAAATGGCAGAAAATCCTCTATCTATGTAAAATTATTGTATATGTTGTCTGGAAGATCCATAGTTTCACCACTGACTCAGTTTTTTGTGATCCAAAATGAGAATAAGAAACACTCAACTAGACCATGTTTTTGTTATGGCACAGTTTCCTTTAAAAACTGGGTCATCATCATTTTATGGAATATATATTCTAATTTTTTTGTTTTCATAGTTTATTACATTATTACACTGTAGTATTATCAACCAAAAAATTTGAAATTGCATTCTTTTAAACTCCTTTGTTCTGAGTAATCTCATCTTAGTCTTTTTGATTGGTGTGGGTTAGATTTTTGGTGTTTGCAGTTTTGCTTCAAAATGTATTTTCCTGATGGAACTGGAAAGTACCGTAAGATAACTACGTTATCTTAGAAGGTGACCCTTTAAAAATATCCAAGCAGTTTTAGTTTGTAATGAAAAGAATGTAATTAAATAATATTCTTTACTGGTCTTTATAAACTTCTAACGCAAGACAGAGGATATCCTCAACTGTGGATATTTTAGGGGATTGAATTTATCCTGCAATGTACATTGACAAGCAAGCCAGCAAAGCATCTCACTGGAATGTAGTCACAGTGTTTGGAAGACAGTGGGAATAATGAAGTGAAATTCTTTTGGCAGAGTAAGTAACGATGTCCTGAGTAAAGGAAAAACATGATGGAGCTCTTGGATGAATTTTAAGTTCTTACAGTAATAGCTGGAAATTCATTTGAAGTAGAATACATGTTTGGGAGTTTTAAATCCTTTAGTTTTATTCATAAATTAAGATATAGAATAACAAGAATGAAACATGGAAACAAAGCAAAAAAATACTCAATCCTCCCTTTTGAAATTTTTTTGATATGCTCAACCTAAAGTTGAGCTTTAATGTAACTTTTAATGTATTACAATTTTGTGAGTCTCTTTGTATTTTTATTACTTAATAGGTATCATGTTTCATGTTGTTTGCAGTGGGACAGATGAAGTTTCTGGTTGCCTTCAGGACCATGTCCCCTTAAAACATTTCTGCCCTGAAGTTGTCCTTGAATGTCTTCTTCTTTTTCACTGCCTGAAGGACTCCCTTAACCTGCAGTTATAGATTTTGTTATCAACCAAACAAGACAAAGAGAACTCTCTTACTAGTTCTCACACTAAGCCACCATTTCATGCATCTCCCCTGAAAACAATAGCCAATTTCTCAAATAAGTTTGAGTGTCAGTTGTTAGTTATACTTTTGGCAGTGCATATACAACTTCACCCTTATTTGCATTTCTTATCTGTAATCTTCTTAGGGCTTTATATGTAACTCTTTAATAATCTCAAATGTATGCCATAGCTGACTTATTGCCTCTCTGAGTCTTCAAAATAACTAAAATGTTTAATTTACCAGGGGTATTCTATTTTAACGCAATTGTAATTGTTCTATACTGATTAAGGATTAAGTGGTTTTCAGCTGAGTAAATGACAGGCCAGGTCTAACAAGTCAAGTTCAGTGCATTCTTACATTGGGTCATGGTTAAAACTAGCTAGATAAATAAGTATTTAAATATAGTTATTCAGCTGTATCTCTAGACAAATAAATATGGCAACAGAAAACAAAGATTTTATTTATTCATCCTTTTCTAACTTCTTTAGTGTAGAAAATATATATCTAACGATGTTGTTACCCAAATCCATACACACTAAGGAAGGAACAAATAAATAAACACAATCTGCTTTCAGACTTGTTTATTTTCAATGCCAACTAGCGTTGTTAGAATGTTCTTAGTATGGTTAGTCTAATCAAGCTTTTACAAACACTGTGCAGAGACTGATAGGGGTTTAGATATTGACACATGCACATTTATAGCTATTGACAAAGCTTAAGTCTTTTCACAAAGATTCCAACTATTATTGGCATTCTGCTATATCTGCTGACATGCAACACGATGTACTGTGGAAGACTTTAAGACTTCCAGTGTTTGACTAAGCTTTGCCATCATTAATGTTTAATCACTTACACTTCTGAAAGCATTGTGCTTTCATTTTTTATGTGGCTTGTTTATCTATGTAAAGTAAATCAACAGTGTCTTCCTGACAGTCTCCTAGTACATTTATTATCAGTCTCATTTGGTAACCAGTAATGAATATGGATACAACTGCTGTTTGGAATTACTTCATAATTTTATATAGATTCAGAATTCAATTTCCTCTTCACAACAATTATAATAAAATTAAATACCAGTCACCAAGAGAGAGCTGGTCTCTCAGGAGTATGGACATGCCTGAGAGCACAGGTAAGAACACCACTTTTGCTCAAATTCTTGGCCCAAGAGGGACCTGCCCAGAGTCATCAGGACACAGAAACCAAGGAAAAGGCAAGGACAGGATCCTTTTGGTTTCCATCTGCATTCCAGAGCAGACCCTGTGCAACAACTCTCCAGACCCAAATTTCTCCCAGAGAGAACTGGTCTCCCATGAGTACTGAAAAAGAAGCTTCCAGGTGGGACAAGCCACAGTCAGAGACAGCAAGACCAGCTAACAGTGGAGATAACAAGATGGTGAAAGGCAAGGGCAAGAACATAAGGAACAGAAACCAAGGCTACTTGGCATCATCAGAACCCAGTTCTCCCACCACAGCGAGCCCTGGATACCCCAACACATCAGAAAAGCAAGACTCAGACTTAAACTCACATCTCATGATGATGATAGAAGAATTCAAGAAGGAAATAACTCCCTTAAAGAAATACAAGAGAAAACAGGTAAAAACTAGAAGCCCTTAAAGAGGAAACACAAAAATCCCTTAAAGAATTACAGGAAAACACAACCAAACAGGTGAAAGAATTGAAGAAAACCAGAAGGATAAAAAATGAAAATAGAAACAATAAAAAATTTAAAAGGCAGACAACCCTGGAAATAGAAAACCTAGGAAAGAGATCAGGAGTCATAGATGCAAGCATCATAGATAGAATACAAAAGATAGAAGAGAGAATCTCAGGTGCAGAAGATACCACAGAAAATATTAACACACCAGTCAAAGAAAATGCAAAAATCTCCGAACACAAAATATCCAGGAAATCCAGGACACAATGAGCAGGCCAAACCTAAGGATAATAGTGTAGAAGAGAGTGAAGATTCCCAACTTAAAGGGCCAGTAATATGTCTTCAACAAAATTAAAGAAGAAAACTTCCCTAAGCTAAAGAAAGAGATGAACATAAACATTCCAGAAGCCTACAGAACTCCAAATAGATTGGACCAGAAAAGAAGTTCCTACAGTTGCATAATAATCAAAACACCAAATGCACAAAACAAAGAAAGAGTATTAAGTAAGAGCAAAAGGTCAAGTAACATATAAAGGCAGATCTATCAGAGTTACAACAGACATCTCATCAGAGACCATGCAAGCTAGAAGATCCTGGGCAGATCTCATATAGACCCTAAGAACACAAATGCCAGCCTAGGCTATTATACCCAGCAAAATTCTCAATTATCATAGGTGGAGAAACCAATATATTCCATGACAAAACCAAATTTACACAATAGTTTTCTACAAATCGAGACCAACCAAGAATAATAGATGGAAAACACCAACAAAAGGATGGAAACTACACCCTAGAAAAAGCAAGAAAGTAATTTTCTTCCAACAAACCCAAAAGAAGATAGCCACACAAACATAAAAATAACATCAAAAGTAATTGGAAGCATCAACCACTATTCCTTAATATCTCTTAACATCAATGGACTCAATTCCTCAATAAAAAGACATAGATTAACAGACTGGATAAGAAAACAGGACCCAGCATTTTGCTGCATACAGGAAGTGCACCTTAGTGTCAAAGGCAGACACTACCTCAGTGTAAAGGGCTGGAAAACATTTTTCCATGCATATGGTCCCAAGAAACAAGCTGGAGTAGCCATTCTAATATCAAATAAAATCAACTGTCAACCAAAAGTTATCAAAAAGGATAAGGAAGGACACTTCATACTCATCAAAGGAAAAACCTACCAAGAAGAACTCTCAATTCTGAACATCTATGCTCCAAGTGCAAGGGCACCCACATTCATAAAAGAAACTTTACTAAAGCTCAAAGCACACATTTCACCTCACACAATAATAATAGAAAACTTCAACATACCACTCTCATCCATGGACAGATGACAGAAACGCAAACTAAACAGAGACACATTAAAATTAACAGAGTTTATGGACCAATTGGATTTAACAGATAGCTATAGAACATTTCATTCTATAACAAAAGAATATATCTTCTGCTCAGCTCCTCATGGTACCTATTCAAAAACTAACCATATTATTAGTCATAAAACAGGTCTCAATAGATACAAGAAGATTGAAATAATTCTTTGCATCATATGAGATCACCTTGGAATAAGGCTGGTCTTCAGTAGCAACAAAAACAACAGAAATCCCACATACACATGGATACTGAACAACGCCCTACTCAATGATAACTAAGTCAAGGAAGAAATAAAGAAATTAAAGACTTTTTAGAATTTAATGAAAATGAAGTCACAACATACCCAAACATATGGGACACAATGAAAGCAATGCTAAAAGGAAAACTCATAGCCTTGAGTGCCTCCAGAAAGAAACTAGAGAGAGCATATACTAACATCTTGATAGCACACCTGAAAGCTCTAGAACAAAAAGATGCAAGTACACCCAAGAGGAGTAGATGGCAGGAAATAATCAAACTAAGGGTTGAAATCAACGAAGTAGAAACAAAAAGAACTATAGAAAGAATCAACAAAACCAGAAGCTAGTTCTTTTAGAAAATCAACAAGATAGATAAACCCTTCACCAGACTCACTAGAGGGCACAGAGACAGTATCCAAATTAACAAAATCAGAAAGGAAAGGGGAGACATAACTTTGGAAACCGAGGAAATTCAAAAAAATGATCTGATCCTACTACAAAAGCCTATATTCATCAAAAGTGGAAAATCTGTATGAAATGGACAATTTTCTAGACAGATATCAGGTACAAAAGTTAAAACAGGATCAGATAATCCATCTAAACAGTCCCATAACCCCTAAAGAAATAGAAGCAGTCATTAAAAGTCTCCCAACCCAAAAAAAGCCCAGGTACAGGATTCTATCAAGCCTTCAAAGAAGACCTGACATCAATATTCTTCAAACAATTTCAGAAAATAGAAACAGAAGGAAGACTACCCAATTCGTTCTATGAAACCAAAGTTATGCTGATACCAAAACAACACAAAGAGAACTTCAGACCAATTTCCCTTGTGAATATTGGTGCAAAAATACTCAATAAAATTCTGTCAAAGAACACTTGAAAATGATCATTCACCATGATCAAGTAAGCTTCATCCCATGGATGCAGGGATGGCTCAATATATGGAAATCCATCAATGTAATCGACTACATAAAAAAACTTAAAGAAAAAACACACATGATCATTTCATTAGATGCTAAAAAAGCATTTGACAAGATTCAGCATCTGTTCATGTTAAATTTCTTGGAAAGATCAAGAATTCAAGGCCATACCTAAACATAGTAAAAGCAATATACAGCAAATGAGTAGTCAACAACAAACTAAACGGAGAGAAACTTGGAAGCAATCCCACTAGTATCAGGGACTAGACAAGGCTACCCTCTCTCTCCCTATCTATTAAATATAGTACTTGAAGTTCTAGCTAGAGCAATTAGACAACAAAATGAGGACATAGGTAAACAAATTGGAAAGGAAGACATCAAAATATCGCTATTTGCAGATTATATGTATCCTTAAGTGACCCCCAAAAATTCCACCAGAGAACTCCTACAGCTGATAAACAACTTCAGTCAAGTGGCCGGATATAAAATTAACTCAAACAAATCAGTAGCCTTCCTATACTCAAAGAATAAATGGGCTGAGAAAGAAACTAGGGAAATGACACCCTTCACAATAGTCACAAAAAATATAAAATATCTTGGTGTGACTCTAAACAAACAAGTGAAAGATCTGGATGACAAGAACTTCAAGTCTCTAAAGAAAGAAATTGAAGAAGATCTCAGGAGATGGAAAGATCTGCCATGCTCATGGATTGGCAGGTTTAATATAGTGAACATGGCCATCTTGCTGAAAGCAATCTGCAGATTCAATGCAATCCTCATCAAAATTCCAACTCAATTCTTCATAGACTTAGAAAGAGCAATTCTCAAATTCATTTGAAATAACAAAAAACCCAGGATGGCAAAAACTATTCTCAACAACAAGAGAACTTCTGGGGGAATCAGCATCCCTGACCTCAAGCTGTACTACAGAGCAGTAGGGGTAAAAACCTGCATGGTATTAGTACAGTGACAGGCAGGTAGATCAATGGAATAGAATTAAAGACACACCTATGATCACTTGATCTTTGACAAAGGAGCTAAAACCATCCAGTGGAAAAAAGACAGCATTTTCAACAAATGGTGCTGATTCAACTGGTGGTCAACATGTGGAAGAATGCAAACTGACCCATTCTTAATCTGTCTGTACAAAGTTCAAGTCCAAGTGGATCAAGGACCTCCACATAAAACCAGATAGACTGAATCTAATAGAAGAAAAAAATGGGGAAAATCATCAAACATATGGGCACAGGGGAAAAGTTCCTGAACACAATACCAATGGCTTATGCTCTAAGATCAAAAATCGACAGATGGGACCTCATAAAATTGCAAAGCTTCTATAGGGCAAAAGACACTGTTAATAGGACAAAATGGCAATCAACAGATTGGGAAAGATCTTTACCAATCCCACTTTCAATAGACTGCTAATGTCCAATATATACAAAGAACTCAAAACATTAGATTCCAGAGAACGAAATAACCCTATTTAAAAAATGGGGAAGAGAGCTAAATAGAAAATTCTCAGCTGAGGAAACTTGAATGGTCAATAGGCACCTAAAGAAATGTTCAGCATCCTTAGTTATCAGAGAAATGCAAATCAAAACATCCCTGAAATTCCACCTCACACGAGTCAGAATGACTAAGATAAAAAACTCAAGTGTCAGCACATGCTGGCAAAGATGTGGAGAAAGAGAAACACTCCGCCATTGCTGGCAGGATTACAAGCTTGTACAATCACTCTGGTAGTTCATCAGAAAATTGGACATACTACTACCTGGCACCCAGCTATACCACTCTTGGGCATATATCCAGAAGATTCTCCAACATATAACAAGGACACGTATATAACATATAACATGCTCCACTGCATTCATAGCAGCTATATGGAATAAACCCAGATGTCCCTCAGCAGAGGAATGGATACAGAAAATGTGGCACATTTACACAATGGAATACTACTTAGCTATTAAAAACAATGACTTCATGAAATTCACAGTCAAATGAATGGAACTTGAAAATATCATCCTGAGTGAGGTAACTCAGTCACAAAAGAAAAAAACACACTATGTACTCACTGATAAGTGGATATTAGCCCTCCCATATACAGTCACCAAACCTGGATGCTATTATGGATGCTGGGAAGTGCTTGCTGATGGGAGCCTGATATGGCTGTCTCCTGTGAGGCTCTCCCAGAGCCTGACAAATACAGAGGTGGATGCTGGCAGCCAACCATTGGACTGAGTGTAGAGTCCCTGATGAAGGAGTTGGAGAAGGGATTGAAGTTGCTGAAGTGGTTTGTAGCCCCATGGAGGGAGCAACATTGTCAACTGGCCAATCCCCCTGGGGACTGGACCACTAACCAAAGAGTACACACGGAGGGACCCATGGTTCTGGCCACATATGTGGCAGAGGATGGACATTTTGTTATCATTGGGAGGAGGGGTCCTTGGTCCTAAGATTGTTTGATCTCCCATTGCAGGGGAATGCCATGGCGGGAAGGCGGGAGTAGGTGATTGGGTGGGGGAGCACCCTCATAGAGGCAGGGGGAGGGGCATAGGATAGGGAGTTTCTGAATGGGAAACCTGGAAAGGGGAAAACGTTTGAAATGTAAATAAAGAAAATATCCAATAAAAAACAATACTGTTAAAAATATTAATGAAGAATGAGGTTCGAAGGGGGCCTGTCATCTTTGGATAGTGACTCCAAAAAGGGAGTCATATACTTGTTAATAATGATAATTTTGAACAGAACTAAAGCATGGAACTTATTTTCAACCAAATAGATGATGTGTGTGTTCAGGAAAAAAAAATACCAACTGGATTCATATGTTTTTGTTAAGTTGGAGAAACACTAGTTAATATATGTAAACTACCCATGTGTATACACATGAGCACACACACACACACACACACACACACACACACACTACAATTGTACCAGCCAGATATTGCTTTGCCTATAAATATGTGGGACCTAACTCAAGAGGAGACTATATATCTGTTGTTCTTAATATTTAAAAACATTAAACCAATTAGTGTCATAAAATGGATTAACAAACTGTTGAAAAAATTAAACACCAGACAGACTTTGAAAAACATATACATATTTTTAAAAAGCAAAGATAATAATATGATTTATGTTTTCAAGCATTCTAATGAAAAATATTTTGTACTTGCAGGAACACTAAATCTTTGAAATGAAAGATACTTTCAGTCATCAAAAGAGTCAAAATCAGATGTGGGCCCTTCTTTAGGATATGGGCAAAGCACACACCTAGGAGTGAACATACCAGGAAACAGTCAAGGGATACTATGTGCCAGCCACTGCAAAGAATGCACACCATTGTACCAGCACTGCCAAGGCATTAGTGAGAGACAAATACACTTAGCCAGTGTAGGGAGAGATGCAGACTCAAAGAGCCCAATTCAAGCAAAGCGTAGTGGGTAGCAGACACATTTGTAGGGTATTACGGACTTTGGCATTTGTATTTACTCTTTGTTTACATTTAGGATTTCAGGGAACTGCTGAAATGATGCTGGAAGTCCTATCTCTACATCAGAAAAAAACTGAGAACACGGATAATAGAACAATGTGTCACAAAATAATCTTTATTAAAATTCTGAGATTCTTTTTTCGTGAAAACTAGCTTCAGAAGAAACTAAGGTACAATAGAAAACTATTCGTATAAAAAATAAAAATGTCATTTCCTTTTTACAGCTCTCCAAATGGAAAAACACAGTGCTATTATTCCAGTTCATGAAACTGGCCTGAAGTGTGAACAAATAAGCCGCATCCAGGTTGACGGACACACAGCTACACTTTATTATTGCCACTGTCCTACTGCCATATCAGATGTTATACTGTCCACTCACCTGCCTCTGTCTCATGCAGCTATTTCTGGTTTTACAAAAATAAATCATTATTTATTTTGCTCATAGATTTTGCATCTGTACTCATTTTTTATTGACATGTAATTCATAGTCACAGAGGATGACAGAAAGATATGACAACAATCAGAGCTTCAGAGAGTCGGACCCACAATATATTTAAGAGTGTAAGACAAAGGGCTGAAGCCACTGTTAGTAGTGACAGAAAGGTATGGTTAGGACTGAGATGCCCATCTCCTGCCCTCCCTACTAAGGTTTTCCTGCTGACTACTTCTACTCATGGAGTTGTTAGATGCACAAACTCTAGCCTCAATACCCAGAACTGATTGGGAAGCAATAATTATGAATATTAGAGATTAATGCCTAGGGCCATTCTGTACTCCAAGGCTGATTTTTCAAACTCCTTGATCAGAAGCAACACCTCCTTCCTATTCTTGCTTCTTTGGGGGTATGTTTGGAACTTTTTGTATGTGGTAGTCACAGATACTATTGCTTCCCCTGTTTGTCTGTTTGGTTGGTTGGTTAGTTTTGAGTTAATTTTGTATGTATTAGCCAAGCCTGAGACTGTGACACAAAATCAATATCGCCAAGGTCTAGGTCTGGGTGCAAACTTTGGATATTATAAGGCTTCCCTGTGTGAAATGGTCATATTGATACCATAATCTCTATCAATTGTCATAGAAATGCAGAATTATTTATAAATGAGTTTTTGAAAAGCAAACAAATTATTTGAAATGCTAGAAAAAGATACAGTAATAATGAAATCTTTATTTTGTACAAAGAAATTGGTAGAAGTTATAGTAAATTAATTTTATTTTATGTGTGTAAGATTTTAGGGAATCTGCATTTGATGAGGGCCATTCCTTTTTGGAAGAAAAATCTCCAGTGAAAGCATTCTTGTCACTAGACTATGACTGTATTGCAAATCACCCATTATTAACAATAAGTAACTTTAAAAATTATTTGCTTACTAAGTTCTTTATTATAGGATTTCATGACAATTTAATTTTTATTTCTTTCACAGATTAGTTCAACAATTTCTTTGCTAATTTTTCAATTGTATCTCTACTTATTGACATTTTGTTGCATGTCTTCCTCCACCCCCAATTTTTCTCTACAAAATTGTTAGAGTCTTAGTTATTGTGTGAATGAAGTCTTGGTATATTAAAAACATTAGGCCTTTTCACATTTATGAAAATGTATTGCTTTTAAAAATTAAAAGTATACTGAGGGGATTGCTGCATAAACAAAGATATGGTATTGTTGTCAACAAATAAATCAGGCAGAAAACATGGTGAGATAAATTTCTGTACAAGCTGGTGTGATCTATTTGATACTCCTTGTCCATGGTTTTATATTTTTGCATCAATTATTATATTTAATTAGTTAACATTCCAATGAGCCTTTAAAATTTTCTGAAGATAAAAATTATCTTTCTTTCAAGTTTAAGAATCTTGGGAAGATTATTTGAGTCTGGCACCCTTAGTGGTTATATATATTCTGCACCCAAAATCCCCACAATGTAAGAAATTTCAGTTTTACCTGAGTAGTTCTCTGTTTCTGATGGCAGTATATCATTAATTTTAAGAGTGGTAGTTTCCTGGTACCACAAATTAGAAATTTAGTGATTTTTTTTAACCTTCAAGTTCTGTCATATTGATAATGAAATCATTTCAGCATTGTTGTAGGTGCTCTTTAATTACGTCACTCATTCACTGCCTTGTTCTCAATTCTGGACATTTTTCTTTATGTTGTTCTGAAAATCTTCAAATCCATATCAGTATCATGTCTTGCCAGTTGATCTTCTGTCTTCTTTGATACCTTTGTATGGTGCATAGTTCACCCAATCATTTCAATAAACTATAATCTCATTGAACATTTTGTTCAAATTTGGAATTCCATTGAGAGTTTTATGTCAACTTGACTCAAGCTAGAGTTACTAGAGAGAAGGGAGCCTCAGTTGGGGAAATGCCTCAATATGAATGGGCCAAAGGCAGGCCTGTGGGTTATTTTATTAATTAGGGATTGATGTGGGAGAGCCAAGACCACTGTAGGTGGGGCCACATCTGAGCAGATGTTCCTGGTTCCTGGGTTTTACAAGAGTACAGGCTGAGCAGATTATGGTGAGCAAGTCAGGAAGCAGCATTTCTCCATAGTCTCTGCATCAGTTCCTGCCTCTGGGTTTCTGTTGTGGTTGAGCTTCCGTCATGACTTTCTTTGATGATAAATGGTGCTGTAGAAGTGTAATCTAAATCCTTTTCTCCCCATCTTGCCTTTGGTCATGGTGTTTTAACATAGCAATTGTAACCCTTAACTTAGACAGTCTTGTAAAGATTTTCTTTATCTGTTTTTGTTTCATGTTTCATCAAGAAAAAAACTTGTCTTAAATTGATAAGCTTCATGCAACATGTAATTTTTAGCATATATTGATTTATTTCTCTAATATTTACTGTGATGCCCCTTATTTTAAACACTTGCTATGGTAGTAAATTAATACATACATTAAAGTCATGAAACTAAAGACTACTGTCCTTTAAAAAAATCTTTTTTTAAAATCCCTAATGTCAAATTTCAGTAATATTTGAATATTACCAATACAACAAGGGTCTGGGCAAGAAATAAAAACATCTTGAATGTAAGTTTATATTGGTGCTCTGAAACTCAACCCCTAATAAACAATAATATGCCATATATAATAGAAATAAACATAATAGACACTAATAATTGATGTTAATGAAATACTATTTTTTACTTGTCCTAATCACTAAGGTCCTCTTTAAAATACTTCCTCCATTCCTCCAATACCTAAATTCTGTGTTAGTTTCATAATCTTAGCACCTACTAAAAGAGGATGTTTATTAAGCAGTATGGTGCAATGTTGCTTTGTATAAGAATTCCATTCCTCACATTTCTTATTTCTGTAAGCTGTATTTACTATGCAATTTCTAGGAAGCTACCTATAATCTGACACTTGACATTTCCTCTCTGAAGCTACTCAAATTCTTGCTTGAACTTTTTTATGGTTGTATTTTTAGTTCATTTCAGGAAATTTGGTTTCTTGAAATTACTAAATATTTAGGTGTTGAGAATTGTAGTATTTTGTTAACCCTTACAATTTGTATTTCATATGAGGATGGTATGAATAAAATTTTAAATTCTCTGTATATATATATTTCTTTCATTGTTTTCTCTTTTTCCTCGCCACCCAACTGGAATAAACAATGAATGGTGTCACAATTCTGTTGTATGAGTTTTACCTTCTCTAAACCCTCTTTATTGCCATTTATTATTCTGTTGATAGTTATGTCTTAGAAAAATTCTACTTCTCATGAATTTTTTTTAGGTAATTCTTTGAGGTCACTGATGGCACTCAATTCTTGATTAGTTTCCTGCAGTGTTTAGAAGACTTTTTAAGTTCATGTTTAATCTGTGCTTTGTTAAAGTTTTTTCTTGCATATTTGAGTTTTATGTGCAGCATTGTTATCCCTGTTTTAGGCAAAACCTTCATTTTGACTGTCCCAACAAACCGGGCCTGGCTTCGTGCCACAAACACTAATCAAGGAGTTAAGTACTAGTGAGAGGAGGATGAAAATGGTTTTATCAAGGAGGTGACATGGGGAAGGTAACATAAATGTCTGTATTCTCTAGCTCATCTTTCAGGTGTTGAATTAATCTATACAATTTAAATAAAGGGAGAATTGAGGCGGAGGTAAGAAATATACACAACTAAACACTGCCAATCAACCTCTGAGCTTGCTGTTCATTGTCTCATGCCTTGTTCTGCAAGGTAGCTGGGAATAAAGTTTTACTGTTGGGAGAGACAATCCACATTCTTGGGGTCATTGCTTCAGCTTGAGACAAGATCCCAACAAAGTGTGATCCTTTTTAAGGCTATACTGTTCTTGTAATCTAAAGTAACTACAGCTACAGCTTTTGGACAGTAACAAGAGATTTTGCTTGTTTATTTGCTTTTTTCATGGTGGAGTGGCTTTGTGGCCTTGATAGACTGGTACTTGCTATGAAATTGTTTCTGGCTTCAATCTCTTAGCCACATTCATGCTTTAGCCTCCTAACTACTGTGGTAACAGGCATGACTCAGTAAAACTGTACTACGACTGGAGACTTGGGACATTTTTGTAGGGTCCTGAATATCCTGATCTTGGATACTGAGTCACCAACAAGGCAGCATACATAAGCTGATTCCAGGCCCCCAACACATATATAGCAGAAGACTTCTGGGTCTTGCCTCAGTGAAAGAAGATGCACCTACCCCTTTAGAGATTTAAGGCCCCAGGGAGTGGTGAGGCCTGGTTGGGGTAGAAACCCCTCTTGGAGACAAGGAGAGGAGGAACAGTAACATCAGCCAGTAAGTACTGCATGTTTATAGGGCGCAATGAAATCCTGAGTGAATGTAAACCATTGGCATAGGTACAACGTTGTCAAAGATACCAATGCCTCAGCCCCATGGGAATATCAAAGCCTTTCTCTGGTCCACACGTGAATGCTGACATTGTGTGTAGAAAACATCCCATGTAGTTTTCTCCCAACAAGTTTTAGGACATTAAACTGGACCCTTATAGAGACTGCTTCTGCCAAGATTAGCTAAGCCTGTCTGCTTGTTTACCAGTATATAATAGTACTGCCTTCTTCTTTAGCTGAATGCAATAATTCTTCCTCCCTGCTCAACTTTATGAAGTAACCTCACCTCCCTGTTCAAATGTGTATAATAAATATGAGCTTCTTGGGTCTGCAGCTCCTCCATTAGATTGAGCACAGACCTCCAGTTCCCAGCCTCCGCCCAACCCCCCTTCCCTGTCTTTCCATTTTTCCATGACTCTATCTCTCTGTCTGTCTCTCTGTCTCTCTGTCTTTCTGTCTCTCTCTCTGTGTATCTCTCTCTTTGTGTGTGTGTGTTTCTAGTGTCTATAATTTCATCACTCTATTGTCATTGCCATTGAAACCCTTATTCTGTGTTTTATGATCCAAATCTTGCAAAGACAGAGTAACCTTTTCCTAGTGTATTTAGGCTTCAGTATGTAGAATAGGTGAGATAACACAGATTATCCAGCAGACAGTCATTTAATGATTAACACGCCTCTAGGGGGAGTTAAGCAGAAGTCTGCCCAAATGCAGTTTGGACAGCTACAAAATTGAGGGAAATATAGCAGGAGTTTTTCCTATCTTTTGACAATTTGTGTACCCAAGTGAAGTGACAGTGTTCTTTGGCAAAAATGGTTTCTAAATATCTGTAACACTCTTATAATTTTGTCTATTGAAATGTTTCTATTGCTAATATTGATTTTATATTAGAGTATTTTCAATTATGATACCTAGAATGCCTTCAATTATCTTGATCCATATCTCACAGTAATATCATGATAGTTCAAGAAACTGAGCTTTAGAGGGGCCAGCTATTTCACCGAAGCTCACAAGTCCTAGTCAGACACAATTTGAATGCAAACCAACAGTGGCTTCAGTGGACCATGTGATATTCCTGGATACTTGAACCCTGTGCACTGAATAAGGAAAGAGGCAATGCTCTTTTTCATATTGATTGTGAATGGTTTCTTCATCTTTTTCTTCCTCATCTTTCTGGGTTTTTTTTTTGTTGTTGTTGTTTGTTTGTTTTGTTTTGTTTTTTTACCCTTTAATGTTTTTTTACAGTCCAGACTTTATCCCCCTCCTGGTCCACCCTTAAACTGTTCCACTTTCCATATCTCCTCCCCCAAGTGTTTCCAAGAGAATGTCCCCACCTATCCCCCACGACACCAGACCTCCCCATTCCCTGAGGCCCCACATTTCTTGAGGGTTAGGTGCATCTTCTCTGATGGAGCCCAGACCTGGCAGTCCTCTGCTGTATATTTGTTGGGGGCCTCATATCAGCTGGTGTATGATGCCTGTTTGGTGGCTCAGTGTCTGTGAGATCCCAGGGGTCCAGGTTAGTTGAGACTGCAGGTCTTCTTATGGAGTTTCCCTCCTCCTCAGCTTCTTCTAGCTTTCCCCTAATTCAACCACAGGGGTCACCAGCTTCTCCACTGGTTGGGTGTAAATATCTACATCTGACTCTTTCAGCTGCTTGTTGGACCTTTAAGAGGGCAGCCATGCTAGGCCGCTGTTTGTAAGCACACCATAGCATCAGTTATTACTGATTATCAGGCCTTGAGGCCTCTCCCTGAGCTGGATCTCAATTTGCACCTGAAACTGGACCTCCATTTCCTGAGGCTTCTCTCCAATTTTTTCCCGCAGTTCTTTTGGATAGGAACAACTCAGAAAAAGCTGCTTCAGATTTTGACTCCACTAAATTGAGAGAATACTTAAAAAGTTAAGATCCAAAAGACAATGTGATAGCAAATGCTGATCTGAAGATTAAATCTTTTTTTCAAATCTCCAGCACTAAAGGAATGAGAGCTAAGGTTATTTCTGATGGATTAAAACTGATTTAAAACACATTTAGTTCAAATTATATTCTTAACATTTTTTGTTACCACAAAAATACAAGATGACACAAATACTACCTCAAATATAAAACAAGAAGGATTCTTGGTATCATTAAAAACTTATGATGTTCTTTTTATTGTTGGGTGTCCTGACATGTCTGGCGTCTTTCCAACTGTGTTTTTCCTACCCCAGGTGAAAATCACTTTAAGAAATGCAGCAAATTATTTTGTATACTACATCCAAGACTACTGAACCAGAAGAATAAGGACATCCTGTTTGTAAGTTCAACTGGATCAATAGCTCAGCCCTGGGCTTTGCTTGTCTGCTGGATATTGAATGAAAAGCACTAAGCTGCCAGTTTGTATCATGGATATTAAAGACTATAATACTGTAAATGGCATTTTCATAAGATATAAAGTAACTTAACCTGTAAAAATGTTTAGATATATGAGCATGCAACATAGGAGGAGTAGGAAAGTGCTCAGCGTGCCACATAGGGATCTCTGCTGTGCTGTGTCATCACTCAGGAGCGGCACATCCTGCCCATACACTGCACAGCTCTGTACAGAAATATAAATTTGCAGAAAAGCTCCAAACACGCCACAACGATGGCATTCAAATGTCAAGTGTCTTCTTATAGTTGTGAATGAAATGAGAACATTGTGATTTATTCCTTCTCTCACACCTGGCCAAGCTGATTTGGGAGCCAGGTTTCTCTATTTCTCACCTTATGATGCTATCCCTTTGTACATTGTTTGGTTGCATACTGTGTGTTCAGTTTGATAAGTTATCATATCAGATTACTGAGAAGATGTTATTCTTATCTGATTTTTCTCTGAATCAAGTTTTACTTGAATGGGCAAAAATTCAGGTTCTACTGTCAATAGGACAAAATGGCAACCAACAGACTGGGAAAAGATCTTTCCAAATCCTGCGTCCAATAGAGGGCTAATATCCAATACATACAATGAACTCAAGAAGTTAGACTCCAGAGAATCAAATAACGCTATCAAAAAATGGGGAACAGAGCTAAACAGAGAATTCTCAACTGAGGAAACTCGTAGGGCTGAGAAGCACCTAAAGAAATGTTCGACATCCTTAGTCATCAGGGAAAAACAAATCAAAACAACCCTGAGATTCGACCTCACACCAGACAGAATGGCTAAGATCAAAAATTCAGGTGACAGGAGATGCTGGCAAGGATGTAGAGAAAGAGGAACACTCCTCCATTGCTGGTGGGATTGCTAGCTGGTACAACTGCTCTGGAAACCATTTTGGCAGACCCTCAGAAAAATGGACATAATACTACCCGAGGACCCAGCTATACCACTCCTGGGCATATACCCAGAAGATGCTCCAACATGTAATAAGGACACATGCTCCACTATGTTCATAGCAGCCATATTTATAATAGCCAGAAGCTGGAAACAACCCAGATGTCCCTCAACAGAGGAATGGATACAGAAAATGTGGTACATTTACACAATGGAACACTACTCAGCTATTAAAAACAATGACTTCATGAAATTCACAGGCAAATGGATGGAACTTGAAAATATCATCCTGAGTGAGATAACTCAGTCACAAAAGAACGAACATGGCATGTACTCACTGATAAGTGGATATTAGCCCCAAATTTTGGAAAACCCAAGATTCACTTCACAGCAACTTTTGGACTGAGTGTGAGTTCCCAGATGGAGGAGTTGGAGAAGGGTCTGAAGGAGCTGAGGGAGTTTCCAGCCCCATGTAGGAAGCAACAGTTCAACTGGCCTGTTCCCCCCCCCCCCCAGTGCTTCTGAAGACTGGACCACCAACCAAAGAATACACATGGAGGGACCCATGGTTCGAACCACATATGTGGCAGAGGAGGGTCTTGTTGGCCATCAGGGGAAGGAGAGGCCCTTGGGCCTGACTGTCTAGATGCCCCAGTATAGGGGAATGCCAAGAAGGGAGGATGGGATTGGGTGGCTGGGTGGGTGGGGGAATAACCTCATAGAGTCAATGGAGGGGGAGAGGATAAGGGATTTCCAAAGGGGCAATCTGAAAAGGGGGAAACATTTGAAATGTAAATAATGTATCAAAAAATGAATGTTGAAAAATTGTACTCACAAACTAACTTGATTTAGTAGCAGTAGTAGATGGTTTGGCACTTCTCATAGAGTGCTTGAAGTGAAGGACCTCAGCTTCTTCATTCTGCTTGGACTCACAGTGTTAACTTCGGCTAGCAACAGAACAGTGGAATAGTGAAGGCAGATATCTTTACATATTTTTATGACTCCTTATCTAAAGCATTTGGCTTTACATTTCTCAGAGGTAACAAATTAGAGATAACATCTGTGTAAGATTTGGATTTGTGCATTTTGTTATGTAATATGCCTCTAAATAGCTTTAAAATCATTGTCCTGAATTGTAAATGTTTTTTGTTAATATGACAATTTGAAGCATCTAGGTTGCATGCCAAGTGGAAAGTGATTTTAACTGATCTTTTAATTAAACCTTTGCTAATTAAAGAAAAAAATTCAGGTCCTGGTGTCATACCAGCAAATAGGCAAAAGGGCCTATTTACATAGAATGAAAGTATGTAATACCGTTTGAATAGATGTTGGCTAGAAACTTCTATGCTGTAGTGGTATCTAGAAAATTCCACAGAAGGGCTAATCCAAAGTAATTAAAAATGTAAAAAATATTCCAACGGAGAAATCACAAAATAATGAGGAAATGAGAGTGCCAGGCTGTCCACTCTGCTCAGTGCTCTCTTCCTCTTCTCCATGCTGGAAGAGAGGTGTGGGATCCAGAATGACAGGCTAAGGGAAAGCTCAATGTCTCATTCAGCCTCAGCTGAGGTTCTGAGGACCTAGGAGTGCTTCTCTGGCATGGAGCCCAAGCTTGGTTGGCAAAGCAAGGAAAGTTACCCCTTGAAGCTCTGTGCCACTGGAAAGTGTTCCTTGCTTTCACTGTTTGACCCAATTTCAGACTCTGCTTCAAGCAGAGGCGTGGGGAAAAGACAGAAAGAATATCTAACTGATTGGTGAAACAATGACTTCTGACAATTCGCCTGTGCTCTGGGCTGAGACTGAAGGTCTGATTACAAATGAAGGAAATAAGGAGAGTTGTTCTTTTCCCATGCACTGTGCATTTCCTCTCTTCTCTTTCCCCTTCCTCCTTTCTCTTTCCACTTATTCTTGCTGATCTCTCTCTGAACGCCCCTCCCTTCTTTCCTTTCTTCCTTTTTCTTTATTTTCCTCTCTCCTCAATCATATTCTTTCTTCCTTGTATTCTCCCTTCCATTTTCTTTTCCAGTCCTCCTTTCTCCCTTCCTCTCTTCTCATGGGAATGTGACCCTGAGATACATAATTGTTATTCTGTCCATCCAAAATGCCCTGTGAAATAGGAGTGCTCCTGAGTAGCCTTCATGAAGCTCCTTAAATGGTTAATGAAAAAAAAATCTGATATCAATTGAATGTGAATCTAAATTTCTATTTGGAATTAAATGTTATATGAGTTTTAAAATGTCTCCATACTAGTGATAGTATTTATGTCTTAAAGTCATTGGGTAGATTAAATAAGATGTTAAGATAAATGGCTAAGTTCATGGTCAGGATTTTTATAAGCTCTTAGCAAATAGTGTATGATTGATATTTCTTGATGTCTGAATTTTTTCTCATCAAAAAATTTAATAGGAAGTTGTCAAAAACTGTTATATATATATATATATATATATATATATATATATGAGTTGGAAAGAGAAGGAAGGGTAAATAGAGAGCTTAGGTGGGAGAAAAGGGAAAGCACGGATGTTGTAATTATATTAGAATCCCACAAAATAAAAGAAGTAATAGAAAAATGTTTTGTTCTTGGCCTGGGTTGTTCGATTGTGTGATTTGACTGTTTATAAGGCTTTCTCATTACAACTACTATTTCATTTGGCCTTGCATATTCATATTTAATGATATACTCTATTTAGATGATCATGAAATGAGGTTATAAACAGCAAATCCAGAACCTCTAGAAAGAGTTCTATTTGGAACTAGAAGTTAAAAGCAATCACCTAGGAGGAACACTCAAGCGTGATCCTGCTCTCCACACACATGCTTACACACATGATTCTGTACATGTGTATCCACACACTGAAACACACACACACACACACGAATATACAGTATAGAAACAAAAGAACTGAAAATCCATACGCTAGCCTCTGACATCCATTCTGCCTCTGACATCTTCAACTTGTGTGACTGTTTGTGCCTCAGTAAGCTTTCCAGTATTTCCTTGGCTTTTTGCCTCTTGCATGACTGGCAGAGATAGAATGTACCTACTTCAGACAATGCTTGAGCAAGTCAGCAAGGAATATTTGTCTTGACTAAACTGAAAATCTTATTTTCTATCTTCTATATGGAAATAAATTCCACAAACACTAGCTTCAACTCACAGATTTAATCAGTCAACAGTGTAAAAAGAAGAGCTATACATAAAAATAAAGAAAAAAGTAGCTAAATAAAACCATGTTGAACACACTTAGGTATAAAAAGATTCTTTATAAAGAATATTATTGCTTGCGAATGTCAACATGAATATAATGGTTTGATAAAGTCCACCTTCACTCCTCCCTCGCATTCCATTCATACCCTGAACCATGCTTTCCTTCCACTGTCTAAGTCCAGTTAGCAAGGTCAGTAGCTCCATGAATGTCAGGCCAGTTCCCAAGGCCTGGGAAGCCTAGTTGGGGCTGTACCTGAAGGAAACAACTCTCCATCCCTTAGAAGCCATCAATGGACAATACATTTTCAGCTAGGGTGGCATATTCTTAGTATTGTTTTTCTATTGGTTATTTACATTTATCAAAGAAAATAATGTGTCTAATTAACTGACCAGTTTTGAAGCTGCACTATTCTAATCTCTAATCATCAGAACACTAATTTTACAAAGGAAATTGAAAGTCTATACAAACAACTTTTTAAAAAAGATATTTATGCTATTATAAATTAAAAAAATAACTTTTAGGTAAACACTATATCTTGGCTATTTAACTTTCTTAGAATTTAGGATTGAGATTGTAAGAAACAGCTAACTCATCAATTCTACATTACATCTTGTTTCGTTTTTGTTTTGTTTTGTTTAAATGGACAGTAAATTGTGCTGAGCTCAAGCATTATTTACCCGAATAAATGTTTTATCAAGTAAGGCATCCTTACTCTGCTTTAAAATCTGAGGGAAAATGCTATGAATAATAAAATATTTTAAAGTGAGAGTACTGCAAATATTCTCTCAGGTTTTACCTAAAAACAAACACTGGAAACAAGAGTGCAACAAGTACACTTTATTGTTTAACTTTATTGATGGCACAGCAGATTTTTAGAAATGTAAAACTACAAAAATGGCTATTAGCATTATAATGATCTTCAGTTACCTGTTGGTTTTGAGAGCACAAAAGGTTTTATAAAACTGCTTATATCAACATTAGTTTTAGGGAAAGAGAACGTTTATGCATTATTACAAAAATTCAATTCTTACTTTTAGTGAAGTAAAAATCTTCCTTAATGTTAGGTTGAAATGTGGGAAACTTTCTTTTCTTTTTTCTGCTTTTGACTATTATTTCAAGTATACTTAATAGAGCTTCTAGTTCTGATAGCAAAGTCTAAGACAACCAAAAAATAATGTTGTGAAAAACTATTTTCTATATTAAAAGAAAAATATTCTAATTCTACAGAAATCATCTTAGAACCTTTAAAACAAATATTCTATTTTAATTCTAAACTGGCATACTTGAGTGGTAGAATCACACTCTTCCTTTTAATTGAAACATTCCCTCCAGAAGGAAGACAGGAAACCAGAAGATTCAGGAAGAATTCTAGTTTCATTCTATTGTGACAACCTTCAAAACCAGAAGCAGTTCAGGGAGTAGAAGGTACAAGTCAGTTCAGAGGTGACAGCGTTTAGGAAAGTCAGTACAGGAAAAAGCGAAGCAAGAGTGCTAAGGTTTTGCATACCGGCTCATGATTAGCTAGTTTTTTGCTTGTTTGATCGGTTGGTTGGGTTTTGTTTTGATTTGTTGTTGTTGTTTTGTTTTGTTTTATTTTTCCATACAGCTCAGGATTATCTACCCAGGAAATGTCACCAGTGAAAGTAGGCCAGGAGTTTCTAAATCAATTAACAACCAAAACAATTCTCCATAGATATGTAAACAAACCAATCTGATCCAGGCCATCATATGACTGTGGTTTGTGTAAAAACAGCCTACTCAGCCTCCAAGGAGTAAGAAGCCCTGGACTATCTACCCCAGCAAGGACAAGAGAGCAAGAGAAAGATCCATAATTGCTGAGGAATCACTGTCCTAACTCATCTATCTCCCAGTTCCCAGAATAAGAGGAGGGGCTTAGCAAGCCTTCCTCTTTTGAATATCATCAATAAGTTCACTGCATGCCCCCCAACCCACGCCGCCCCCAGAAAAAAACTTAACAGGACTGAAGCTCACAATACTTACTGGCTCATGGAAGCTCATGAAACTTACTAGATAAAGGTTTTATCTTCCAAGTCTCTTTTCTAATGTTATGTATGGATCAATCAATTTCTGTGAAGAGGAGACTGATGTTGGTGCTGTCTGTAAGGTGGAACTCAAAGGAGCAGTTTAGGTGAGGTATTACCTCTGGGCCTTTGTGTGGATACACTGAACAAACACAGTGCTATAGCTGGCTTTCAGTCATTGTTGCTCCTATAAGAACACCAACCAATGTTCCCGTGAATAAATTCAACAATTCATTGTTTTATCAAGCTTCACAGGGGTGAAACTGCTGTTTGGGTTTGTTATTGGTGCCCAATCTAGTTTGAATACATGTTTGTTCACATTTCCCAAGAAAAGTCACACAAGAAGTAGGGCTTAGAGCAGAGCATTTGAAATGTTTAGAACATAATGTGACTACCTGTCTTCTATTTGTTTTAGTAATTTTGTAGAAAAAAATAAATTCTAAGTTAAATATGACCTGACCCAAGCATACATGGGATTTCAGGTATGATTTGTCATTTAAATGTCTCCAAAATGTCAACCTGGACACAAAACTTTAAATATGTATTGTGGCTGAAAAGATGTTGAAAACAAATGGTTCTCAGTTGTCTCCTTACACGTTAGTGAGGGTATCTAAGGAGTTTTCAGACCCCCGAGTTTACCTATTTTATGAGAAAAAGGTATTTCCCCTTAAAATGTGTACTGTAAGTTGTTATATTTCTGTGGTTATAGGTGTCTTAGTCTGTTACTGTCACTCTCTACAGATGACATTTTCAATATAAATATTTAATTTGCTGTTTTAAAATAATCTACAGAGACATTTTCTTAGAATCTGATCTTAGCCCTTAATGTACACTATAGAGGGGACAGGCTCTCTTTGGAGGTTCTTAGACATGACCCTGTGAGCCTCCCAGAGTTGGTGTGGTGATCTTCCCTCACCCATCTGAACACTCTACCTATTGATTTTGACCAGTAAGACTGACTTTTAGTTCTAACTTCATAATCTTCTCTCCTAACTCAAAACCGTATTTCTTTTTTTCTTCCCTCAGTGGGAAACTTGTCCCTGCAATAGTTTTTCTTTTATATAAAAATATTAAAACATCCACTTCCTTCTTTTGAGGTAAATATATTTTGTGACTTCATATAAGCAATATAAAACATAAGGATTTAGTTTTTCCTAAATATAAATAGAAAAAATACTAGTCAGTCATAAAATGCAAAAATTTTGTTTTATGTGTGTGTGTGTGTGTGTGTGTGTGTATACATACATTTACATATATACAAAATGTTAACACAAAGAATGTAATAGCTTTGGATAAACAAAATTTAGTTCAATTAAAATGACATTTCAAGACAGAATAACTCCTATGACCACTTATCTTTATTGTTTTAAAAGTAATTTATGATAAACTATGATTCTAGTACAGAAAAAGTTAGACCAAAAAAAAAAAAAAAAAAAAAAAGAACCAAAAACAACAACAGAGAAAGCAAGCACCATATGCTGTCTCTCAGGTACAGTCCCAAAATGGGGATCTCCTAGAAGTGAAGAGATGAATGGTTCATATTTTGTGGGATGTAGGGAGAAATCTGTAGGTTAGGGGTTGTTCAACTGGCACAATATTATCATCTTATAAGAGAGAAATTGCTGAGGCTCTGTAGTAGAGCAAGGTGGAGACAATCAATACTAATGCATTACATTGGAAAATGCTTAGGAGAAAGGAATTTGAGTGAACACTACTTATAGAAACAAGTATTTAAGGGAATGGATATGTTAATTACCCAAAGTAGATCATCACCAAATATGTGCCATGAATCAAAATATCATCACATATGTATCATAAATCTATATAAATAACAGAAATTTTATTAAAGTATAAAAAATTTAAAAAGAGTGTTGAGAAAACAATTCAGTCTTAAACAATTGCTACAGGAGCACGAGGACCTGAATTTGATTTATTGGATCCATGTAAAAAGCCAGGTGTAGACTCGCATAATTTTGATAAATTCTGGGAGACAGTAGAATTCCTAGGGTTTGGTGGTCAGGAGTCTATGTTAACTGATGAGCTTCAGGACTTAGTGAGAAACCCTAGTAACAAAGTAAAGGAAGTAAAAAGAAGAAAGAGAGTAAGTGCAAGATCGAGAGAGAGTGGGAGAGAGAGAGAGAGGACGAGAGCAAAAAAGAGAGTTAGAGAGAGGCGGAGAGGAGGGAGAGAGAGAGAGAGAGAGAGAGAGAGAGAGAGAGACAGAGAGAGAGACAGAGAGAGCAAAAGACAGAGAGAAAGTAAGAGCAGGAGCAAGCGAGATAGAGTGAGAGGGGGGAGGAGGGGTAAAAGTAGATGAAATGATGGCTTTTGGGATTGACAGCTAAGGTTGACCTCTGGCCTCTACATGTATGGACATACAAATGCATCTGTATCCACACACATAAATGCACACACACAATTTAAAAAAAAGCACAAAACTTCAATCCTTTGCCCTTAAAATATTTAAAAGGTAAGAAATAAGGAAGAAGCCTGCATTCTGTGCTATGGCTCAAGCCACTGAAGCTGTTCTCCAGGATTTGGAATTTGATGATGAGGTTACAGTGTGTGGGAAATAGTCTCAGACATCGTGAACTTCACTCTGAACTGTAATTGTGTGCAAATATTGGAAACTCTCTAGGTTTTAGTTTGCTAAATGGATGCAACTTTTATGATTGCCACAGGCTTATTAGTATAAAACCTGGAAAATTTTGCTATGAAAGAAATGAAGAGCTATTCTTAATACAAAGTGAGGTAAGAGGTTAAACTGCATATATTAGTTTTGACCTGGTGGTTTTAAATTTTAAAGGTCATTTATTTATTGATTTGTTCCAAATACATATTTCTGTGATATTGTTCACAATTTTTCATTTTCATGTGGTTGATATGGCCTTAGAGAAAATATTTTTCACATGGATTTGAATTCTGTTTTCATGGATCCAGAGGCTCCAACTGTCAGTTCTCTCTAGCTCTGCTTTCAGGTTCTGTATCTGACTCCAAGTATTCACTGCTCTGAAGATTCCCTCTTCACCACTATACGGGCAGATACCCATGCAAAGGCTTAGAAACAGCTTTGCCAATGGTTCTAGACTTTGATCATTACTACTTTACCTAATTGAAAGCTCCTGTCTCATAACAGCTTCGACTCTGACAGGATCAGCTCTTAGCCTCCAATCACAGGCCAGTCAGCTTTACTCAGGAGCTCTAATCCCTAAGTGTCACTGTATTATCCAGAGGGACTTATTACTTCTGATTCGAGCTTGATGCTCATTTTGTCACTTGAGATATTTCCTGTATCCTGTGGCTCAGATGAAGAACTGAAGTTGAGAAACTTGAGGTGCCAGTATTTTGAATATCAAGTACAAAGTCAGACAGATGACACAAAACAAATGTTTGGAAAACTATCGATAACCAATATTATGAAATAGCATCTAGATTTTGAAGATATCACAGAGAATATGCTTGTCAGCCTTAAAGAAAGCTGATAAGCTAGTTTCCTTGCTGATAAGTTTCTGTTCCATCCATAGTCTGTGCCAGGCCCTGGAGGAAAGTTGTCATTCTTACCTTCTGTGGTTCAAAGATGCTGGGTTATGTTGAATCTATTCTGAAAGCAACAGGAGTCCTCTTGTTGAGTTTTTTATTGAAATCCCTCAATTAGTGTGGTGGGAGGGTAAATTTGAGGTGGAAAGTAGCAACATTCTTTTGGTTCCTAGAGTAATACTCATACTCTGTAACAAAATGTCCCTTGGTGCAACTGTCAAGGCTGTAAGCAGGCTCATTTCTCAGTTCAGATGTGACATTTCTTATGTTTCCATATAACGTGTTTTAGATTACAGTGTGATCATCTTGTAAAACAAAGAAAAACAAGATCATCTAATTCTTTAAATCTGAACTATTCCATTTGCTCAATGCAGTGTGACCCTGCTGAGGTATGCATGGCTGGCATCACTGTCCTTCCAGTGGGTAATTGACTTGCCTCCTGCCATGGAAAAGGCCTATTCTCTTCCACTTGTGGCATTGTTTGCCTCTTGCTTGGATTTTTTCTGGAAGCTATGATTTTTTAAATATTTACTTCAAATGTTACCAGTCCCATTAAGTGAGAGCTTTGAGGATTTTGATGAGTACTTGGTAAGAGACAATGCTTGTTAGGTTTCCTTCACTGGAATTTACAAACGATTCAACAAATGAGCTATTTTAACACAAATTATGTTCTCCTGTTTGCTCATTCGTCTTATTTTTAAATCTTGAATTCCAAAGTTAGCAAATTCAAGGAAAAAGAAATGTCCTGTGTGTCAGTTGGCAACATTTTCTACCTTGTTTTACTTCTTAAATAGTCTTAATAGCCTGCTTTAAGGAGGGTAAATCACCTGTAACCAGTCTGTGGACTGAGATGTGCTGATGACTTGAGCCCAATAATAGACTATCTCATATATAATAGAACCTCTTTTGTGTAAAATATCTATTTAATTTCGACTAAAGCTTTGTGCAGTTATTTAATTATTCAGATAATTACCTTAATTTACCAATGAAAATACACCCACCTAAATGAAGTGCAGGTTGGGAATATAGCCCAGTGCATTTGATTTTGTTTTATTACCTTGCTCAGAACATTGGCTTGTTCAATCTTCTATTGTTCTCTTTACACTTTTCTTCCAGGCTAATTTATTTTTACAACCCCAAATTGCACCTCTGTGTGAATAAAGTCTAAACTACGGACAATTTCAACTCTATCTTCTCAGATATCAATTCCCATCCTTCTAGATGCCTACTGGACATTTCCATTTAAATGATCCATTGCAATCTCAAACTCCATGTATGTAAAATCAAATTGGCAATTTAAAATCACACACTATTTTTGGACTGATGCCATGTAGCCTTTCTGCCCTCTCTGTGGTATCAAGTTTTACTCCTCTTTTCTTCATCTCCTATATTTGAAGGAAAAATTGAAATAATTATTCATATATATAATTTCCAAGATTTTAAAAAAATGGATTTTAATATAATTATGACATTTCTTCCTTGTCTTTACTCTATTGAATACCTTCTACATACTCCTCCCCTTTCTTCTTCAAATTCATTTTACTCTTCTTTTCATTTATTTATATTGCATGCAAATATGTATATGTATATTCCTAAATATAACCTGCTCAGTTTGTGTAATGTTACTTTATGAATGTTTTCAGGGCTGATTATTTGGTTCTGTGTAACCAATTAGTATGTTCTTTCATGGAGAAGGCCAATTCTTCCATTCCCAAATTTCCTAAGTTGCCTTATTTTCTTTGGGTAGTGTTGAAGTCTTGTAGGCCTTCCCTCAACCACTTTGGCATGCCCATGTATGCCCTTGTTTGGCTCAGATTTGTGCAAGCTCCTAAAGCAAGGAGGCAATCAGCAGTCCTACTCAACTATGACACGTAGAGCATCCATGATTTACATGGCTAGATATGTCTAAGAAAGCAGGCATTCCTTGGAGATAACCAACAGCTCTTTAAATGGACTTTGCCTTGTTCAACAAGAAGAAAACCATGATTTGTATGGGAAAACTAGCTGAGTACTTAGTGCTAGTGAAATCATGTTTATTGAAGGAAAGTCTACAGCCACTAATTTACTAAACCATCATAGTCCCTAACAACAGTCAATACAAATTTTCCTCATACCTACAAATAAGTGTAGTCTTCACCCCTTATCAAGCAAATTTCTCTTTGCAGCAGAAGGCTAGTACATAAATCATAACCAAACAATGCAAAGTGTGGAGCCCAGTCCCAGTAGATACGTCTACAAAACATTCTCACAAGTACAGTTCAGGGAATAACATGGAAGAGAGAGCAGAAAAGGATTCTGTTCCATAGTAATGTCAGAAACTATGCCATAAAGTCTCACCAACAGGACAGCTTTCCCTATCTTTCTTGACCAACAGTCTTCTTTCTTGAATTTAAACAAATGAAGCTTTGCCATGACTACAGCACAAAAATGGTTGTTTTTACAAATAACTTCAGAGATGCTAAATTCAGTGTTCAAATAATAACTTTCATTTTTATTTGAAATATTATCATCAACTTCTTGGGATATTTTCTTTCTTTGGTTTCCTCTGTGACAGAGTAAAAATTTTGCTATCTTTTTTAAAATATACTTACCTATTCTTGTTGGCAGTTTTTTGCATGATGTCTATACATTGGCATACCACTAGGCTAAATGGTTAGACTACTCGATGTCATATTTAGATCTTATAGAAGCACTTTTTTAGTTTTATGCCTTTGAAAACCACTCAAATATTGAAGACCTCAGAAATTTATCTCCAGCCTGAAATGCTATTTTAAACCCCAGACATTTCTGCCTGAATACCTAATAGACATATCATATTTTTTATGTCTAAAGTTGAATGTCTGCCTCCATAATTCTGTACTTTCTATTCTTTTACATATTATTAAATCAATTATTCCAAGTGTTCAGGCTAACTACCTGAGAGTAATCAGAACCCTCTCTTTTCTCCTATATCTCATGTCTAAATCCTATTATATATATATATATATATATATATATATTATATATATGTATATATATAATATATATATATATATATAAAATACACTATCACACTACCTATATAATTTGTGCGTCTGGTGTAAAATGAAAGGTGTGATCATTTATTCAAAATTGTTAAGACTTTCAAAATGATGAGAACAAATGATTAAGGCATAAACTGAATAAAATATCTCCCTATGACTCCAATTAACAATATACTGATTGCAGGTATCAACTTGACTTTCTTGTAAGTCAACCATATTATAAAGAAATATGCATTTAATACACTGAAAGTACTAAACTTAGACCCATAGTTCACTATGGCTTAGGTCCATATGTTACTGCAGAAACACTCACTGGGGCTTACTAGGAACTGTGGATCAACTGCTTCTCCTGTTGTCCTTGATGGCCAGAATTGTGATGCATACCATTTGAGTTATCAGTCACTCAGAGAAAAGACAACAATTCAGAATGTGAAATAGGGCTTCTACTGAACACTTTTTCCTTTTGCACTAACTTAATGAAAATTTCTAAATCCCATATATGTCACCTCTTTCTTCTCCCCAAGGATCCAATACCTCCTGGGATTCTGATGGCTGATGTTTAGCAGGTTTCTCTTTATGTCCTATTATTCCTTTGAGTTTATTAATATACTTGAGTAGTTAGATCTACCTACTGGAGAATAAATGAAAATCTATCATTGTATTCTGTTTCAATTGAAACACACTGTTTCAATTCTGGTAATAACTATTTCTCTCTTGAATCCAGAGTCAACACATCACTCCATGCAGTGTCCTCCAAGCCTCCCTAAATCACTCTCCTGAAGTTGATTTGCCCTTCTTAAACCAGGTTGCTATTTATGAAGCACCTTTTCATTGCTTCATTGACTAATACACACACCTCTGTGGCCAGCTCGTTTTATTTCTCTCCAAACTCTGTTCATGTTTGTCTCTACATTTAGTCTTAGCTCTGCTTACAGAATTTGTTTTAATTTAGAGGTTCCTAATATTCTGCTCTCATTTGCATCACACATCCAAAGTCTTCTCTGAATGTCACTTCTCACAGATTTATCTATATTATAGAATTGCTTCAACTTAGAATTTTGGACACTTAATAATAAACTTTTATTACTGTATATTTATGGTACAAAATAATTTCTATCTATTGTATTATTTTCATGTGTGTATGAAGAGTACTTTGTTCATGTTTACCAATACCTATCAATAATATTTATCCCACTCACTTTAATGCCCTTCCATTTACTAATGTTCCTAGTCTATATTCATGATGTTTTGTGAATGTGTGTGTTTATGTGGATGAAACCTTACCTTTACATTATAGGGAAGCACTGAGTCACTCAGCTACTTCCATAGGCCTTGTTATTTGGAGAAAAGTTCTCATTTGTGACTTGGAGTAACTTTGAACTTCCTGTGTATCCCAAGCTGACTTCAAACACATGATTCCCATTCTTCCATTTGCAGATTGTTGGGATTACAGGCATGTATCACCATTTCTGGCTTCCGAACTCCCCATTTAAAATCAAAAGTAAATTGGTCACAGCTTGTTTCACATAACAAGTACACATTGAACAGTAACCACACATTTTCTTTAGATTTTCTATTGCAATTTAATCCCAGAGAATTGCTTAATGCATACTTTTTTGTTGATTGATTATAAACAAGATCTCAGGTTATTATTAGATAGTGATTTATTGAACATATTCTATGTGCTATCAATAAACCACTGAGTATTCAAGGAACTAAAGCAGACATTTTTGAAGTGGTTCCATAAAGAACATTCAAGCTACCAGGAATAAGGAGAGTCACAGTCTTAGTTACTTTTCTATTGCTGTGCTAAGACACTATGACCAAGGAAATGCATAGAATAGTTTATTGGCCTTACAGTTTCAGAGGATTAGTTCATGACTGTCCTTGTGGGGATCATGGTAGCAGGCAGGGACACATTGTGCTACAGCAGTAGTTAAGAACTTACATCCCAATGCACAAGGCAGAGAGAAAGTGCTACCAATTATGTGGACTTTGAAAGCTCAAGGCTGGCCCTTGGTGACACACTTCCTCCAAGAAGGCTTATTCCTAATCCTAATCCTTCTCAAACAGTTCCATCAGCTCAAAACCAAGTATTTAAGTATATGAGCCTATGGAGACCATTCTCATTCAAACATCACAGTCATTCATTAAGTACTTGACAAATATTCTACCATAAGGATTTACACAGGTAAACTAGTTTCATTTCCAGGACAAGATCTTTGGTTATGAGTCCCCCAAGTTCAAAGGAACTTCCTTAGAGCTCCAAGCCAGAGGTTACAATGGGTCAAATAAAGTCTGAGGTCTAAGCCCATCCACTGAACAAAACTGACTTAGAGTCTAGATTTGTTTACTATCATATTTTAAGGTGCTGTATAATGTCAATGATCTCATTCTACATTTCTCTGTGCATTTTGTTAAATATCTGTTTTTGCTGTTTCTGAGACCCACAAAATCTTTGCCTTTTGTTTCTGTTGGCTATCAGAGGAGGAAAAAAAGTAGCTGAATACTCTCCATTTTATGTTATGTCCCTTTTATAGCCATCTTGGCAGCCCATGGGGCCACATGGTGAGGATACAGCACCATCTTTCAGTCACTCTACCACTGGGACAAGAATTTCAAAGATCTGCCAGTTTTACAAATGAGTTTCAAAAAGCCTTGTTTTCAATAGTTGAGTTTCAAAACATTCCAAATTACATTTACTACAGTTTGTTTAAATCCCTTTTCTTTCCTGGCCTATCTTTCTGAGTTGCAGCTTAATTTTTCACTGTCTCATTTTAATTTCTTTCTCTTTTCTTTTCTAGACGCCATCCCCTCGCTCATTATTCTCTGTCTCCCCCTTGTTTCTGGCTTTTCTTCCTGCAGCTGGGCTTCAGCTAGGCAGGGTGGACGCAGCTGCCCAGCCATTTGAACATTCTTCCCTGATATAATGATCTGAGGTAAAACATCATTTTAGAAATTTTACTCAACAATTAAATGTTTCTATTCTCTTTAAATTCCATGTCTGAAAGTCTGCCAATAAGACCCCTCACAGTTGTTTGTATTGGTTCAAATCCCTTCCTGTTGTGCATTGTTTGACTTGTTCTCTGTTTGTCTTTCATGTTACTATTTTCATAATTCTAACATCCTGTTTCTGTATAATTGTCAACATTGGCTCAGTTCAACTCTTATCCAGAGCAAGAAGATTCATTGACTGTTGTTCACTTCTGATTTTTGGATGCTTTTTAATCTAAATCTTTCTTCATTTACATAAACCAAGTTTTAGAATTAGGGGTAGGAATCATGCAGTCTTCAATGACTTTATCTCGCCCGCACTGCTCTTGGTTCGAAGGAAGAACAATTTTGATTGATATCATTATTAATGTATAGAATTGGGCTCTTGAGAAAGTGATTCTCAGAAGAACCTTACACTATCTGATCCTGTCTGTTATTTCTAAATGAAAATGAGTTTTAATCTTTTGATAGTTATTCTAGACTTTCTGAGAGCAATGTTGAAGCTGATTTTTCAATGGGATCTTTAAATAATTAAATACCCAGTTCTTGCTAATCAGTAGAACAATTCTTATTCATTGTGCCTAAAAAATGGTCCAGGGAACTTAAGTCAAATGATGCTCTTCACACAAGAAAGGAGTCACTGACATGTTTTGTAAAGCATGGAGTGCCTTAGTAGGCCCTACTGAGGCATCCCCCTTGAGGCACCAGTCATATAATGGGCTTAGTATAAAATGAAATTTATTTAGGGGCATAGAAAGGGGGGTTGAGAAAAGAGTAGAGGTAGAGAAAGAGGGGACACAGAAATACACACAGAGAGACAGAGACAGAGAGACAGAGAGGAGGAGGAAGAAGAGGAGAAGGAAGAGGAGGAGGAGGAGGAGGAGGAGGAGGAGGAGGAGGAGGAAGAGGAGGAGGAGGAGGAACTTATGGAGAGAAAGAGACAAGACCCAGAGAGGGAAAGAGGTCAGAGAGCACAGGAGAGGCAAGTCTTTTTTATAGCAAGCCAAGCTCCTACCTGGTTTTTGCTAGGTAACTGTTGGGCGAAGTCTAGACAAAATGCTAACATACTAGTATTCCTCCATTTTGGTTTAATTAAAAACTGAGAAACTAGAAAGAGGTGATGGTGAAGCAGGAACAGGTTCACCATGATATTTTTCTGTTTCCTGCTGACCTTGGGGGGCAACCTATCTCTGGGAATCCTAAGAAAATGGGGATGGGAATGTTGGTCAAGTCTTAGGAAAGTTGGCTTGAGTTGCAAGGTCTGTGGGACCATCTGTGGGTAGGAAGGTGCAGGGTCAGTAGGAATATTTCTATTTGTGTGAGTAGACTGGAGCATCTGTGGGTTGCTTCTCTGGAGCTGTCCTGGATGTAGATTTTGAGTAAATGCCAGGACTTGGCAAGATGCTGAAACACACACACATTTGAAATTCTTAGGTCTTGGTGGTTGAAGTGTTCCTAAAACCAGGGAACGGGAGAAATCACATCCTCTGGGATGTGAGCAAGTGGGAACTCAGGCTATTGATTGTCAGGTGTACTTAACTGGATGGCATCTATTTGTTCCATGAGAGGTAGATCTGAGTGTGTTTCCTGGAGCTTACAGGTTTACAAAAGAGATAAATTTCTTAACAGCATGAACAATCTTTAAGGTGAGCTTATGGAAAAGGGGGCAAGAGGAACCTTCCCCCTCTGTTTAGAAATACATTAATTTAACAAAATGAGAAACATTTCTAAGTTTACATTTAAAATACAATCAAGAAA
Organism: Uromys caudimaculatus; assembly: GCA_028551405.1. Classification (NCBI taxonomy): domain Eukaryota; kingdom Metazoa; phylum Chordata; class Mammalia; order Rodentia; family Muridae; genus Uromys; species Uromys caudimaculatus. Next base: position 67,523,337 of record CM052716.1, on the reverse strand, counting down.
ACTTAAAATTTGAACTTGTGATTATAAAAGTGAATCATATAGTGTAATGTTTGAGTAGGGTTAGGCTAATTTATAAGAAATCCATTTGTTAATGTTAGGATTTTGAACCTTTGAAGTCTCAATATAATAGTGGCATAGCAAGGACAAAACTATGAAACATTTAGTCACTGCAATTGAGTTTAGATATGGAAGTAGCAGAAGGTTACATCTGTGAAAGATTACATCTGAACTTGTGTATCCTTTATTGTGAAGCCTGTGAGCAAGGCAAACCTATCAGTCTTTTTGATAAGAGATCTGGTGGTCTTAACTAGTTAATGAATTGACTAATGAGTTAATATGATCATGGATTACCTTTTGATAAGGAGCTAGCTTTCTTGTTTTCTAGCAGTCAGGCTGCCATTAGCTTAGCTGTCGATGTAATCAGAAATCTGGGAAGAATAAGTTATAATCTAGACGTCATAAATTAATTAAAATGACAGAGGTTGGTCTATAGTCCACTACCTAAATGGTTTTCCCAGATCCCTGTGATCTCCATCGCAACTTGGGAAGAGGCAGCCTGGCCATAAAGCCTAGAAGATGAGAAGCTTTTTTTCCTGTAAAGGAAGAACATAGGAGAAATGACTCACCTTTTCTAAGACAATATGAGAATTTAATTCTCTGGTGTCCTCTATTTGGCCACAGTTTAAGCTAAGCTCTGGCAGTGGACAAAGCACTGTAGCAGTCTTTCTTCAGTGGGACATCATACCATAATCCAGGTCAGGTCCTTTGCTGCCCTGCCCATGTTTTCTTGAAGACCTTGGGAGGTCACTGTTAGGATTTGTGAGACTCTGTCATAATAAGGTTGAGCATTTAGTGTTATATTTAGCAGATCTCTGACAAGATTGAGAGCTAGTATCTATTAAACATATCTGAGTTAGACAGTTATGTTTATTTTTAATTATTTGCTCTAGATTGTATCTAGCCAAAAAAAGAGGATATTGTAACTTAATGATTGTAGCAAAAACAAAGCCAAACATATCTTTAAGGCAGTGATCTTTAACCTTTTTCTATTGTAAATCTTTAAAGCAATATTAAATTAAATTACCTTTTTACTGTTGTGAATCTTTAAAGCAATGTTAAATTAAATTACTATTTACCAAAGCAGGATAGAAATCATATGAAAACCTTATCTTAATTGAGGTTGTTCTCTTCAAGTAAGCAGCCAGTATATTGGGGACTGCCCATAACAAAGATGATGGACAGTCATGTGACTGCCTCCAACCAAGAGATCATTGAAGCTACAGCGAACTATGTGACCACCCTCAGCTAAGATGGTGCTGAAGCTGTAGCTCTGCCTGTGGTGGAAAAGTCATTTACTCATAGAATGACATTTACTCATAGAAACATGGCTATGTATCAACAGGGACAAATAGTTAGATATACAAGGAGACAAAAAGACATATTTTGCCTGTCAGGCTGGTCGTTATGTGCGTGTGAGGAGATCTCTCCCTGTCACCACAGGCAGCCTCTACGTGCCACGCAGGTTCAAGCAGGCACAGGGCAAATCTGAGCAGTGCACAGCTCAGCTTGGCTGCTTATGCGGCACGTAGAAATCTAGTAACAGTCCAGCCCCTTTCTCACAATAGTTGGCTTAAAGCTGGTGTGAACCAGAATGGAAATGAATCAGAGATACAAATTTCTAGGAACTAGACGTTTAAGGCTGCCCGCTGGAGCAATGGGCTGGCAGCAGTGGTGTGGCAGAGTAGGGCATCAGGTGGGGAGTGAGAATGAGAAAGCAAACTAGCTGGATCAAGGATAGGAGCAGAGTTGGGAAGCAGAAGGAATAAAGAGATTTGGAGCAAAGGTAGGGAAAATGTTGCACATAGGAAACCTTCCGTTTTCCAGGTCACTGGTGAGAGTTGTTGAAGTTTCTTCAAAACTGCCATTAAGTGGCCATTTAGAATTATTATCTAGTGGGTATTGGGGCTAGATTTAATGTGTGAATGTGGAAGTTTTAAGCCTAGAAGGCATTCCAGTAGGGAGCCTGGATGTAATAGTGAAGACATACCCATTGAGTGAGAATAGAAGTTATTATTCTATTGCTAGTGGTGTCCTAAGGATAGATTTAAGAACCAAGCAAGCAACCAGGTCATCATGAGGCAACTCAGGGCTGATGACCAGTGTCCAAGAGTTTTGAGCAGTGAAGGAGAACCATGTCTTGAGAAGAGAGACTTCAGCTGAAGGAAGATGTCCTAAGGTGATAGGTAAGAGTCAGAAAGAAGAAGAGAAGAGAGAGAGAGAGAGAGAGAGAGAGAGAGAGAGAGAGAGAGAGAGAGAGAGAGAGGGAGAGGAGGCAGGCCAGGAAAATGTGAAGAAAGGCGCAGGGGATGGACGAAGAGAGGGAGAGGGGTCAAATGGAGAGAAAAGGGTCAGAGAGTGCCGAAGAAGCCAGTCTCTTTATAGCCGGCCAGCTTGCTACCTGGCTGTTGCTATTGAAGGAATGTTAACATGCTAACATTCACTGTGCATTTAGGGATAACATTAACATATTGAACTTCCATAAAGACTAATAATCAAAGGAAAAAAAAAAAACAGCTTCAGAGAAGGAGTAGGGTCTTGGGGACATCTTTCCGCCTAAGAGGTCATACCTTTTCATTGAATCGTTGGGATACTGAATACACAGAAAAGTAGAATGGGTACAACTGGGGGGAACTGAGACATTATGGAATTATTTAGAATCCTAGAAATTTGGTACATGTTAGTCTTGTATCCGTGTGTACAAGCTCTTGATTTATTTCCACTTTGAGCAAGTCATTCTTCATTTTCTAATTAATCCTTTCTAGCTTGTAGATTCACAGAGATGCTGAGGTTCAGGTATTTATTAACCAAGACTTTCAACTCTGTGGGGAAAGGGCCTATCACATCTATAAAAAGAAACTTTAAGTCATTAATTTGAAAGCACGGAACTTGGATCACTGAATATTGGCTATGCCAGTTATTAATGATAATTTGGGACACTTAGCTTAATAACTTTGATTTTCATCCCTACCTATTTGTAAAAAAAAAAGAAAAAAAAAGAAAAAAGAAAAAGAAAAGAAGGAAAAAAGAAAGATGAAGGCATTAGTACAAATGAGTTCTAAGTTACCTTCAAGATGTGATATACTCTATTCAAATTTCAGCATACACTTTACATAGGATTGAATAAAATAAATGTACCTTTTAGAAAATAGAAAATACTAAACTTTTAGGCATATAATATATTTCTAATGAATTCTTACTCATTTCTTTTCAGAGGCTTGAAATAAGCACTAGGTTTAAATATGTGACCAAAATCCTATTTTCTCTTTTGATTTGTTCACAATGACAAATAATGGTTATACAGAACCAACTGCATTTCCCTGTGTATCGCATATTCAGTCCCATTCTGAAGCATCGCTGTTGCCCTGCTTCAATGAGGGGACAGTGACACCAAATTCTTCTTACTTCCTTACATGAAAAAGAGAATTGTCAGTGTTTATTTCAATTTGAGAACAGGATGAATTCTGTGAAAGGTCTTTGTGAGATGGTGTTTATAATTTTCAGGACTATGGCAGAATAATATGATTTCCACACTGAATAACATGTGTAATTATTTTGAACTATTAACATATGATTCAGTTTGCATGAAGAAGTGACAAAAAACTATTTTTTTCAAAACTTAAAGATTGCTCAGCAAGTAATCTACCACAAACACTAAAGTTCTCTTAATATCTGCCATTTTAACAGGGCTATGACCCATGACAACTACCTTGCTTAGGGGATATGTATTTATCATTTTACAGGTATTAGATTTAGTCTTTGGTGACCACATTTTGACCATGCTTTTATTCAGAATGCAAATACTGAGCTGTCACAAAACACAAGATTATGCCCTGAAAGCTGAAGGTTGATAATTGGACTTCTTCAGTTATATTGTCAGCTGTGGTGCTATAGATCCTCTGAGATAAATTTGCTTTTAATGATGCTAATTGCCATATCAATATATTTGTACTAACTTTTCATATAAGCTGTTTCTTGCTTCCAATTTAAGTTTTTCTTTTTTATTTATTTATTTATTTATTTATTTATTTATTTATTTATTTTCTTGATATTTTATTTACATTTCCGATGATTCCCCTTTTCTTTAGAAACCCCGTGTCCCCTCCCCCTCCCC